>JARHVA010001096.1:1070000-1430000 GCA_037957365.1 Torreya grandis | reverse complement strand
AATTCCCTATTGTTTTCTTAATGAACAAAACTTAGAAGCAACATTACTCTTTTCTAGATCCAACAGGCCTAAAACCTCCTACAACAAGACCCTTGATCCAAACACCATTTAGATGGCTTTGATAACTTATTTGATGGATTCAACACTCGTAAAAAATTAAAATATAATTTAATTAAATTCATGTCTCAAATATTCAAGCTAACAACATGAGTCTTAATTTTCTATGCACTTTTTTATAACCAACTATAGGTAGTTTTATGCATAGTTAACATGTCTTGTTAATCTCCTTGACATTTGAACCTGATGATACTTTTAGGATACATGAGGAATATATATGAGTCTTGGTATATTTTATTAAAAATATTTCATTCCAAACATAACTAACTCCATGCTTGATAATGTCATAGCTTTATAAACCTTGCCTGCCATCTTCAAAAATAACAAAACACAACATTTTTTCTATATTGAATGTTTACATGTGTCAAATGATGGTGAAAAAGATGATGTGGGAGGAATATGTAAACCATTTAGGATATTAAATAATTATACATTTGTATACATAAACTTTTAAACTCATTGAGATAAGAAAAACTATGCTTATGGGGTTTGAGGAGGGTTTTGGACTGCTTATTTTGTTAACGATTGTTCATAGAGCATATCCCTTAAAAAAAGAAATAATGACTAGAATTTAAATATCATAAGGTATCATATCTATCCCTGATATAATTTTATCTAACTTTCCTTCCTCTTCATGAATTGAACATTTAAAAATGACCTTCACTAGCTTACAAGGAGCTAAATGAAGAAATGGAGGGACCTTTTGGTTTTATTGTACTTCTTCAAACCTATTCAGCATTATTTTATCTTGATTAACCTTGGTAAATATACTATGAACATATACCTTCTTTAAAATACATTTTTCATCTCTTTCATAGCCCACCAAATGTGTTTGTAATGGTTTTATAGGGCATCATTGCTATTTCAAGCTTTAGACTACCATCTATAACCTATATGTAATCATATTCATGTTGAAAATGAATTTCAAAGGTTGAAAAGGATGAGAGATATTTACATGACTCTATTTTTGACTTCTAGATTCTATTGCAAGGATTGAAAGACATTGACCAAGTATGAAAAGGTTTTGAAAAGTATTGTACTATGCAAAAAGACCTATAATACTTGAGGTTCATTTAAGTGAATTCACTCACATAATTTTCCTATCCATGACAAGGTTCATTTGGTTTATGTGTTAAGAATCATACTCTATTAACCATGACAATGAAGAATTGTGCAAGAGAGAGGATTTGAGAAGGCCTAGATTAGACAAAACATTAACCTTAACCCATCTAAAAAGCTTAGCTTTCTCAAAATTACCTTAAATTATGCTAAAATCTATTATAAAAGGAAATTTGAGACTTAATTTGGAAAGGAAATGGTCCATCTAGTCATGTTTTGGAATATAATGGTCTATGGTATCCATTTTGGCTAACAACAACATTGTAGCTCGGGGCATTTTAATTACGATTGTGTGGGGCATTCCATTATCTTGCATAGACAGTAACAATTTTTTATTTTGTATAATGTTGGGTAATTGGTAACTATAAATTTAGTCCTAAATTTTCATAACATCAATTAATTAGGCACTATAAGACTTTTAATCATTTTCTAATTATTTGTATTGTTGTTAAAATCTTGTTTAAATATTCATAAGATAATATATAATCTTGTAAAAAACATAGTCCTTTCAGTCAATCTATACATTTTCTAATTTGTTTGAGTAGCTTACACTAACATGTCACTATGTGATTAGATTATTGGTTATAGTCTTATATCTATGTGTATTTTGTGTAAGATCGCAACTCTCACGTTGTCATAAACAACATTTTGAAAATAGGCATTAAATATATCTTTTTCAATATCACTTCTGTTATCTGTGATTTTGTTTCTCTAAGTTATGATTTTTCTTATTATATCTATGATATTGAATTTAACCATATCAGTTGATTGTGATGGTTTGTTTCCTATTTACAAAATCACTTATCTCAGTTACATTTTTCATCCCTAGTTATGATTTTTCACTTGTCATAAGCTATTTTGAACTGACTAACTACCCACTAACCATGATAGCTTGCTTGTAGTTTTCATTATTGCTTGTCTATATATGTGATTTTGACTTGTCATAATAAATTTTGATTATATGTACATGATTTTGACTAACACTAACTATGTACCTATGATTTTGATTATTGTTGTTGAAATTTTGCATTTAAAATTGCTCTTTGTTTGCCTCAAAATTTGTCTTTTTTTAGTGCCCTTTTTAGATCAGTTTTGATGAATTTTGAGTCATTCCAAGCATCCCATGAGGGTTGATGCCCATTGACCATGTAAGGGGTGTTTTCCCTTAACCCAAAAATGGACACTTCCTCTTGAACCTACTAGGGGCTTCCACCCCTAGATCCCCATGTTCTGGCCCCTTATTCAAAAATTTATAGTGCAAAACGTGAGATTTTTTCAGTGTTTTTATTGAGGCTTATTAGATTTTTTTTTTTTTTTTTTGAATTTTCACAAGGGAAAATTTGGGGGAAGTTTTGTCTTGCTTTATTTTACCTATCATTTTAAACTAATCACTTGTCTTATAGGTCATATTTTGACACATTTTTATCTAACATCTTATCTTGTAGGTTACACCTCAAGATTGCCAAATTAAAACTATTGATCACTTGATTTGATGCCTATCAATGTTTTTTGGCATTTTTAAAAACCATCTTATATATATATATATATATATATATGTATATATATATATATTTGTATATATCATACTTAATTAATTAGTTAATAAACTCTTTATCTGCTTGTCTTTACCTAAGCATTATAATGGTGTATGTTCTCCTCCCTATGCCCTTTTGATGAGTCTTAGAGGATCAAAACTTATAAAATACTTGCCCATTATTATTTTTTAAGGGGAACATGTTGTATAAGTGATGCCCATACACTTGACATAGTCCTAGGGGGATTGTGACTGTAGATTTCACCACCACACATAAATCCACATGCCATGTTCTGGCAAAATCTAAATAAGAGGGATAACTATTATTATGCCAAGTGGGAGACCCCATATAGGATCCTGTCAGGGTGAAGAGTTAACTCTCTAACCTAAGTGTTAGATAACACCCTATGGAGTTAGGCCCCACATACCTAGTGTATATCATGGACACCCTTAAAGAGCTCATATAACCTAGAATAAGATCTTTGATTGTAATAGGGGACTTATGACCAAAATTAGTATTAGCTCCAAAGTGATCGTTAAGTGAGAACATATTTGAGAGGGTTTATGATATTTCATAATGGGTCACCAACCTACATCCTCACCTATGAAGCCACTAGAAGGTGTAGTCATTGAGTTACACTCTTGAGTCAGTCACTTATTCTAGTATTGTGGCTTGTTTGCTTTTGTTATGTTGTAGAGGCATGTATTATTTGTATCTCTTAAACCAAACACACAATCTTATCCCTAGTCAACCAAATTCACTAGGTCAATCATCATCATCATCATCATCATCCCTTATCCTAGACCTTATCATATCCCCATCCCATCTAGTCACCTTTTGATGTAATCATACCATAGTCACAGCTTAGTCTTAACGTTGTCCATATCATCCTTAGGGTCCTAGTTCAAACATGTTTCTCACTTCATCATAATCACACCACTTGTTTTGAACTTATCTATCCCATTCACCTTATTCATCACCATATTCCTTACTTATACAACCTATTTATAATCATAGTCCAAATTATCTTTACCTTGTAATCCTCTTAATAATACTAGTCATCATATCAAGTCTGTAGTCATATGCTAGTCTTCATATACATTGGCAAAGAATTATTTCCACATTAGGGTCCTGATTTTAAGCTTGATTATATCTAATCAAATTCAAATCAAATCCCAATCATATCAATCCTCCTATCTTATCTATCAAGTCATGCCAAGTCAATTCGAATCATATTGCCCTTAAGCTAGTCTTAATATAGTCATTCCTAGTTAAAATCACATCTTGTGGGCTAGTATATCCCCTTATCAAACCATAGAGATTATCATATCTCACTCAATAGAATCCAATCAAAATCAATTTTTTTTAGCTCATATCCTAATTTGGTCTAATTTATCTTATCTTACTTCATCAAACATCACATCACATCGAACATCTAGTCAAACTTGAGACTAGACTAAAGTAATCCTTTGTCCAAATTTGTTCTGTACATCCCATCTTCATCCTTTAAACTTTCCATTAAATACCTTGCACTTTATAATTAGGGATAAAACCACATCATTCATACTTTCTCATGTCTTGATTCATGGCATCCAAAAAACATTTGGTCGATATTTTGGTTGAGAAATTGTAATGTCCCCTTTTCAGGTGACATCTTCAGACTTGATGATTAGCCTATTATGTGACCTTCGTAGGCTGATAGGATGGATAGAGGGTCATGATGGAGCCTGTCTTGGATTTGATTAGTAGAATTCCTAAAGTTGGATTTCATTCAGGCTCTTTCAAACACATTTTGCCTGAGCACCTATTATTTAGGGATATTTGACATGCAGTGGAGCACCCTTATTTTGATATGGTCATGTGTAGAATCACTCCCTGGTTCACCAGCTTTGAACGGTTCGAGGATCAAACATGTATTGAGGGAGATATTAATATTTGATTAATTAAATCAAATATTAATTATTTGGTCTAATTTTAATTAGAAACCCTAATTCTAATTTAAGAAAACCCTAATTAGGGCAAGCACATCTTTTTGAGGGTATAAGGGTTTCTCATGGAAGCCATTATGATTATGAATTGATTATTGATTTGAAGACAAATTTTGCTAAGGGTTTTCCCTGAGAAGACTGAGCCAAGGGCTCCAGGATTCCATCTGCATTGGAGAACATCCACTCTTTAGTGTGTACGATTCAGAGGTTGTGAGATATCAACCGATCTATTGCCAATTTGAGAGATAACTTCATCCAAAAGCTATCACAGAGGTTTACAGGTTTGAGAGATAACTTCACATAGAAGTTATCATAGGTATTTACAGGGATTTATTTTATTAAGTTTTTGATTCAGGGTTTTGATTCAGATATTACATAGATAAAGATCTTTTGTATTAGAGCCGTCCCAGATTTGCAAAAGATCAGGTTTTGAGACAATATTTGTATTCTTTTATATGCGTGCTAGAGATTCATTATTGTAATCATTCTGAAGAATAATAAGAGCACTGATTTTCCAGTTAAGAGATTTAATGTGGTTTATTTGTTTATTTGAGTTTATCTTGAAAAATTGCATCTTTACTCATGCAAAATATCTAAAAAGCAAAATACCGAAAGATAGTTAGGAAAATATCCAGTTTTAGATTTGAGGGGAAATTGGGGATATTACAGTGGTATCAGAGCTTATAGAGTTTTATATATTCCCTATTTGAAGGGGATATTACAGAAATTCCTCATGGCCAATATGGATGCACTCATTTCTCTCTTCCTTGAGATGAGAACTCCACATCCAATACACTTTGAATCCATCCACCCAACATTACATCAAGTCTATACCCATTCCCATCAGTCAAATCCTAGTCTTCATAATACCTAGTCCCATTCAAATCCTCCATCCACCAGTCATAACTAATCATCTACCCCTTCCTGATCTAACAAAGGGAATCCTACCCTAGAAACACATTTTAATAATAGTATTTTCACCCAATCACATCAAAAAACATATGATCTAAATTCCAATGCTTCCACATCCAAGTCATGAAGTGAAGAGAGGCCCTATACTCTTCTTATATCCTTAGAATCCCTCTTTTTCAAACTTGTTACATAAATGATGGTCTATCCACCCATACAACATCTTGATCTTTCTAATCCTAATCCCTCTTGATATAAATCCAACCACTACTATATATATCATCAAACTTAGAAGCATACCATTAATCGATGTTACACCTTCCAATACTATGTTCAAGACATCATCGATTATGGTGACCTTGAAATCAAGAATGAATCAAATAATCTACACCTAAGGGTGAATAAGAAGAGGTATGCCAATATTTCATTCCCAATCATGATCAAGCCCTTTCCTTTTCAAGATAAGGTTAAGACACCAATGCTATCTTCCATGGTCTACCTATCTTTAATAACTAATTCATTGATGATGAGTTATTTTACCATAAACCTAGTCCTCCCTTCTATCATGAGTCCTTATTTCATGGCCCTATCTTTTTAAAATCCATTTTCACCCCATCATCAAATAAAATACCTCATGTTGAGAGGTCATTTATGGACAAATAATCCTCTAATAGAAGCATCACATCATATGCATTAGATTTATCATTAGAATCAACACTAGTCTTATCTATTTCAAAATCATGTTCAACACTAGTATCCAAATTTGATTCCTCATTAAAAACATCATCCCTCATAGATATTACAGCTCATGATGACATATACCTATAATTCATATGCCAACTAATCATAAGGTATATATTTTGATTCCAATTAGGATGATGAAGTCATAATAGAGTTCTTACATGCCTTATCAATCAAAGATTGTGATAATGGATTTGATCTTGCATTAGATGCATATCCTATAGATAGTCTTAGTGATCCTTTTGTTTATCTTGAGGATATTTTCTATGATGTTGAAATTGGGTCTCCTAAGAACCCCTATGAGGACTATGCTACCCCATCAACACTCATTGACCTCATCCTACCATCTCCCCCACCTTCTTCCATCATAGATCCTTTTCTTCTTGTAAATGATAATTTAATCATTTTCCTCCATAAGAATGAACATTAATATCCATCATTGGAACCTTAATCAAATAACATAATATGTGGCACAAATACAAAGGTCTAAGACCATATTCAAAATGTCATACATGATGATCAAATCAACTTTGATCTATAAATTGAAAATCAAGAAAATTCAAATCATCAGCATAGTCAAAAGGTGTCTTCCCCTACTAAAACCCTCTTTAAAGAACTATAGGATCATCAAATTCAAAATAAACATCATTTATCAAGTCAAAGATCAATATGCTCTGGTGAATCCCAATAGTAGGCACTGTGGGAAGTCAAGATATAATCAAGTTTGAAGATAAAAATAATGTCCAATATAGTATCAATATGGTTGATAATATTTCAAATAATTAGATCAAAGAAGAACTAAAAAATCAAAGTATCTTAGATCTTTTATAGTCTTTTCTCATATGACACCAATCAACTATGAAACATATAACATATCCAACAATGTGTGAAAATGATATTCCCACTTGTCAATCACCCATCACACATCCATATCATGATCCTATCATCCATTCAAGTCCTATACATCACCATCAAATCAAAACCATAAATCCATCCATACCTCACCTCACAAACCCAAGAAAAATTACCTCTCATAAGGGTGATAAAGATACCTAGTCTAGATTTCTATAGGGGTCTCAATCAAGAGTCAACAAATGTCACAAGGATATTCATGATTCCTACATCAATAAGATGATCCTAGTATCACATATCCATAGAATAGGTGTTGGATGAAGATCAACAAAGTGTCAACATTCCTACATTTTTCACCCATATCCAATAAATTGAGATGTTAAAAGTAAAAAAAAAGCATTCACCTAATGGTGAAAACTAGTCTTATAGTGCCTTGGGCAAGTACCATGATGAAAATAGGTTTCCAACATCATGGTAAAATAGTCTATTGTCTGCATTATATCTCAACACTTTGGGATAAAATCCATCCTTTGTAAGTCCCATCCATGTCATCCTTATTTGTCTTATCCCTCTATCCAATATTCCAACCCATCATCTACCATCATATCTCACATCCTATTATGTACATCCTTTATTATAGTCTTGACCTTTGTAAGGGAGTGGAAGATGTCTTGGGAAATGTTCTAGAATCATCTTGTCATATCTTCTAATGGATAATCAGGTAACTAGATATCTGGTTCTTTCATGATGTGGTCATTGGTGATCCTTAGTCCATTCTTCCTTGGTCCTCATCCCCCTTTTTACCTCACCCTCATCCTTTTGTTGTCCCATCCATTATTTCATTTGTACTTATCTTGGTTTCTAGGCTTGGTATTACCTTTTTTAGTAACCCCATTTTTATAGTATACATACATATCCCAAAAGGCCTAAAAATTGAAACATTCCAAAACCCCTAAAATTATAAAATACATAAAAACCCAAAACATCTTAGTCATCTTATCTTATGTCCTAAATATCCTAGTTGTCTAATCTAATATCTTAGTCATCTTATAATCTTGTCATCTTTCCTTGTATTATGTACTAGTGGTATTATCATATTGTCATATTTTCTTGTCCTATGTCATAATATTGGCATCCAAGTACTTATCCATAACCTTATCCTAATACAAGACATTAATCTACTTCAACTCCATACCCTTGTCTAAATTTATATCCTTAATCAAAATTCACATCATCATGACCAATTTTGTTCAACTCATCACCTAATGACTCATCCCATCAACTCTCATCTAGGTAATTAGATGAGACACAATGACACTACATGTAGGTACTTATGTGTGTTACTTGTCTGCTCCTTGTTGTTTTATTTGTTTGCATATCTTTTATCATGTACATATTTACATATGTTTGTTTGCTTGTTTCTAGTTGTCTTATTTTAATTAGTCTTGCATCATGTCTCTTTTGTTAATGGTGAAATGATTTAGGATGCTATGATGAATCCAAAAAGATATAATTATGTTTTTGGGTGCCCTATGAACAGTTAATTATTTTCCCATTTTATCCTTATGCACTTTGGTAAAATATCCTCCTATTCATACTTATATCATGGGGCATAATGCCTAGTTCTATATTTACATCATATGTCTTAGACTATGATGAGTATTTTCAGATCAAAGATAGATTAAAAATATACACACTCATCATTTCACCTATCCTCTCTCACATGTCTAATCATCTTAATCCCATCATTAAATCGATCATCTTAGTCCACTCATCTAATATCCAATCATTCCTATAAGCCATTTATCATCCCATCTATATCCTCTAGTTACTCATTTATCATCTCTCTAGTCATCAACATATAACATCTCATCTCCCATAATTTCTCCTAATCCTTTTATCTTCATTTGTAACATCTAAGTCACATCCTCTATCTGACAACTAACATTTCTAACATCGATCATCATCATCCTCCTATAGTCCATCTTTTCATCTATTTTCTAATCTAAATTACATTGGCCTGAGATATTTTTAGACTATGTAGGAAATTCTTAATCACATAACATGTCTAAGATTAGCTTGGCCAATCTCTCCTCTTTCCCATGATTCATCATCACATATATCTTGTCCCTCATCCTAAAGTTTTGCATTAGTAAAATGCTTGTGCTATAATATCAATGATTCATCAATTAGTCTACTGATCAATCACCATACCCATAATAACTCCCTAATATTTTTGTCAATCTTCCATACCTATCAATTGGGCCCGATAAATCACAACATCCATATTTTCTTCCATCAGTCATCCATTATCACTGATTGGTAAATTTATCACTTAAATTTTATGGATTCATCTTTCGATTGGGGCATGACCAAAACTAAAACTTTATTATTGTCCCTTTTTAACTTTTACATGCCCTTGCTAGGGGTATCATCACTATTAATCACATTGTAGCTCATTGATTTGGTGCATTGCAGTCCAATTCTTCCCATTTGTCTTTTGGTTAATCAATCATATCATTCTTCCTCTCTCATCTCCATCATCTCATCATTTGCCTTTAGATTTGAGCTACACCTATCAATTAATCTCATCAAATCATTGTCTTATTTTGGCCTAATGCTCTCCCATGTATGTGTCCTTATTTTTGATATGTCAAAAACTCGTGGCCTTCTTTATCAGTCATCTTAGTGTGTAACTCTCCTAGGAATGTGTCCTTACCTAAGATACATTGAATTTTTTTAGCCTTTTATCTTATCATCATCATTTTATGGTTGATTCCCCCTTGGGATGTGTCGGCAATCATGACACAATTTTTTCCACTCCTTGTGCATATGTATTTGCTAAAGGTACCATCAATTTATATTTCACTACTCATGTCAATTTCATCTTCGGTCCCCCATCTAGCATCCCAACCCCTTATCTCTTCACACATCCCATCCCTTGTTTCCTCTTTTGAGTGGCCATATATCTCCTTCCTCCCTACATGTCCCCTTGAATGAGTATCATATCTACAAACATTATTTACTAACATTCATCCATTAGTGTCTTTCTTCTTTGAAAAACCATTACTCCTTCCACTTCATCCACTCATTATGATATTTCAAAGAGGGACAAAATGTATTCACCTAAATTCTCTTTCCTCATTTCTCATCACTATTATTATTAATCAATAATAATTTCATATATTAATTATATATCTCATCTACCATCTAATTCTATCTAATTTATTCCTACTAACTCCTTCCTAGTCATTAGCCTAATTCCATAGTCACCTACTAACATTACCCCTTTCTATTTCTTTATTAATGATTATAATTAATCCCTCTTATATCCTAGTCCCACTTATCTATTATATTGTGTATTTTGAATTCACAACCCACCTAACTACCTACTTCTATGCTTTCCTATAAGTGTACCCCCTATTCTTCACCTAACCCTTTTTCTAACCTAGTTTAATCTTCCCCTAATCATCATTAGATTCCCTAATGGAATCTATAACTATCCACCACCCTTCTCCTTATCTAGAGAGTTCTCTCTCTAGATAATTCTAAGGAATTTTAAATTCCTTAGAATTCCCTCCTCTAGAGTCTTCTTCTTTAGAGGCTTCCAATGAATTTTTATTTCATTGGGAAATCTCCCTCCATTGCCTATTTAAATACAAGTTTCCCTCCATTCTAAATAATGAGTTGAGTGTCTAGTAAATCCATGCTAATCCAATCCATTAATCCTTTCATCAAGCTATTAATTAATCCCTACAATCCCAATCTTGAACTAAGTCAATATCATGTTAAAATTCTAAGTCTATAAGTAATCCATTGTTAGTGTAGGATTTTTCCCACATAGTAGTTTTACCTACACATCTTTTTAGCTTACTTAGGTTAGTTAATTAAATCATTAGGGGTCATTTACCTTTAAGTGGGTTATAATTGTCAATTAGGGTTTTACCTTTTTGGTGACCTAATATCACCCTATATTTACTTTCTTTTTTCCTAAAGTGGCTAATGCAAACATTTCCTTTGTGGAATATTCTTATTTTCAGAGCTGTCATTCTACCTCTATAGGAATTTGACATTCATCATATGGCCACTATTTAGAGATCTTGATGAAATTTATCATGGTATTAGAGCTTTCTTGATATCATCATGCATTTGTCTCCTTTGGTAAGATCCTCTTACATTCACCTTGTTTTTTCATACTACATGCTGCCATTTTTGACATTGGAGATGTTTTCAAAAAACTACCTCAAAACTCATGTCAGAAGGCCTTTTATCAAAAATCCATTTATATATATTTTTTGAGTTTTTTGAGATCTCAAATGGGTTGTCTTTAGTTTTTTAAGAAAGTTCATGGATTTTTATAAAAAATCCAATTTCTTACTACTGGTATGGTGCTATACAGACAAGTAATCAAGCATGTTATCTCTGATTTGGTGCCCACAAACCAATTTGGGTTCTCTGGGGTGTATTACTTGCTCCCAATACCAATTCAAGTTCTCTAGGGTGCATTACTTACTCCTAAGACCAATTTGGGTTTTCCAGGTATGACTACTCATTACTTGTTTTTTAAGTCAAAGCTATTCAAGAACCCAACTTACACTATAAGGAGGTAATCAAACTTTTCTAGGATGACAACTTATAAGTAATCGGGTTTCTCAACCTTGACTACTTGACTACTTGCTCAGAGACTAGATCAAGTTTTTCAAGTGCTTATACTTATAAGTAATTGGGCTTTTCCAGTGTGACAACTTATAAGTAATTGGGTTTTTCAACCTTGATTACTTGCTCTCTAAACCCATTCAAGTTTTCTAGGGTTGATTACTCATTACTTGTTTCATAAGTTGTAGTTGCTTGAAACTCTGAAGTTGTGTAGGTTGAAGAACCTGAAATATATTGAGAATACCCATTCAATTTGTTAACATTTAATTACTTATTATTCATTACTTGATTTATAAGTAATAAGTCATGCAAGTTTATAAACCTAATTTACACTAACAAGACCCACTCAGGTTTTCAAATATCAACAACTTATTACTTTTTTAAGTTGAAACAACCGGAAAACCTGAAGTCAAAGTAGTTGGAAAACCCAAAGTAAAGTAATGTTGGAAACCCATGTGATGTTCAAGTGGGTGTCAATTTTCAAGTGAAAGGTAATGAATAAATAGATTAAAGTTTTTTCTAGTTTTGGATATTTGGGTAAAAAGACACAAGTTTGGAAAAAAAAATTCCATTTTTGGGAAGGGTTCAGGAATATGTCGAAATAAGAACTTGTAAGTTCCATAACTTTTGATTGATAACTCATTTTTGAATGCCATTTTCTTCAAAAGTGCTTGTTTTTTATGCTCTACACATTGGACCATTCATTGGGCCTTTTACAACTACAAATATTTTTCACATTTTTTGTACACTCTTGTGAATGCATTATTGATTGATTTTGATGTCCCTCTAGTTCCTTGTACTTATGCACCTACTACTCAAGATGCATTTTCAGTTGAATCTAATGTCTATACAAGAATGCTTGTATTTGAAAGATTTGCAGGGGAGGTCATTACTTATAGTTCTAAGGGGGTACTATGTTGTGTTGTGCATTCTTTCTTTTTCACATTAATTTTTTACTTACTACAATAATCTTTACTTATGGACTATGGATTCACTCTCTATTAGTTCACTTACACCATTTAATTATCATGAATGAAAACCTAGAATGGAAATCATCTTGCAATCCAAGGGTTACTATCAAATTATAATGGGAACTAAGACTAAACCTACTAATGCTAGAGTGAAAATCAAATGGTTTAACCATTGTGACAAAGTCTATGAACTACTATGTCTCTTAATCTCCCTAAATCTACTCTTTCACATTAAAACTACCAAAACACCTATTGAAGTGTGCACCATATTATCCAAGCTCTTTAGAGTGCAAGATGTGATGAGAGGACATGAGATGGAAAATAAGCTCATCAGATTGAGCCCAAATGACTTTGACACTCTTCAATATTTTTTTACCAACTTTAGACTTTTGATATTATAGTTGAAATCATGTGGAATTGACAAGAAATATGAACAACTTGTTTTTTCAATACTCTCTAAAATAGGTCTTAAATATTCTGTATTTGTGTCCACTTTTCATACTAATAAGAGTGTTCTTGACACTACAAGGAAGATGCCTTCTTTAGATACCTTTGTTACCAACTTAATTTGAAAGTAAGATAAGTTGATATAGATGGACATAATGAAGTCATCTAAATCTCATGCATTACTTGTTGAGAAAGATAAGGCTTCTAACAACAAAGAGAGAAAGTAGAGCAAGAAAAATCTTTAGAAGGGTGAAAATCTTTCCACCTCCAAATCAATAAATGTGACCTCTTCTTCCAGTCATAAACCTAAGAAAGATTGGATCAAATGTGGGTATTGCTTAGGTAACCATGATGAGAGTAAATGTTTGAAGAAAGAAATTGACCACCTTACTAGCCTTCTTATTTAGAATAACATAGGTGTTCCAGATTCTATCAAACCATCTTCATCAACCCATGAATCCACTAAAATAAATAAATATGGCAAAGAAAAGGCAAAAGAGAATAATAAGGGGAAACATAAGGGCAAAGCCTTAGTTTCAGTTGTGCCTCTAACTCCTCTTACATGGGTCATTGACTCTGGTGCTTCACATAACATGGCCTCTTCATAGATTGAGTTTAGTTCCTTGGAACCATGTGACATGTCCTATATACAACTAGGTGATAACACTTCTAAAAAGGTTCTTGGGAGAGGGTCTATTTAAGTGAGTGGTGGAATATTCAAAAAAATTCTAAGTGTTCCTTCACTCTCAACTAATATCCTATCAGTCTACTAGATCACTCACCTTGGTCCAAGCATGTGAGTTAAATTCACTCTAGATTTAGTGTACATCAGGGAGTTTCATAGTGATACTATTCTAGTTGTGGGAATGGTTGATCATTAGACTCAAAGATATAGCTTCTCATACTCTGATCCTAACTCTTCTTTAGATTATTTAGATTCTTCTTTGGACTCACCTGTACCTATTGACACTTCTAAGCCTGAGCTTCTTTCTGATATTGACAATTCTTCTTTTATAGATGACTACAATAGTGAAGTAGACACACCTCTGCCATCTCCTTGTCACCTTCCATATATTCAAGAGTTAGTTCTTGACCCACCTACCTCTAATATGATTCTAATATTACAAGGTAATAATATAGTGATCAAGGACACATCAGACATTAGGCAGTCTACTCCACGGTTATAGAGGATTTTGTAGACCTTCTTCACCTCTGCTTCTATTGCACCATTTTGACATAAAGCAGTTGGGCCACCTACGTTGTAGTATAAGGACCATTCCTTTCATAGGAATTATAACTTGGTTGAATATCCATCAGGCACTTAGTAGACAAACTCATTGTTTTAGGGTAATCCACTTTTCACTACATCTACTTCTAATTCATATTTACTTTCGAGCATTCTTCTAGGGGAAACTGAATGGCTATAGTTAATTATAGACTCTAGTGGGGATTTTAAACCCTTTTCTCTTCTCTTATTTTCTCTCTATTTGGGGAGGAGTTTTGTTCCTATGGGTTTTCTCCTTTACCCTAATTTATGGGAGTTGCATTATACTTGGGTATCTTATCAGGCCTCATTGTCGGGACCCAATTCTTCTACCCACCTAAGCTACGCTTTAGGGGGGTATTGGTGTAGGCTTTTTCTCACCTATTGTTTTTACCTACACATATTTTCATCTTACTTAGGAAAGTTAATTAAGTCATTATGGGTCATTTACCTTTAAGTTGGTTATAATTGTGAGTTAGGGTTTTACCCTTTTGGTGACCTAATCTCACCCTATATGTACTTTATTTTTTCCTAAAGTGGATAATGCAAACATTTATCTTGTAAAATATTCTTGTTTTTGGATCTCTCATTCTGCCTCTATAGGAATTTGACATTCATCACATGGCCACTATTCAGAGATCTTGGTGAAATCTATTATCCATGACTTGTCTTGAGTCTTGTTTGGAGTATTTAGCTTTAGATTCATAATATTGGTTTTTAATATTTATTTATGTGCATTATCATCTATTGGATCTAAATTATGAAGTAATTTATAAATTTGAGTGATTTTGATATAATTTGCATAATTTAATTAATTGATCAAATTTATCATCTCACATAAATACCAATAGAAATGCCTAAAAATAAAAATTAATCTTCAAAAGTGTGGTAATTTATCTTTCTAGATCAATAGATCAAACATAATAAATCATGCATAATGATTTTACCCTATGATAATATAGTGTGGATGTAGTATTTTATAAAATTAAATTCATTTTTTATTGAAATAACTAATAATATAAAGCTTTTTTTGTCTTTGACCTATTATCAAATGCAACATTCATATGTGTCAATAGATTTGAAAATAACAATACAATTTTTTATTCATTCCCATTTCAAATTTCTTTTTTTTTGTTCATATATAATGGTTCTAAAAGTATTTGATGACATTAATGTCAAACTATATGATACTATAAAGTTAAGAAACATTATTAAAGGTTGTTTAATAATTGAGTTGAGTCTTTAGCAATGCATTGTTTTCAAATGGAACTTACGGTTTAATAAGAATCAAGAGCAATGATTATAGATAATAGAGGGAGAACCATAAAAAAAAGTTTGACCATGTATATGTATCTCTTTAGCCAGGGTACTTGTTGGAAAATGTTTCAAATTTACATGAATTTCCATAATGGTTATTGTGCATAAGATTAGTTTTGTGTAAGGTTGTTTGCACAAGCAATAACTACACATGATGTTACACAAACACTATTGTGTAATGTTTTTTATACAAGATAGTGAGTTTTCACATGCTTGCATAAGGACTTGTTTATCCCTTTTTAGAAATAAAGGTTAGGAAAGAGTAGCATAATAAAATAAGAGAAATATACTCTCAAATCATGCTAATTAATACATTTATATTCTGATAATAAATACTAAATCTAAGCATATACCAAATACATAAAGTACAACATTCAATATTTTGATAATAGTAATACAAAGGATAAATTGTACTTAGCTTATACATTAGTGTGTAGACCTAGATATGAGTAATGCAGGTGTATAAATAAATGGTATGGTGATTATGATTCAATTATTATATTCTAAATATTATATTTCCATCATCATAGATGTTTACATCACCCTTAAACACTTGTGTTGACACTACTATCTGTGCTTCAATGCATCCGTACTATACAAAGTATTAACTATTGACTAAAACTTCCACTTGGGCCTTTTTTTGGTTTTTTGTTATGTTTCTAGTTGTATTTAGATCATGTGCATAGGCTCTTGATATTAGAATATATTTCAAACCCTAGATCCTCCTCCTAGGTCTTGTTACCTTGCCAAAACTAGGTTAGTGGGCTCATGTAGTTGAACTGACCTCGAAGACACCTATATCAATGAGCATTTCCCACATAAGAAATAAATAGAAGAGGGCCTTAGAAATATGTATTTCTCCCCTATGTGTTGTCTTGTGTGTGAAAAATGGTGTAGAATGTTATATGCAAGTGCATGTAGTGATCTAAATTGTAACTTGACAAATATGTCCCATGGGCTAATCTTTGAATTATTCAAACTTGTAATATGAATAATCCTATGATTTAATGAAAATAGGAAATAATAGGGCATAATAATGTAGTTATGAAATTTATTTTCAATAATATATTATAAGATTGAGAGGTGCTTGTTAGATATTTTTTAGATGAAGAATGAGTTGGATTTAACTTTTATTTATAACACCTATTTTGAAAATATTTTCATGGAATGGTTAATGAAACACAATAGTATGACCAATACATATCAAAATATTTTCAAATTTGAGTATTTAGAAGGCACAAATATTTATGTTTGAGAATGGACTATATCATTGATGTTCGTATCCATGTCTAAATGCAACTATCCAAAAAGTTAAAAGGTTGTTGTATCTCTATAACTAACATAGAATGATCTATATCATATTTTAAGTGTATTATGGGCTAAAAGTGATCTAGGTAATTAGAGTATGAAGATTAGACTATAAGATAATCATTTTGACCTAGTGAGATGGAAAACACAAGCCTTTCAATTGAAAGGAAGGTCAAGAATTAAAGGGTAGATCCTTGAGTGATATTTATCAAGTGTACAAGACTAGTTTAACATATAAATCTAGATTTAGATATTTTTATTCCTCCCTTTTAATATTTTAATGCATAAGGATGAAATTAAATGTTTAAAAGAAATAAATGTGTACCATGGTATGTACAACACACCTTGATTTACTTGAGCCCTATTTGAATACTAAGAGTATGTTACAGGTGTAATTAGCACATATAATCCAAAAATGAATAATTGAAATTAATTGAGAGAAAAGAGATTAAGGAAGGATTACAGTTGTGCGTCGATACAACCATGTTACCACTTAAAAATTTGATTTTGGTAATTATGATTCCTAGTTGAAGCATTGGAGAGATTTTCACAACCGAACCTTGGAAATGTGAATAGGGGAATTTGAGGGTGATCAAACACACCAATTTGGTACAAAGGTGAGTTTTTTACAAGTCCATTAAGAGATCAAAATATTAATCACATAACTCTAGCCTATCATATTCTAGCCAATCTTGTTGGAGTCAAATGGTGTGACCCTATAACCTTAAAATAATAGAAAATAGTGCCAAGTCCATTGAGGGCACTGAATCTTGATCACACTAATCAAATAAACCAACTTTTATAGTAGATAAAATCTTAAATGTTGTATCTTGGTAGGGTCAGTGCATGAATAATGTGTATAATATGAAAATGTAGCTATGATTTGGTGTATTTTCATAGCATATATGCTTTAAATGCCTCAAATTAAATTATCTTTCAAAATATAACCTCTACTCTATAAAATGTGTATAACACATATCAAAAATTTAAAAAATTGTCCCAAGTCTGTGCCAAATGTATAAAATTATATCCAAAGTGTATATATAGATCATGTAATCTAAATCAAATTCTACCAATTTTTTCAATTGTGTGTATGTGAAGTCATGTCTCTATGATATGCTGCCCATTTTGAGGTGAAGGGAATGAACAAGTGATAGTCACCTTATCTCAAAAGGATTAGACAACTATGTTGTATATGTATACACATAATATTTTCAAACTTTTATCAATTATTGATGTTATCTATCTTGTAGGAACCCATCGAGTCTTAATCTCTTTGAGTTCATGCCTTAAAGGGTGCCACTTGTCATATACACACTTGTCTCCTGAAAACCATTTCCCTAAGATTGTTCTTCTCTATTTCACATTCCTCAATTATTTCCTACCTTTTTCCCCCTTTTCCTAACCTTAATCCCATTTTGACTATTTACTATACTAGGTCGATTAGGTCAACCCTATACTATTTTGGGTAAAATTTATTTAGGGTCTAGGTTGACTCTTGGCCAACCTAGACTATGACCTAGTGAATTTATGTCCATAACTATACTAGGTCAACTGGGTCCACCCTATTGGCCAAAAATTTCAAATGGGGTTAGGGTTAAATCTACCTATATATACAATATCATTTCTCCATTATTTAGAGAAGAGAATAAGAAGTAAGAGTTATTGTGCATCTGCTTATCCACCATTATACTTGAGGAATAAGCTTGGGGTTTCATACTCTCTTTGGAGATGCAAATATTATCTTATGGAGAAGTCTTTTAGATGCATTGATAGGTTATGTATCCTAGTGCTAATTTATCCTTGTCATCCTTATATACCACAACAACCTATTATGAAGCACCTTGTCCAAGGGAGAGATTGAGGATCGATGAGTTTATCTTCAAAGGTAAGTATTCCTAACTTTTTCCCTCCTTTATAAGAGTAGATAAATATGCATTTTTACTTATCTTCCATGCATTAGGATCCATATACATTTATGTGAGTATGTATCTCTTATGCATGATTACTTTTATTATTTCTTACCCCCACTTTGTGCCAAAAGCTTTGGTGAGTACTAGATTAGAATTTACTTTACTTCTTATTAGTTTAGTGAACATAAAACATAGGGATTAGTTAGGGTGGTTGTGTGATTATGATTGAATAAATGCTTTGGAACCCTCCCTAACATGGTTCATTTTGATAAGAGATCCCCTAATTGGGTCTAACAGATCTCCATATTGGTCATGTTCCCAATTATCTAATGTATACCCAATTGGAAATGTAAGTATGGTATATCTTATTTGAGTTAGGATTGATTTATAAACATGATGAATTTTTCATTGCATACATTCTGGTGAACCCAATGTGAATCTAACCATTGTAGGTTTTATCTCATGTTTTTCATTATTTTATCATTTTATTTATTATTTTTATATATTTGTGATACTGGGTCAACAGTGCTAGTATAAATTATAACTTCTATGCATAGGTTTAACACAGTCACATAAATATGACTCTATTCTATTCATTCAAGTCTTCATCAGGTATAGACTATTAGTTCAACATTGACGACACAATACAGGTTTTCACTTCCAGATAGGCTACTAGATCAACTATGTCAACATAGTACATTTCCAAACTTATATAAAATATACTAAGTTGACATTTTTGGCATAGTATTCTTTATAGGTTTTAGTAAATAGGGAATTTTAGAATTAGGTTGACCTAGTCAACATAGCTGGAAAAATTTGTAAGTAAAAATCAAGGCACTTCAACAACAATCTCACTTTCTTTTGCATCCACAAACCCAACAAGGTTCATTTCTCTCTTTCTCTTTATTTTTTGTTATTCATTATAGTTCTATTTTTCATAGTTTGTAGTATTTAAAACTATTTCTATACAGTAAACTAGGTCCACTCTATCGACCTAGTTCTATATTATATATTCTATCTGGAAGACTAGGTCGACACTGTCAATGTAGTTCTTTAATAAACCCTTATTTTAATAGTATAGTAGTGACACTATTGACTCTATTCTATAATATATATATACACTATCATCTAAACCAACCCTATACTATGTTTCAAAGTTAGAATTAACACTTGTATGCTAATAATTACTTCACACTTCTACTTTCAATTGTTTGTATGCTTAAAATAGATCACATAGTCTAATGAGGTGGTTTTTCAATATATATTTTAGTTTTATTATTATTTTTATTTTATGCACACACTACCAAATCACATAATCTTAAAACACATTTAAATAATTGTCTACCCAAGGCCTACCTATTTGAATTTCATCACCAAGGGGGAAGCCAACTTGGTTTTCTGACCAAGTATAAACATGTGGTTAATAGTATATATTGGCAAAGCACTCAAAAACCTTATCAATGTGATTTGTGAAGGGAGGTGGTAGGCCCAAATACCAAGACAATAGCATTACCAACATAGATCCTTTTTAGCCTAAACATCCTAAAACCATCCATAGATTGATTTCTCATTACTTACAACCAACTTCCTATCACACTTAAAATAATACTCTAATAATATAACAACATTTTGGATGACCACTTAGTTAGCATTTACATTCCAAATCTGAATGTTTGATCTTTACTCAATTATATGTTATATTATAAAAGCATGCTTTAGCCAATGTTGGTGCTGTTTCTACAAGTTTTTCGCTTTTCTACATTCAAAGGAAGTAAGAAACTAAGATAAATGGTCAGAGGGTTGTACGTACCCAGATGAAGTTTGCGCACCATTATCTAGACATTGTAGGGACTCCTCTTTGGCTGTGGAGGATGACACCTGTAGAGAGAAAGACTTAAACAAAGAGATTGTTAGATGGATATAAGGTGGAATGCCAAGCAAAAGCTCGGTCCCAGAAGTGCAAAGACTTCCTTGTGGGATGATAGTCCACTGTTAATAAGTAAAAGTGTCAGAAATAAAGAAATGATAGATGATTAGCAAAGAGGAAATTAGATAATCCATACCTGTTTCTTTGCAGTCGGTCTGCCATAATCACCGATGCTGGTTAGTCTGCCGATGTTGATTTGGTTAAGGTTGCCGACGTCAGTTAGTCTGTCGACGTCGGTGGGGGCAATGGACTTTTGGACGGGTCTCAGGTTGTGTCTTTGGTCGACAGAGTGGTCTGTGATAGTCAGAGAGTTTATGCAGGTTAGCAGGGCAGTGAATATGGTCTTAAGAGGGACAAGGGGTAGATGATAGGTTATCAAAAGGGCTAAGAGCATGAAGAAGGCTTCTCAGCCTTACCAAGAAGAAGTCAGGTCTGGTTTGGTTGATAGCTGGGTCTGGTCTGGTCTACAGTACTTAAAAATAGTAAAAAGAGAACTAATTACTAATGCTTTCTAAAATACTGAAATAAAAGGGTAGAAGAAATACTTATCTCTTGCTTAGAGAAGAGCCAGAGGTGTTTGAAATGCTTGTACCTATTGTGTCTATAGCCAGAAGAGCATTTAGTTGAAGTTTGATGATTGATCTCAGAGAGTTCTTGTTGATGTCCAGGTCTGAGAGCCGAGAGAGGAAGAGAGTCCGAGATAGAATTCACATTCGTGGTCTGTGATTGATTGATTCAGCATCCTGGGAGGAAGAGAATTCACCTTTGGGTTGCTTTAAGTGATCGACGTCGGCCGACTAGTAACCGATGTCAGCGGCTAGAAGATGAGAAAAAGGGCTAAAATTAGCCTTTTTCCTGTTCTTCCAACTACTAGGTCTAATTGTCATTGGAAAATAGTTGAAGGTGGGTTTAATTAGTGTGAGAGGGTTGAAATAGGTCATAAATTGGTCATAGGGTGATGGGAGGCATCCAAGGAGAGGTATCCAAGGTGGGGTGAGGTGTCATGGGTGATGTGTCAAAGGGGGTGTTACTAATTTAAAATAGTTAATTATTTTAAATTAATAAGTGTGTGGGTTAGGAATGTGTAGAAGTGGACCAAGGGGACCAAGGGGGAGTCGACCAAGGAGTAGACACAATTTTGGTGTCTACATTTGCCCTTTTTTGTCTTGTTGGTTGTTCTGACGAACTATAAGACAAAAACAGGAGTAAGTTGCCCCATGTATGGGATGAGGGTTTTTTTCATCTTGTTGGTTGTTCTGACGAACTGCAAGACAAAAATGAATGTTGGTTGCCCCAATTATGATGATGAGGTATCCCCCCTCAAAGCAGGAGTCGAGGGAAGGTAACCTGAAATCAGGTGCCAATTTGATAGATAGTGGATGGATATGGTGAAGTTTGAGTGTGAATGCTGCAAAAGTTGAGATTTCATGCATACCACTTCACGAGATGGTCAGGTCAAATTATCACAAGTAAAGGGTCGAGGAGTGATAAAATTGAAATAATCGGGCCCTAGCATTTAGTCATAGTTGATTGGGTTATTTGATCCAAGCTATAGCTCCAATGGTCATTGTGTTCTAAGTATCCCAGGCTTAGGAAGTGCTCCTGGAAAACATGAAAATGTCACAAGTAGTGGGGCTTAACTTGCTCGTGATCCAATACTTGTGAGGATTGTAATGCGGGTTGCAGATAATTTTGCTAACCATTCACGAGGTAGCATACATGCAATCAAAACAACTAAGGCAAAGTTGTCTCGAAAGTGGTCGAAGGAGATAGTTGCGATATCCATGGTCATTGGTCGAGTCGAGTTGAGATAGAAGTGATCTAAAATGGTTATTTGATGTGGTCAAGGAGATGTATGCGATCTCCAATGTGCCCCATGAGAAGTCAAAGGTGACTTCTGCAATGTCAGGGCTGGTTGTTTGGTCATGATTTTGGGCTGGGTTAAGTCATAGTTAAAGAGTAATATGGTTTGTCCTTCAGATAGATGAACAAACGGATGTGGCCGAGATAACCCCAAAAAATGTCATGTCATCTAAGTGCTACCTACATAGCCCTTGCTAGAAGGGCCTTAGGCCAATTTAGTTCTCCCCAAAAGGGAGGAAGAGGGTCGATTATGGATTGGTTTGGACTAGGTTAAGTCATGGTGAAAGGTAATATGGTTTGTCCATCAGATAGATGAACAAATAGATGTGGCCGAGCTAATCCCAAAAGACATCATGTCATCTGAGTGCTACCTACATAGCCCCTGTTGGAAGGGCCTCAAACCAATGTAGTTCAGGCTAAGAGGCAAAATGGTTGATGATTGGTTTTGGTCATGGTGAAATGATGGTTAAAGGTAATATGGTTTATCCATCAGATAGACGAACAAATGGATGTGGCTGAGCTAACCCCAGAAGACGTCGTTGCATCTGAGTGCTGCCTACATAGCCTTTGTTGGAAGGGCCTCAGGCCAATGTAGTTCAGGCAAAGAGTCAAAATAGTTGATGATTGGTTTGGTCATGGTTAAATGATGAGGGTAAGATGATGTTACAGCCTTGTCCATATTGTGTGATGGTGTATGCCGTGACATGGGTTGGTGTTTTTCATCCCTTGCAATTATCCATATTAGGTGATGGATATACGCTAAAAATGAAATGAGTCTGTTTATGCTTTAGCAAGTAATGGTTTATGCTTGACATAAATTGTGTGGTTGATAGTTTCCATGTGTATTGGTTTCCATAGAAACTAGTGTGAATAGGTTATGAGAACGTTAGTGGTCAAAAAAGGTTTGGTCGGTTTGGTTTAGTTGGCAAAATGATTTGGTTGAATGTGACCAAAGGTAGAGAGGAAGTGAAAGGCATTTTTGCCCCTTTATTGACAAGGACCATAATGATAGCATAGGTAGGGGTCTGTAGAACAAAAGTCCCATTCATGCATTACGTCATTGAACATTGGTTGTGTTAAAGAAGTAATCGAATCACTTTGACATTAAAATGAGCTCAAAGTCCCTTGAGTAGGTGATGTGATATGTTAGGATAGGGTAACCCTTTTGAGTAGGGATAACTTTTCCCTTTTTTATAGGAGACCTTGAGAACAACTACAAATCAAGTCCATGACCCCCCCTTTTTTTTTGAGTAGACTGATCAATGTGGGAAGTCTACGTAGAGATGTCATTGTGTTTTGTGGTCATTTGTGAAGCTGATCGATGCGGGAAGCTTCTAAGAAAGTGTTGTTTTGTAGCAAGATTTTAGGCATAGCCATCCTTTGAGGGAGTGGTCTAGACTTTTGCTTTATATATTTGAGGGCTTTGAATAACTGTCCTTCGAGGGAGCAGTCTATTAGCTACAACAATGATGAAGCTGTCCTTCGAGGGAGCAGTCTACATTTAGTTTTATGACCTTGGAATAAGCATCCCAGTTTTATATGTTTTTGTTGATTGAAATTTTGGTCATGGACTTGACTATAGAGGTTTAGAGGGATTCCCTTTTATTAGGACAAAGCATTCATACTTTACAAAAGGGTTAACTAATGTTTGTAGGGTTGAGGGTTGAAAGGAATAGGTATGAAGATGATGGGAGGTTTCTCAAGGGATTGAGCTCAAGTTAAACATAAAGTGAATAATTATTTGACTAACAGTAGACTGGTCGAAGATGCAAGGCATTAAGGGGCTTAGGTTCTAGTCAGCCTTTGAGAGAGGATAGACGAGAAGTCCCTGATCTATGCTTATGTAATGATGTAAGGTCCAAATCAATTAGGAGCAAACTTTCCCCATTTGCTTCATTCCAAATTGGTCACATGTTGGTCATTGTTTGGTTGGTTGATGTTTGGTCGATGCTTGGTTGGTTGATGTGTGATCGATGCTTGGTTGAGGTCAAATGTTTGGTCGAGGCTTGGTTGAGGTTGATGCTGGATGTGAAGTTGGTTAGGATGTTGTTGGCATTGGATAAGGAGGCTGTTGAGACCTCGCTTGTAAAGAAGTCCCCCTAGCATGGTGTAGCGAGCAGTGTTCTTGATAAAAGCTCACCGTCTATTGCGAGAGAGTTTGGGAGGGATGATAGAATATGTCAAGTAGTCCACGAGCCACTTATACCAAGCGTCATGTGGACTAGTGAGGTTAGGAGGAATTTCCCCCAGAGATGATGGTCAAGACATGTCCAAGATAGAAATCTTGGGTTGTGTTGGTTGAGATGTCTGGATGAATAATGGATATGTCAAAGGTGTAGAAGTTTGGTCTTTTTCTTTATTCTTCACAGTTTGGGGCCTAGTGGCCACATTGATTATGTTGATTTTGAATAAAGGTTGAGGAGGTGGTTGAGGGACCATAGTCTTATGTTGGGATCCCAATTTAGGTGAAGATGTTTGTGAGGCATGAGATGGTGTCGGTAGTTGGTCAAAGATGTGGTCAAAAGAGGCCTCAATGTGAGGGGTGTCCTTTGCCAGATGTTGATGGATGATAGCCTTAAGGGTGCAACAACGCTCTGTGTCATGCCCCGATGTGCGATGATACCAGCATATTTTAGTGTCATCGAACCAAGGTGGTTTTGGTCTGAGAGGTTGGTAAGGCTTGATAGGTAGGAGGATGATGCTAGATGACTACTATTTCTATGCTATTTGCTTTTTACATTCAAAGAAGGAATTAAGAAACTAAGAAGAATTATCAAGGTTAGATGTTACCTGGATGTAGTCGTGCACACTGAAATTAGATGTTGGAAGGTACTCCTCTTTGGTTGTGGAGGAATGACACCTGCAAAGAAAAAGAGACTAAAACACGAAAAACATTAGATGAGGAGATGGTGGGCTATCAAGCAAAAGCTTGATCCATGAAGTATGAAGACTTCCTTGAGGGATATCAACCCACTGATTAAAAATAGAATATTTGACAGAAATAGAAATAGTGAAAGATAGAATGAAAGAAATAAAAGACAAAAAAGGCAAAATGCGTACCTGATATGCATCAAATTACTCTATACAGTCGTTGGTGTCAGTCTCTATGCTAGCGTCGGTCAAGGAAGGGCACCGACGTCGGTTAAAGTGCCGGTGTCGGTAGGGGTAATGATCGGCATCGGTCGGGGCAACAATTTTTGGATGGGGTCTGGTCGGGTCTGGACAGGGTTTTAGGATTACATAATGGTCTGAAGTTTTCGTCTGGGGGTTAGGGAGCCAGTTTGAGAGTCAGAGGGATTGTTTGGGGGTTTTGTGTAGAAATTTGGGCAGAGTTACAGACTGTATATTCTGAAAAGGGTGGATAGAGGTGATATGGGAGGAAGTCAAGTCGGGTCTATAATCTGAATCTAAGTCAGGGTGGTAATATCAATTAAAAATAATAACCAGAGAAAAAAAAAAAGCATAGAAGAAACACTTACTTGTTACACGTTAAAGATAGAGTAGGAGACATAATTGATGTTGTCGGTGTGTTGCAAAAGTTTGATGTAGCAGACCTCCAGCGAGATGACTGAAGCAGAATACCTGTACCAGAGAGAGAGAAAATGAGAGATTTGATTGCAGATTGATTGGATGCAAAAGTTGGCTGATCGTTCTGAAAGTCAAATGAAAGAATGTTTTGAAAGAAGGTCTGATAACCGATCTAGAAACTGATTGGAAACTGAATAACGAAGCCCAGATAATAGATAACAGATAACGGATCTTGCGTTCAGGTCGAGAATGTAGTATTAAGGATAACTGACGCCAGCAGGACCACCGATGTCGGCTGAGTAGTGACCGACGTTGGTGACGTCGGCCAAGTAGTGACTGACATCGGTAGATGCAGAATGGGGACAAAGGCTAATTTTAGCTTTCTGCTCATTTTTACATGCTGCCAGGGGCAAGGCTCATGGGAAAATGGTCGACAGGGGTTAAATAGGTGTGGGAGAATAAAATGGGGGTTAAGGGGAGGATGACAAGGGTTAGACACAATTTCGGTGTCTACATTTGCCCCTTTTTGTCTTGTTGGTTGTTCTGGACGAACTGCAAGACAAAAATAGGAGTTGGTTGCCCCAGGTGTGGGATAAGGTCGATTCTATCTTGTTGGTTGTTCGAATGAACTGTAAGACAAAAATAGGAGGTGGATTGCCCTGATTATGGATGAGGTATTCCCCCTCAAAGCAAGAGTCGAGGGAAGGGAACTGAGAATTGGGTGCTAATTTGACAAAGAGTAGATGAAAAATGGGTGAGGGTGAACGCTGTAAAAGTCTTGATTGCGCGCATACCACTTCATGAGATGGTTAGGTTAAATTGTCATAGGTCAAGGGTCAAGGAGTGCCAAAATTGAAGTAACCAGGCCCCAGCATGTGGTCATAGCTGATCGAGTTATTCAATCGAAGATGTAGCTCTAATGGGTCATCGTGTTCTAGGTATCTTGGGCTCAGGAAATGCTCCTAGAAACATGAAAAAGTCACAAGTAGTGCGGATCAACCGGCTTGTGATCCTATACTTGTGAGGGTCCAAAATATAGTCTGTGCACAATTTTGCTAACCAGTCATGAGGTAGCATATAGACAAAAACAACCAAGGCAACATTGTCTTGGAAGTGGTCGAAGTCGGAGGAGATAGGCATGATCTCCAATGGTCATTGGTCGAGGTGGATGAATGGACGAAAGGATGTGGCTGAGCTAACCTCAGAAGACGTTATGTGATCTGAGTGCTGCTTACATAGCCCTTGTGTGAAGGGCCTCAAGCCAATGTAGTTCTCCCTAAAAGGGAGGAAGGGTCAAAGGGATGGAATTGGTCTTGGTCGAGGGCAAGGTCATGGTCAAAAGGAGGAAAGAAGGTTTGTCCATCAGAGAGACAAACAAACGAGGGTGGTCGAGCTAACCCTAGATGATGTCGTATCATCTGAGTGCTACCTACATAGCCCAGGTCATAGGGCCTCAGACCAATGTAGTTCGAACTAGTTGAGAAGATTGGTCGATAATTGGTTTGGTCATGTGTCGAAATGATGAGGAGAAAAAGATGTTACAGCCTTTTCCAAATGGTGTATTCTGCAACATTGGTTGAGGGGTCTTTCATCCCTAACAATTTTCCATATTCGTGATGGATGTATGCTAAAGATGAATTGAGGTCTATTTATGCTTCGACAAGTATTGGTTTATGCTTAACATAAATTACATCTGGTCGATAGTTTCCATGTGTATTGGTGTCCAGAGAAACTAGTGTGAATAGGCTATGGGAGTGGCCTAAAAAGAGAGTTGAGTTGAGTTGATTAGGTTTGACAAGCGATGAAGTTGAATGTGACCAAAGTGCAGAAGAAGTGAAAAGCATATCGCTCTTTCATTGAAAAGGACCAAAATGACAGCATAGATGGGGGTTATTAGAACCAAGAGCCCCATTCATGCATGACGTCATTGACCATATGTTGTGTTAGAGAGGTAATCAAATCACTTTGACATTAAAGTGAGCTTAAAGTCCCTTGAGCAAGTGATAGGAGGAGCATAGGGTAACCCATTTGAGAGCAGAGATAACTTTGCCCCTTTTTATGGGAGACCCTGAGACAACTATAAGTCAAGTCCATGACTCATTTTTTTTTTTGTGTGTGCAAACAGATCAATGCGGGAAGCCTGTATAGAGATGTCATTGTGCTTGGTGGTCAGTTGTGAAGCTGATAGATGCGGGAAGCTTCTAAGAAAGTGTTGTTTATTGCTAGATAGTCATAGCCATCCTTCGAGGGAGTGGTCTAGAATTTTGCTCAATATAAGGGCTTTGAATAGTTGTCCTTCGAGGGAGCAGTCTATTAGCTACAACAATGATAGTACAACTATCCTTTGAGGGAGTAGTCTGCCTTTTTAATTTGATATTGATATGGTGACCGTGGATATTTTGACATCTTGATTTGTTTTGACAGAAATGTGAGTCATGGACAAGATTATAGGTCAAGGGCTCCCTTTTATTAGGACAAAGCATCCATACTATATAAAAGGGTTATAGAGGAATTGTTAAGAGGAATAGGGATGAAAGGAATTAGGACTAAGAGGATGGCAATTGCTCAAGGGATGAGCTCAAGTTAAATGTCAAGTGAACGAGTACTTGACTAGCAGTAGAATGGTCGCAGATGCAACACATTAAGAGGCTCAGGTTCTGGCCGTCCATCGAGAGAAGACAAATGATACATCCCTGATCCATACTTGTGCGTGATAATGAAAGGTCCAAGCCAATTAGGGGAAAACTTACCTCGTTTACTTCACTCCATATTGGTCACGTGCTGATGATGATTAAGAAGTTGGTTGATGTGGTCACTGATTTGTCAAGACTGGTTGAGAGCCAGGTCGAGATTGGTGTTTGGTCATGATTAAGAGGTTAAGGTTGATGATTGGTCAAGGTTTGGTTGGTTGGTCGAGGTCTGGTTGGATGATTGACTGAGGTCATGGTTGATGTGTGATTGATGTTTGGTTGAGGTCATGATAGGCAGTATAAAGTCAAACTCCCCCCAGCCATTTGGTGGTAGGAAGAATGTCTAACACCCAGTGCAGATGAGATGGAGAGAAGATGAGGGGGAGAGACCTAGGTACCCCACCTAGTTGATAGGTTAGGGGTTCCCAAGCAAATGGCATTTAGGCATTAAAAAAGTTAGGAGGGATGGAAACCACCGACTCCATAGGTGAAGGAGGAGGAATGGGTGAGCCTGGAGATTGGTCAATGGTTGGCTCGGGGCAAAGGTCTGCAGAGGCCTGAGTGGGGTCGTGATATCCCAGGCCATACCATTTCTTAGCATTGTCATCATTGAATGACTCGATGGGCTGATGGGAGCCCTGCTCATAGCGTCCGAAACCAAAACCCTTCCATGCACACCTATAAAGGTAAGTGTGTGCAAAGGCGGGGTTGCCAAGAAATGAGAAGTCTAATGTGAATGGTTAGGGTGAAGAGAGAGGGTTGCCATTAGTAGGAGCTTGATTGAGCCCCCCATAGACAAGATTGGTTCAAAGGTGAGGAGGACCATAAGGCACGATCATCCCGATCTGATGGTCGTAACTAGGGCTATGATGAAGGCGTCCAGACTCTTGTGGAGTTTGGAACATGTCTAAGGCTAGCAAGCGATACTCCCCCAATGAAAGTCTTTGGAAGATGTCTTCCATGGGGTCTGTGGTCGTCGCTTGAAGGGGAGGTGTGAGGGTGACCGCCTGTGGCAAACTGGTCGAAGCTTCTGCGGATGGAGGCGGTGCTGGGATTGATGGCTTGATAAGAATGAGGACATCATTTGGATGGTAGGTGGTGTTACAAGTTTTGAAGGGTGAAGGGTCAGCAGGAATGGTGTGGACTTGTTCGTCGTGCTCAAATTTCACACAACGGTGCAGGGTGGAGGGGACACAGGCCGTGGCACAGATCCAGGGTCGGCCCAGCAACATGTTGTATTGAAACTCTCCTTTGATGATATAGAAGAGCTCTGGGACTGTGCGTGGACCAATGTGGATGTGAAGGATGAATATGCCAATGGTCATGGCAGTGGTGTCATTAAAGGAGCACAAGATTGTGTCAGTTTTGGAGACGCAAGTCTTGGGAAGAGCCAACTGATCAAAGGCATGGGTGGAGATAATGTTGATGATGGCACCTCCGTCGATCATAATGCATTTAATGCATGTCCGATCAACATAGGTAGTGATGAAGAGGGCAGCATCTTGATCTTCTGTGTTGGATGTGGGAATCTTAGAATCACTAAATGTGATGGAGGCAACAGGGGCTAAAGAGTGGACAAGGGCAGCAATTGGCTGGGGGTCCTTAGGTTGGACCTCCACTGCTTGTAGGGCTCTGATGAGGGCCTGATGATGCTGGGGTGAGGTTTGGATGATGTCATAAAGAGACATCTTCATAGGCGTCTAGTGAAGCTATTTCAACATGGAGTCATGAATTGCCCCTGAAGAGGAAGAAGAAGAGGGTTGAGGCGCGCCAAGGATAGAAATCTTAGGCTTGGGCAATTGAGGTGGATTGATGAAAGGGTAGGTCCAAGGAATGGCATCTTTTTCTTTCACCTTGTCCTTTTGTGACCTAGTAGTTATGTGAATGGCATTGATTTCAAAGATAGGAGGTGAAGGAGATAAAGGGGTTGTAACTTGTTAATGAGATGTTGATGGGTTTGAAGAGGTTGGAGGGTTATGAGAAGGAGTCAGGGGTCAGTCGAGAGTGTCCTCAAAGAGAAGGGTGTCTTGCTCCAGATAGCGGTGAATGACAGCCTTGAGGGCACAACAAGTCTCGATATCGTGTCCTGGCGTACGATGGTATAAGCAAATCTTCATGTCATCGAACCAGGAGGGCTTAGACTCGAGGGGTTGGAAAGGCCTGATGGGTGGAAGAGTTATGCTAGAAGTCTGTAAAAGTCGGTGCAAGATCAAAGAGTATGAGCCCACTAAAGGGTCCGTGCTCATCGATGTGTGCGATGCTGGTGACTTTTGCTTGGGTGGAGTTGGAGGAGGCTTCTGTACCACCTTCTGGGTTGATGGTGCGGTGACAGGCGGAGACGATACATTCTTCATGAGAGGTACTACCCTTTTGGGAGAGGGTAGGCTAGTGGTAGGCAAAGGAAGTAGAGGAGGCAACTAGTTTTGATTAGAGGTATGAGTGGGGAGGACTTTAGTCAAGGTCGAAGGATGAGGGCCCAAAATGGAGGGCAATGGTGATGGGGGAGGAGGAGTTCATTTCTGTGGTTTGGCAGTATTCTTTGATTTGATTTGAAGACTACTATTGGTCGAGGTTTGGTCTAAGTCCACCTTCACTTGTGGATGAGTGAGGTTGGAGACAGGGCGAACGCCGAGTGACTTGATTGGTTTAGACGGGGTAGATGAGGGTTTCGGTCCTGATGCGATTGATTGAGGTGTAGACGGTTTAGAAGTGGAAGTCTGGTTTTTGTTGAGAGTCTTGGGAGATTCTGCCATGGGAGGATTAGTAGTATGAGATGAGAGGGCACGGGCATGTTGAAGAGCTATGAGATGCTCCCATAATACCTGATGCTCCACTTTCCTTGAAGGGAGAAGTTTGAGTTTCTCCACTAATCGGGAAAATGGCTAAGAAGATGTTGGATGAGGTTTGGGTTCTTGAGAAGATGTTGATGGTTGTGGGATCGAAGGTGTGGTAATCTCGGTCCCAAGGCATGATGAAGTCGTGACAGGTTCGTCCTTGGTTGGAGACGAAGGAGAGGCAAGTTCTTCCCTGGGTGGAGAAGAAACCGGAGAATGAGGCTTCTTAAGTGGGTAAAGGGCAGGGATAATTGTGCCCTCCACTTTCAGTCGAGGAGTAGGAAGGGTTGGGTCCTCCATGGGCAGCAAGAAGGAGGATGGTGAAACCGGTGATGCTGGTAAGGTCGAGGCATCCTTCAAGATGAGAGAGGTTGATGGAGAACTAACTAGAGAAAGAGGTTCGTCCACATGTGATGGACTGATGGATGGACTCACCTCTTGAGGTTGGTCGGAAATGAAGGACGAGACTGTATTGACTGTTCGAATGTTGTGTTCATGAACGTCATCAATCAAGGTCTGGAAATTGTTTTGAGTTGGTGGATAATTGGGGAATGGTTGTTTGAAGATGTCGATGCCCTGATTAGGTGGCGCATTGGGATTGTTGAGGATGAGGTCACCCTTTTCAAGCATGTCTTGGATTATGTTTTTAAGGGTTTTACAGTTACCCATGTCATGCCCTTTAACACGGTGGTAATTGTAGAAGTCATTTTCCCTATACCACACAGGGATGACATGTGAGGGATCAAATTGTGGAGGTGGTCGGATCTGGGGGAGATTGAGGACCCCCTGTTTGATGAGTTTTTCTAGCACAGACGCGTATGATTCTCCGAGTGGAGTATACTGTCATTGTACGTATCTCTGCTGGAATTGGCAGGTGATGCTTTGGGACGTGGATGGTTCAGGTTGGTTAGTTGAAGGGGAAGAGGAGGAAGATCTAACGACCACAGTGTTTGCTAAAGCTTTATATTTAGGATTGGACAAGGAAGGCTTAGAAGAGGAGTCATTGGTCTTGGAGTTGGGATTCTTGCTCTACAACTTGACTTTATTCTCCTCGATGGCACGTAACTCAAGTTTGCGGGCCATCGTGAAGGCTTCGTCAAAAGTGCGGAAGGTCTAAACCCTTAAGGTGGAAGAAATATGTTTGGTGCAGGCTTGGGAGAAAAGTTTAATAAGTTCGAGTTGGGGTAAGGAAAAGGAGAGTTAATTAATGAGGCCCCTCCATCGAGTGACGAAATCAGCAATGGATTTGTCCTCGAATTGGTAGATAGAATATAGGTCTGTGATTGAGACCTTCTTGGTGATGTTGATAGAGAAATGATCAAGGAAGAGCTGGGCCAGCTGAGTGAATGTGAAGAGGGAATGGCTGGCAAGGGAGCTGTACTAGTCAAGCACAACACTTGAGAGAGACATAGGAAATGTGCATAAAAGCAACGCATCGTCATGGGCGATAAGGTAACAGGCATGTCTGAATGCCCGTAAGTGCTGTTGTGGGTCTTCCTTGCTTTGAAAATGAGAAAACTTAGGAAGTTCCCACTGGCTAGGATATGGCCTGATTGGGACAGAAGGATGAATGGGCTCATTGAAAATTTGTTCGTATGAGAGAGTATTGCATGAGCCAGAAACAGAGGTCTCTAGGCTAGACATCTTTTCCATCAGCATTTTGATGATATCTACTGATGGATTGGTAGGTGGAGTTCCCCCTAGATTGTAAGGCACTTGAAAGAGGCTAGAAGAGGCATACGATGTAGTTGGTTGTACCAGTAAGGGCGCAACGTACGGATGACTAGTCATAGGGATAGAAGAGGAGAATAAGGATGGTTGGGTAGAAGGCATGGCTAGGCTCGATGTTGCCATGGGAGGTTGGTTATTGGTAACATGGGCCAATGGATAGGTAGCCACCCTAGTGTTGATAGGAGCAAGGGTAGGTGGAATAGAGATGACCAAATTTTGAAAGGGGGTAGAGAGTGGTTGAGTGGGCTAAGGTTAATAGGGGGCCGAAACCCTGGTGGAAGTGGGCCCAAAGATGGAGGGAGAGGCCACACTTGGATGGTTGGTCAAAGGCTGGTCATTAGTTGAGGCAATAGCCTGGGTGTCTAAAGGTTGAACTACAGACATTGTTGATATGGCCGCAGTCTCGAGAAGAGAGGTCGGCATTCTATAAATTGGATTGCCCAAGGAGTCTCGTGTTCAGCTATTCACGAGATAGTGCTGCAAGGCTTTGATGTTGAGGTCCAAGAATCATACAAAATCTTGGTCCCCTTCTGGGACAATAGGAGTTTGGGTCAGGGATGGTCTACTAGGAGTTCTTTCAGTCTCTGAGTGGAACTCCATTATAGGACTGGTTATGGATGGGGTAGATGGAAGCGGGTGATGCCTCGCGTGATCGAATAGAGCCTTGGCTTGGCTATGAGTTAGAACCATTCAAGGCAAGAAAGAACATCCTCACAAGCTCAAACAAGCAGATAAGAACAAAAAAGATGAAGAACATAAGCAGATCTTAAAAAACCCCTAGGATTAAATTATTAGGATTATAGTGGCTTATGCCTTAGAATATGTGTAGAAGAAGATTGGCTTTTGAGTCGGGTCCTAGAAGAAGTAGTCTATGGATGGTTTTGGGTTAGTTATGGTGCTCAAAAGTCTGTGTTAGGTTCCATACTTGGCCTGGTGCTAAGGAGCAAGCTCCCCTCACTTCACGAGTCCAGTGATAAGCTGGTCTTGCTTAGCCAAAATATACTTCCCCTAGAGATTAGATTCTGCCAGAGAACAGAGTCGGCTTTCCCCTTGGTGATGAAATCCAAGTAAGATCGCCGGGACGGGTAAGGTATCCGCTGGGTGATGAAATCCCAGTCGGGCCTTGTCTCAGGTAAGTTAAGATGTTTTTTTTGTGTAAGTGGTTTGGTCATGTAACATAAAGTGGACTAGATTAATTCAATATGCGATTATTAATTACTAGGTGTGGACTAAGAAATGCAAGAAAGTAGAAATGAAATTGCAATGTGTTTTAAGCCCAAGTTGAAATGTGAAGTTGGAATGAAAACAAGTTGAGAAAGGGTTGAAGAATATGATTTTTGACTAGTCTAGAAGTGCAAGAAAAGAAAGAAGAGTTCTTTTTATTCCTGCTTATGATGTCATTTAGAAGAGAAGAAAGAGGTGAAAAGGGAGAAACCTAATGCACCTATATGAAAAAAAAGAAAGAAAGAACCCAAGGAAGGCCCTAGGGTCCCACCAAGCGTGCCAGAATGTTTCTACACTATTTGCTTTTTACATTCAAAGAAGGAATTAAGAAACTAAGAAGAATGGTCAAGGTTGAATGTTACCTGGATGTAGTCGTGTGCACCGAAATCAGACATTGGAAGGTACTCCTCTTTGGCTGTGGAGGAATGACACCTGCAAAGAAAAAGAGACTAAAACATGAAAAATGTTAGATGAGGAGATGGTGGGCTGTCAAGCAAAAGCTTGATCCTTGAAGTATGAAGACTTCCTTGAGGGATATCAACCCATTAATTAAAAATAGAATATTTGATAGAAACAGAAATAGTGAAAGACAGAATGAAAGAAATAAAAGACAAAAAAGGCAAAATGCATACCTGATATGCAGCAAATTGCTCTGTATAGTCGTCGGTGTCGGTCTCTGTGCCAGCATCGGTCAAGGAAGGGCGCTGACGTCGGTTAAAGTGCCAACGTCAGTAGGGGTAATGACCGGCGTCAGTAGGGGCAGCAGTTTTTGGATGGGGTCTGGTCGGGTCTAGACAGGGTTTTAGGATTGCAGAATGGTCTAAAGTTTTTGTCTAGGGGTTAGGGAGCTGATTTGAGAGTCAGAGGGATTGTTTGGGGGTTTTGTGTAGAAATTTGGGTAGAGTTACAGACTGTATATTTTAAAAAGGGTGGATAGAGGTGATACGGGAGGAAGTCAAGTCGGGTTTGTAATCTGAATCTAAGTCGGGGTGGTAATATCAATTAAAAATAATAACCAGAGAACAAAATAAAAGAATAGAAGAAACACTTACCTGTTACATGCTAAAGATAGATTAGGAGACATAATTGATGTTGTCAGTGTGTTGTATAAGTTCGATGTAGCAGACCTCCAGTGAGATGACTGAAGCAGAATACCTGTACTAGAGAGAGAGAGAATACGAGAGATTTGATTACAGATTGATTGGATGCAAAAGTTGGCTGATCGTTTCGAAGGTCAAATGAAAGAATGTTTTGAAAGAAGGTCTGATAACCAATCGAGAAACTGATTGGCAACTGAATAACGAAGCCCAAATAACGGATAATGGATAACGGATCCTGCGTTCGGGTCGAGAATGCAGTATTAAGGATAACCGACGCCAGCAGGACCACCGACGTTGGCTGAGTAGTGACTGATGTCGGCAGATGTAGAATGGGGACAGAGGCTAATTTTAGCTTTTTGGTCATTTTTACATGCTGCAAGGGGTAAGGCTCGTGGGAAAATGATCGACAGGGGTTAAATAGGCGTGGGAGAATAAAATGGGGGTTAAGGGGAGGAAAACAAGGGTTAAAAACAATTTCAGTGTCTACAATTACAATAATCGACATAACATCGAAGCATAAGAACCCTTTAATGGGTCTACGCCTTTTTTTGTAGTAGAGGTTGACAATTTCTATTTAGGAGTTGTTTGGAGGGTTTGTCATGTCACCTTTTTAGTTGGTGGTATGGCCATACGTGGACATGGCACATTCTTGTTGAGCGGTGTTAGATGTGGGAGCAATCCTACTAAAGTAGAAGGATGTGGACCCAGGATAGATGGCAATGGTGAAGGTGGGGGAGGAGTTCTCCAATGGGGTTTAGTAGCCTTCTGTAGCTTGGTTTGAGGACTACTATTGTGGGGGGTAAGGTTCAAGTCTACTGTCACTTGTGGGTGAGTGAGGTTGGATGTAGGGCGCACATCGAGGGATTTAACCTATTTCGACATGGTAGATGACTGCAAGGGTTTAGACGAGGTTGCATGAGGTTTTATAGTCAGTCGTTTAAAAGATTGAGGTGATTGTGAGAGAATCGTCATTGGATCTTCTTTGGTCAAAGTTGGTGAAGTGATAAGTTCTTCTCTCGGTGGAGAAGGAATTGGATAATGTGGCTCCTTAGTTGGATAGAGTGTAGTGATAATCATGGCTTCCTCATGTGGTCAAGGAGTGAAAAAAGTATGATCCCCTATTGATGATAAGAAGGATGAGGGTGAGGCAGCCGACGTGGGTGTCATCAAGGCATCCTCCAATATGTGAGAGGTCAAAGTAGATTCTCCCACATGTGAAAGAGGTGTGGATGGAGGACTAATAGGAGAAAAAAGCTTTTCTACCTGTGATGGAAAAATAGGAGAAGAGGGCTCTTCTACCTGTGGTGGACAAATAGGTTGATTAACCTCTTCAGACTATGGGAGAGGTTGGTTAGAAATGACAGGAGAGACCGTGTTGATCGTGCGTATATTACGCTCTTGGGGGTCATCGGCCATGGTCTGAATGTTATTTTGACTGGGGGGATGATTAGGGAAAGGTTGTCTGAAGATGTCTAAGTTTTGGTTAGGTGGTGCATTTGGGTTATCCAAAACAAGATCACCTTTACCTATCATGTCTTGGACAATGTTTTTGAAGGTTTTACAATTGTTTGTGTCATGGCCTTTGACACAGTGATAATTGCAGAAGTCATTTTCCCTGTACCATGTAGGGATGGCTTTTGAGGGGTCAAATTGAGGTGGTCAAATTTGAGGGAGATTGAAGACCCCCTGCTTGATGAGTTTATCCAACACAGAAGCGTATGACTCTCCTATTGGAGTGTGTTGATGCTATATGGATTATTGTTGGAATTATTTTGTGATGTAGTCTGATGTGGATGTTTGAGGCTGGTTAGTTGTTTTTAAAGACGATGGCCTAAGGACCATAGTGTTTTCCACTCCTTTGACTTGGAGTGGGTAGAATAAGGCTTGGAGGAAGAAGGGTCATTGGATTTTGCGTTGGTATTTTGAAATTTGACCTTGTCCTCTTTGATAGTGCGGAGTTCAAGATTTCGAGCCATGGTGAAAGCTTCGTCAAAAGTGTGGAATGTCTGAACCCAAAAAGTAGGTGAGATGTGCTTGGCACATGCTCTAGAAAAGAGCTCAATGAGCTCAATTTGAGGTAAGGAGAAGGAGAGTTGGTTAATCAAACCTCTCCAACAGGCGATGAAGTCAGCTATCGATTTATCATCAAATTGTTTGATAGAGTATAGGTCTGTAATGGAGACCTTTTTGGTGATGTTGATTGAAAAGTGGTTGAGGAATAGTTGGGTGAGTTGAGTGAAGGAAAAGAGAGAGTGACTGGGAATAGAGCTATACCAGTCAAGGGCAGCCCCCGAAAGTGACATGGGGAATGTGCGCAGTAATAACGCATCATCGTGAGTTATAAGATAACAAGCGTGTCTAAACACTCGTAGATGTTGTTGTGGGTCCTCCTTATTCCGAAAGTGAGTAAATTTAGGAAGTTCCCATTGGCTAGGATATGGTCTAATGGGGACAAAAGGGTGTATGGGTTCGTTGCAGACTTATTCATATGAAAGAACATTGCTTGAACCAGAAATGGATGTCTCAAGATTAGACATCTTATCCATCAGCATCTTAATAAGATCGGCTGATGGATTAGCATGAGGGGCACCCCCTAGGTTGTAAGGTACCTGGAGGGTGTTAAGAGGGGTGTATGACGTACTTGGTTGTGCTTGTATAGGCACAACATATTGGTAATTCGTCATAGGGACTGAGGTGGAGGTCAAAGGGGCTTGTGCCGTGAAGTTAGAAGGCACAAGTTGACTAGATACTGCCAAAGGTGGGTGAATGGTGGCATTGGCAAAAGGAGAGGTAGACACTCCTACATTTATAGGCGTGAGAGAGTGTGGAGTCGAGACAATCAAGTTTTGGCATGATGTAGAACTTGGTTGAATTACGTGTGGTTGAGGGGGTAATGAAACCCCAATGGAGGTCGGTCCAAAAATAGATGGGGAGGTCGAATTGTGCGTATTGGCCATGGTCAGGTTAATGGTTGAGGTAATAGCTTGAGTCATAAAAGGCTGGGTAGCGAATGGTGTTGATGTCATCACCGCTTCACCCAAAAGGTCTCACGTTTGGTTTCTTACGAGATAGTGTTGGAGAGCCTTGACGTTATGGTCAAGGAATCTCTTAAAATTTTGATCCCCTTCGGGAACAATTGGAGATTGATCAGGGGTTGACTGGATAGGAGAATATTTAGCATCTGAAGTACACTCCATTAGGGGACTTGATATGAAAGGTGAAGGCAGAAGTGGTTGGTGCCTTGCGTGGTCAACAAGAGTTTTGGTTTGAATACGTGTCAAAACCATTCAAGGCAAAAAGGGTCAAGTTCCAGAAACTATGTTTTTCTAGTTTTAGAAACTCAGAATGTGGGTCTAATAGCAAGAAAGTTAGGTTTTAAACCTATTGTTTTGGAGAAGTTTTGTTGACAGTGACCGATGTCAGTAGAAAAACCAATGTCAGTGAATAAAGAGTGGCGGACGTCGATCAGATAACTGATGTCGATGAAAATAGGTTGCCAATGTCAGTGGAAAAACTGATGTCAGTTACTGTGTGTTTCTAGAAACCAAAAGTTTTTGGAAGAAAGAGGAAAGTTTGAGTTGTTCTTGAAACTCAGAATGCGACCTCACCAGCTCAAAAAACTAGATAGAGACAGAAAAATAGATTAAGACAAGCAAACCCTTAAATGTTAATTCCTAAGAATAAGTTTTAGAGTCTTGTTGGCTTATGCCTTAGAAGAGTGTGTTTGGGAAGTTGGCTTTTGGAATGGGTCCTAGAAGAAGCAGTCTAAGGTTGGTTTTGGGTTAGTTTCGGTGCTCAAGGTCTGTGTTAGGTTCCGTACATGGCCTGGTGGTAAGGAGCAAGCTCCCCTCACTTCACGAGCTTAAAGATAAGCTGGGTCGCTTAGCCAATATATACTTCCCCTAGAGTTTATACTCTGCCAGAGAACAGAGTGGGCTCTCCCCTTGGTGGTGAAGTCCAAGTGAGATTACTAGGAAGGGTAAGGTATCAGCTAGGTGATGAAATCCTAGTCGGACCTTGTCTCAGGTATGTTTAGATGTTTGATTTGTGAAAGTGGTCTGGTCGTGTAACATAAGTGCACTAAGATTTATTCATAATGTAGTTTTAATTACTAGATGTGAGAGCTAAGTATGCATTCAGGCAGAAATGAGATGCAATAGATTTTAAGCCCAAATTTAAATGTGTGTTCGGATGAAAACAAGTTGAGAAAAGGGTTAAGAGTATGAACTTCACTACTCTAAGATGCAAGAAGGAAAGGTGACAAGAAGAAAAAGAAAGAGATTCTTTTTAACTTGCTTATGATGTCCTTTTGAAAGAGATAAAAGAAAGAAGGATACAAGAAGAGAAAATTCCCTAATGCACCTATATGAAAAGTTTATTTTTAGAAGAAAAAGTATGAACCCAAGGAAAACTTCCAGGATCCCACCGGGCATGCCAGAATGTTTCTACAAGTTTTTCACTTTTCTAAATTCAAAGGAAGTAAGAAACTAAGATAAATGGTCAGGGGGTTGTACATACCCGGATGAAGTTTGCGCACCATTATCCAGACATTGTAAGGACTCCTCTTTGGCTGTGGAGGATGACACCTGTAAAAAGAAAGACTTAAACAAAGAGATTGTTAGATGGATATAAGGTGGACTGCCAAGCAGAAGCTCGGTCTCAGAAGTGTAAAGACTTCCTTGTGGGATGACAGTCCACTGTTAATAAGTAAAAGTGTCAAAAATAAAGAAATGATAGATGATTAGCAAAGAGGAAATTAGATAATGCGTACCTATTTCTTTACAGTCGGTCTGCCAAAGTCGTCGACACTGGTTAGTCTGTCGACATTAGTTTGGTTAAGGTTGCCGACGTCGGTTAGTCTACCGATGTCGGTGGGGGCAATGGACTTTTGAATGGGTCTCAGGTTGTGTCTTTGGTCGACAGAGTGGTCTGTGATAGTCAAAGAGTCTATGCAGGTTAGCAGGGCAGTGAATATGGTCTTAAGAGGGATAAGGGGTAGAGGATAGGTTATCAAAAGGGGTAAGAGCATGAAGAAGGCTTCTCAGCCTTACCAAGAAGAAGTCAGGCCTGGTTTGGTTGATAGCTGGGTCTGGTCTACAGTACTTAGAAATAGTAAAAAGAGAACTAATTACTGATGCTTTCTAAACTACTAAAATAAAAGGGTAAAATAAATACTTATCTCTTGCTTGGAGCAGAGCCAGAGGTGTTTGAAATGCTTGTACCTATTGTGTCTGTAGCCAGAAGGGTGTTTAGTTAAAGTCTGATGATTGATCTCAGAGAGTTCCTATTGATGTCTAGGTCTGAGAGCCGAGAGAGGAAGAGAGTCTGAGATAGACTTCTCATTCGTGATCTGTGATTGATTGATTCAGCGTCCCAGGGGGAAGAAAATTCACCTTCAGGTTGCTTTAAGCGACTGACGTCGGCGATCCCACTGGCGTTGGCCGACTAGTAACCGACGTCGGCGGCTAGAAGATGGGAAAAGGGCTAAAATTAGCCTTTTACCCATTCTTCCAACTGCCAGGTCTTATTGTCATTGGAAAATGGTCGAAGGTGGGTTTAATAAGCGTGAGAGGGTTGAAATAGATCATAAATTGGTCATAGGGTGATGGGAGGCATCCAAGGTGGGGTGAGGTGTCATGGGTGATGTGTCAAAGGGGGTGTTACAAATTTAAAATAGTTAATTATTTTAAATTAATAAGTGTGTGGGTTAGGAATGTGTAGAAGTGGACCAAGGGGACCAAAGGGGAGTCAACCAAGGAGTAGACACAATTTTGGTGTCTACAGGTGCAAGGTTTTATGTTATGTGCCTCAATTGGATCATCCTCATTGACCTAATTGCTTGTGTGTTCCTTTCAATTCTCGCTTTCAAAAGTACTTGATATTTTTTCTTGTTTTAGTACATAGTCATTCTACTTAACACAACTTTTTATAAACTATTTGTTCCCCTACCTAGAGTACTAAGTTGACACTATCGACATAGTATTATTTTCTAACCCTTAGGATATAGTACTAGGTTGATCCTATCGACTCTGTATCCTTTTATACCTATTTACTACCCACATTACAGATATAGGTCAACCCTATTGACTATGTATTCCTATTTTCTCAGCTTTTAGAACTCATTTTTAGTACTAAGTCAACCTAGTTGACTCTATACTCTTATCTACCTCTTCTTATCTCCTTGCTTTTACATCACCTTTACCTTATTTAACCCTTCTCCTTCTTCATTAAATTCTTGTTTGAAGATAACACTAAGTTAAATTTAATTGATATCATGAGTTTTACCAACTCTCATAGGGTCTCCCATAAGTAGATTAGGGTTCTTATCCTAGATGAGAGTAATGTTCATATAGCCACTCGCATAATGAATTATGGGTTCCCTCCTCATTCCTTTTCACTTCACAATCCTCTCTTCTCATTTGAAGATCAACCTAGATTAAAGTATACACCTGAAATTATCTTATTTATCTTTTAATTTCCTTAATATTGAGGAAAAGACCCTTCTTCCATTTACCATCTCATGATTAGTAGTCAAGTTGAAGAGCCTCATTCACCTTCTCTCACATTCTCACATGGATTTGGAGATACTAGACTCTTTTATTCTTAGCCTCTTCCCTCTATTTTGGCAAATTCTCATACCATGACTTCTTATTTAACTTCTTCTACCTCCATGCCTAGTATCTCCACTCACATGGCAAGTTATACATCTAGTGGGCCTCTTCCAAGATCTACTCTCCTTAATTCCTCCACTAGTGCATTGTTTTCTACAAATGGTAATCATGCTTCTAGTGCTTCCTCTTCTCATCCCTTTATTAGTCCATATTTTCCTACATAATAAAATTTTGGCACTAGTGCCTCACATTCTAATAGCTCTTATCAAGATCCTACTAACACCCATAGTGGTACCCAACCCACTATCTCTAATTCTAATGCTTAAAATAATGCTATTAATGCAAAGTAAACCCATCAAATCCTAGTATAAAACCTTAATCAAATGAATTATTTTTAAGACAATAATGCAAAAAAATGATGAAAATGCAAAACCACCTTATCCATCTTCAAACCCACCCTCAATAGATGTCATGGGGCATGCATAATCAAAATGTCCCCCACATCCTCTTCAGGATTCCCATGGTAGTATTATCCCTCAACTTCCTCTTGTCAACAAGATAATCAAGCATCTTTAAAATGAGCCTGTTACATCTTAAATTGTTAATATCAATATAGGAGGTATCACTGCTAACATTTCTTACAATGGGTCAACTAACCCCACTCTTCACTTTAAAACATTTAGAAATATTTATAAATATTGGGTCAAATTAAACACCTTTGCTTCTACCAATCTATTAGTCAAAACTCTCACGAGTGATGCTTAAGATTTGTACAACCAACTTAAAACTCATTCTATTACTAGTTTGGAATATTTAGTAAATGTTGTAGTCCAAGAGTTCCAAACTTCTAATCTTCCTAAGAATACACTGGCCCATTTTATTAATTGTAAGCAACTAGAAACTAAAATTGCCCAAGATTTCATTAAATGATGGAAGATATTGTCCAATAAATGTGAACATAACATGGCTAATGGTAACCTTTTTCATCTCTTTACTGATGCTCTTTTCCCAAGTTGCAATATCAAGTCCAAACTCTTTCTCCATGTACTTTGGAGGAGGCTATTAACCAAGCTAAATGTCAAGATTTCCTTATGAATCATTTAAAGCCATCCCAACCTTCTATGGGTACTTGTATATTACTCAAGAAAAAGAACTGTCATGTTACCAATAATGATGTCCTGGACTCTTATGATACATTCACAGTATTCAATATGTTCCTAACAATTATTTAGAGCCATTTCCCCCTTCTCAAAAATTCACCAATCCTCATTTATCTTCACCTAATAACATCAATGTTCATAAACCTTTATCCTCATCTGAATTACTAAAATGTCTATCTAGGCCTCTCCCATGAGAGCTTGATTATACTCATTCTATGAAATCTTGGTATGATCCTAATAAATTCTGTTGTGTCATGCTAGTAAGAGTCATTCTCATGAGACCTGTAGATAACTTCATCATTTAACTATGAATTTTCTTCTTGGTCCCAATTTTGACCATGATTTTATCATTTATAAATGCCAGTAATCCTAAAAAATTATTTTCAATGCCCATGAAATAAATACTAAATCTCAAGCTTTGAACCAAGCTAATGCTCATTTGGACATATATAAAGACCCTCTTCTAAATCACCAAGATAACCAAGACAAGCCCATTCATTTTAAAAATAATGTAGATAGTCTTATTGACCAAACTCTCAAAAAGAATGTGTAAAATATGACAAATATGTGAAGCGTGATTTCTTTCATTTATCCTCAACCTATCTACACACCTCCATTGTCTCACATATTTTATTTTATCCAATATTCTTATCAAACTCATTTAAAAGATTTGGGGCAAGATGACCTTATAAATTTTGATGAACCAATTCCAACTCTTCCCTTGGATAACACTTCCCATACTATTTCTACCATCCTTCCATCTTCTTTACCTAACACTAATGACACTCAAGATTTTCTCAACACATCTTCTAGCACTTCTAAAAACTAACTTACATCAACTACATCATCTTCTCAACACAATATACAAACGTATCCTCTCCTTTAACCTTTTCCCTTTTATTAACATAAATTCCAATGTACTTTGGCTCCTCCTTTCGAGGACCTCCTTTAACACTATGCACTTATTTCTAACAATATTCTTATGGGTTATGATGAGTGGGATCCTATAATGGAACTTGATAATCTCCCATCCAAAATCCCATTTATTGAGCTTATGAGGACTTTTCCATGTCATCATAACCATCTTATGTAACTTTTGTTTGAAATGAACATCCCTCATCCTCCCCTAATAGGATGTGAAGCAACCTTATCTAGATCTGATGATAGCATATTGAAATAGTGCAAAAAATTTCCATCCATATTGATAAAATAATAGACATTTCTCTTTCCCTCAAATTTCCCATTACTTCCATGATCCCCAATGAGATTCTACTTCATGTAGATTATCCTCTTATTTTCATTAGTGTCCAAATTGGTGATATCTAAGTCAATCATGCCTTGATTGATGAGGGTTTTAAAACCTATGTTGCCTCTCTTTATTTTATAAAAACCCTTAGATATTTCAAATGCAATCTCAAATCCTCATGCAACACATGTAATGGATATTATTGATGGAAAATGCCTCATTTAGGTTGTGTGTAGCTCCCCATTACCATCCCACATATCACCGTCTATGTGAAGGTGATGATATTTAACTTTCCTCTATCTTATAACATCTTTACTGGTAGGTCATGGACTCATCGTATGAGAGTAGTTGCTTCATCTACTTACCAATGCATCAAATTCCCTCACAATGGAGCCAATATATTGATACTTTTCATCCTACTACCCCTTAGTCCTTAGATAAGGCCATACCTCCCTCAAAGGTACTACCTAAATATATTCCTAAGTATGGAGAGGTATATTATCTCTAGCACTAATGTGGCACCCATCATATCGATCATTACCATATCCTTCAACAATATCTTAAAGATCACCTTTTAACCATTTTTGCACCTTCTACCATTCCTCCCATAGGTCATTCCTATAATAATGATCCCCCTTCTTCCCCCATAGTTACACCTCCTATGGTTCCACCTCCTCTTGTGGTCCCTTCTTCACCTCCTATTCCTCCACTTGTGAATCCTTCACCCATTGCCCTTCCCTCGCCTATGGATTCTACTCCACCTATGAGTTCCCCACCTATGGATCCTTCCACACCAATGATCCATTCATCACTTGTAGAGTCCATTATTGTGCATTCTCCTAAGCATCCCTTACATGATATCCCTCCTCATCATGATCCATCAAGCATTCTTACCTTTTTAATTGAGGATATTAGATGTGAAGTATTTTACCATTTTTTTGATGAAGATAGATGAGACATTAGCTGTAATTTGTATTAAAATTCATAGACATTTATCAGATGTTCTAGATAATATGTGTGGATAAATATATCAATACTTATGAACACACGTATGGTGTTCTTACATTTTCATTTGGATTGGATGTGTGCTCCAATTTTATCTTTATATATTTGTTATATCATTTGACATTCTATAAAATTCTTCTTTATCTTACATGGTGACTTTAATTTCATACTTTATACTACTTATAATGTCATTTATATTTGTTTATGGATATATTCAATCTCATTACCTTCTTTTTTAACTTACATTTCTTTCTTATTATTCCCTTATTCTATTTTCATGATTTTTTTTTCTTATATATATATAAACATGGATAATTATTATTATGACTTGGTTATACAAACCTTGTTCCCTTTAGTCATTCCTTCTATTCCAAGTGATAAGTTAGCAATAATTCATCTCATTATAATTTATTATTATTGGTCCCCTTTGGATCTTCTTTATTCCCCTTTATTACCTTTTGTAAACTAAACATATACATGGTTGAGACATGAGATAACATGTTCGGTTATTGTTAAGCCTAAGTATTCTAGCCAGTATTATCTTTGGTTACTTAGATTCCTTTAGCCTAAGCCTAAAATATCATTCATGTGTATCACTCTATCTCTCATGACTGGTCATTCCAAATATATATGGAGGAGGAATATTAAAATACATAAAAATAGTCAAAATCTAAATAATTTAATAAAAGGCAATGATCTAAAAAGGCAAAATTCAAAAAATTTAAAAGTCAAATCACACTAAAAGACATGATTCAAAGCACATTTCCTTCTTATATTCAAATTTAAAACTCCACAGTTGGCCTCACATGAGAGCTGAGGTCCATTGGGGTATGATAGGCCAATAGATTAGAAAAGGAGAATTAAAAAATCTTTTATTTCTACATACTTTCTCCTGCAAATACCCAATCTTTGCAGTAGATTGATGGATTTGTAAGTAGTCTTGAGGAATGGGGAACATGTCATGAGAAGGTAGCTCCATTTTAATTTTCTTCTACCAATCTACCTTCTTTATTTAATCTTAGTATCACACTTATTTTCCTATACAACTTTGTGTCTATAGAGAATAAGTTTCCTTTGTACATTGATGGTCACTAGTCACTTAGTGTCTTCTCATGTCCTTAATATGCATCATGTCTCGTAAGATCTTGTCATAAGATGCCTAAGTTATACTTTTTACATTCCCTTTGTTAATCCCTACAATCCTCATATTTCCTCTTAAGAAATATTGTTTTGTTCATTGATCACTCCCCTAGGGATTCTCTTTGTGAGTTACAGTGAAAGACCTAGCCTTCCTCATAAATTGCCACCATTTCACATTCCTATTAACAAAATCCCTTTTTACTAGATTTTCCCATTATTCCACCTCATTGGTGTTTACTTTGTGTGTTTCTGTGTAATACCATTGATAGGACTTAACCTTCCTCACAAAATTTTCCAATAATCTAAGTCACAACAAAAATTACATGTGTCAAATATGAGATAAAATTTGATTGATCATGAAGTTACACATCATTGACATGCTTCCCATCTTGATTTAGTATTTTTGATGCTCACTTTATTAATCTTTCACTTTTATCTTCTTATTTTTGGATCGTATGTAAGAATCCAACCATTTCTTGAGTTTTTCATACTTCCCAGCTTGAATTAGTGTGATAAATTTAAGACCAATTTTTCCAATTTTGTTTCTCTTTTATACTTTCCAACATGATTTAGTATGATTGATTGAATTAATTGATTTATTTTTATACCATTTGTTCTTTTACAAAATTTTCACTTTATTACATTATTTTCATACTTCCCAAAGTGATTTACTATGATTTTACTTGTTTTAATTTGGTGCAAATCTTTGTCATGGTTTAAAAACAAATCTTTTCCCTCTTGTTTACCACCCTTTGGTTTCTTATACTTATTAATTATTATTATTATTATTATTATTATTATTATTATTATAGATTTCCCAATGTGAAATAGTGTGTAGTACATTTGTTTTTTATTAATTATACTTAGTTAAATATTTTCACTTGTTTCTTTTTAACCATGCATGTGTCCTACATAATGCTAAAAAAGAAACTGCAACACATATATTTATTATAGCATATACAACCAAAGCAAAATACATGTGCTAGAAAGAAATATATCCAGGCATCCACAACCAAAACCATCATACAAACACATAAGACGAACATCCAACTGTAAAAATGATATATATATATATATATATATATATATGTATATATATGTATGTACACACACACACACACACACACACACACGTATATGTATATCTATATATATATATGTATATGTATATGTATATGTATATATATATATATATATGTATATATATATATATATATATATATATGTATATATATATGTATATGTATATATATATATATATATGTATATGTATATATATATATGTATATATATCATATATATATATATATATTATATATATATATATATATATATATATATATATACATACACACACACACACACACACATACACACACACACACACATATATATATCATGTGTTTTTCATACAAAATAAAAAAAATACATCACTCCATCTCTAAGGTTGGGTTCTATCCTATCTATATTTTGGCCTAGCCATGCTACCCATATATGACTAAGATAATCCCCTCTAAATAGTATGTTATAAAGAGGTTGTCTGAGATCTCAAACCAGTCACCGAGCCTTGTAGATTGTCTACCTGGGCTTGTACCTATGCTAGCTGGGTCATGGTATCTATATGCATGGCTCTCTCTTGATCCAAAGCCTACCATGCTTAAGATTCTCCTACTCCCATCCATATTGGTGGATATCACTCATCCTTGTGCACTCATACTCACCTTATAACCTCTCCTACTAGTCTAAACTAGATCATCTGAGTTGGGGTAGATAGTATCATGGGATCCTCTAATGTAATAGTATCATATGGCATCACTGCTTCATCAAATATCTCATGGATTATTCACCTCACTCTGTATCCCATCTAGTATTCACATTTTCAAGATCTATAAAATTCAAACCAAATAGATATTAGATCATAGATATATCTCAAAAATCTATCTATCTATAATCTATCTCAAAAAACTTAAGCATATTTTTAACCACATCTTTTCTTACCTCTCTAAATGTCACCTACCACCATCTCCCCTTTTTTATGACCACTAAGCATGGTCTCTCCATCTATCCATCTTCCATGCACCTCATCCATGGGATACCCCCAAATATAAATCTTAAGGTAGTCACTCGTGCCCATCTCAGGCTATACGTAAGTGGTACCTCATCACCCAACTTTGTCTTAGGCTCCCTGATGGGTCATCTGGGATGATCACCCTCTTTTCTCTCTCTCATTACTTGTGTCTCCATTAATGGTACAACCAAGGTGGTTGTTACTCTTCTTTCTATGGTGTTGGTTTTGATACCTTTGGCACTCCTATATCCACATCTATCTCCTCTCTATCTACTCGCCTTTATGCTTGACTTGTCCATGGTCTCTCACACCATGGTGTAATCTTTGACCTAGAAAATAGTGGTCTTGATCCTCCTCTCCCACTTGAGTCTCTTGCATGTCTAGCCCAAAGTTTTGGCACCACTATTAGAGCCACTAGATGAGGGAGTCCCATCTATCCTAGTATGCACACCACTAGATATAGCTATATCTACTAGGTATAATGGTCTATAATCTATGCTCATGCCAATACTAGTGCCACTATCCTCTAACTCATCCATACTATAGTAATGTGACCATATGGCTGCCACACGATGTTTATTCACATGACTATATATAACATTGGCATGTAGAGCATAACCTATGCTACTTGATCCTATCACCACCTTTGTAAAATAGGAAACCAATCATTGACCACATGGGACAACCCAATTGGTTGATACAAAAAAAACCTCTCATATATCTAACAACTCAACAAAATAATTAGCTCCATGGTCTTCTATCCTCTAGACAACATCCCATATATGTCATGCATAAGATGGACCTAAATGAAATAACTTAAATCATAGAGTGTCCCCTACTCAAAAATAGATTGGCATATAGCTATCACATATAGTGGTACCTTTCCATATGACTTGTGACACAACACCCATGCTATCACAAGACCTATAATGGCCTTTTGGATATCTATAATTTGAGATGTATAAATGTCAAAGAGTTTACCTTTTAGCTCAAGACATATCCTATTTGAGATCATCACTCACATGGCTAAGTCATGCCTCTCCTCTTATCCATTTAGTACTCTTATAAGCACTGGTATACCTCCTATTAAAAGTCTAAGAAATGCATGGACATCCTTTAGGGTGATACCCACCTTAATGGTATCCCTATCCACCGCCCATATAAAAGTGTTGGTTAATTAATCCCAAGCTCCCAAGAACATAACTATCAAATTATCACTCAACTGGACTTGAAACATATCCATAATCCCTCCTAGACCTAGCATAACCAACCTAGATCAATCCTCAATTGTCAATCACTCCAAAAGGTCTAGGAGCTATGTTGCATCCACCAATATTTAAAATCTTGGATGCCCCTACAACCATAAAACAATAAAATATATATTAGACCTCCATGTCACTTATAATTAAATAAATTATTTTAAATTTTAATTGAAACAAGCTTAATTTGCCTTAATATATCCATTTTTGATCAATTTGACCTATTGTTAAGCCTACTCAGCCATTTCATTACTCAGTCAGGCATTTTAGGCCTTTTTATTACTCTTTCAACCTACTTCATGTATTTTATTACTATTTTGATCAATTAGTCAAACACTAGGTTGACTAAATAGTCCTCATTTTGACCAAGTTGACTTAACAAACTAAGTTGATTTTTAAATTTTCCCCCCCTTAGTTCTAAGTCGACATAGTGTATTACTCTAATAAGTCAGTAGTGAGGTGTTAAGTCTGAAGCATGCAAAATAAACTAAGTTGGTAGCAAGGATTTCAAAATTTTAGCCTCGTAGGTTGACTAAGTTGACCTAGTTGGTTTTGATTGCTAACCCCTTTCCCTAATTGTAATAAATGCCTTCAATAGTTATTACTCTAATTCCTTTCAACCCATTTCCATTTTTGGGGTTCTAGTACCCCTAAAAATTATTTACGATGCATTTTGGTTTCTAAAATTGGTCTAATTTTCAAATTTTTATAAAACACTTAAAATTTAATAAAATATTCAAAAACAAATTTGAAATTCTTAGTTGTCTACCTGTACTACACCTACTATGGCCATTGGGCATCACTCTCATCTTAGTTATCATCTCCTTGCCATATTCACTCTATTTCCTTTCATTTGTTCTCTTAGAGCTATATTTTTCTATCAAAAAAAGTCAAACAATAAGCAAATGACTTCACTTTCACCCTATTTAAACTTACTTTTCACAATTCTTTACCTTTTAAAAATTTACCATCAGATTCCTTGTCTTGCTCATATTATTATTTTTACTAACCCATTTTTTGAACCATAAAATATTTTAAAATTGGGACATCATAGAGAATAGTTTCCACTACTCTATGCTTATAGTACAAAAATTTCTATCTTTGTTTATTTTTGGCACTAATATCTATAGGTTCTCCTAATGTTCATCACATTTGGATGCCTTCACTTATATTGTATTCTCTTTCCTTATATAGATTACTAAGGTAAGTAAAGGAATGTGTTTTTAAATTCTATCCTGTCATTTATCTTATTTTATCCTTCCTGAATTTTACTTAGCACCAATGTTATGTGTTATCATGTTCTATCCCTGAAGCATCATCTTGTGTTTCACTCACGTAACACGTGATGGGCTTCAAGTAGGGCATATGTATATACATAATATTTTCAAAATTTTATCAATTACTAATGTTATCTATCTTGTAAGAACCCATCAAGTATTTATCTATTTGAGTGCATGCCTTAAGGGGTGCACCAAGAAAGGGGTGAACAAACCATTTTTACTTTGTAATATTGTTATCCCTTTTTACACTTGTTATCTACACACTTGTCTCCTGAAAACCATTCCCCTAAGCTTGTTCTTCTTTATTGCACACTCCTCAGTCATTTCATACCTTTTGTCCCCTTTTTCCTAACATTAATGCCTTTTCAACTTTCACTATACTAGGTTGACTGGGTGAACCTTGTACTATTTTGGGAAAAATTCATTTAGGGTCTAGATTGGCTCTTGGTTGACCTAACCCATGACCTATTGAATTTTTGTCCATAACTATACTAGGTTGACTAGGTTGAACCTATTGGACAACAATTTCAAATGGACTTAGGGTTAAATCCATCTATATATAAGTCCATTTCACCATTACTTAGATAAGAGAATAAGTAAGAGTTATTACACATCTACTTATCCACCATTCTATTTGAGGAGCAAGCTTAGGGTTTCATAGTTTCTTTGGAGATATAGATATTATTTATGGAGAATTATTTTGGATGAATTGATAGGTTTTTTAGCCTAGATATGATTTATTCTTATCATTCTTACATACCACAACAAGCTCTTGTGAAGCACCTATGCCAAGGGAGAGATGGAGGCTTGGTGGGTTCTTCTTCAAAGGTAAGTCGTCCTAACTTTGTTCCTCCTATGTAAGAGTAGATAGATATGAATTTGTACTTATATTACATGAATTATGATTTCATATACATTAACATTAGTATATTTCTATTATGCATGTTTAATTTTATTATTTCTTACCCCCACTTTGTGCCACAAGCTTTGGTGAGCACTGGATTAGAATTTACTTGTTATTAGTTTAGTGAACATAAAACATAGGGCTTAGTTAGGGTTGTTGCATGGTTGTGTTTTATTGGAGGATTTTTAATCCTCCTTATCATGGTTTATTATGATAATATATCCCCTAATTAGTTCTAGTGGATCCCCATATTGGTCATGTTCTTGATTATCTAATGCAGGAGCATCAAGCTAGAAAACTCTATTTTTTAGTTTTCTTAATATGAGGTTAAAATTTGGTCAAATTTTAAAATTTAATGTGTTTAAATAGATATTTCAATGTCATTTTCATGAATTTTAGTTCATTTGGAGTCCCTGGGAGTCATAGGAGTAAGTTTTGAGGGTGTTTGGAGTTTTCCGTCTAAAACTAATAATTAGAAAATTCAAATATTGCAATTAACCCTAATGGGGTAAAATGCATGTGTTGAAGAGGTTATGTGAGAAAGGTTAGTCTAAGGGATCCACTCAAGTCATGAGTAATAGGTACTAATGCATTTCATTTTTAGCATTGAAATCAAGTCATTTGAATCAATGTAAGATCACCCTTGTATGTTGAGGGTTAGTTATGGAAGGAAGTTAGAACAACCACCTTGAAACCCACGTTAAATTTGGGAAGGATAAAAATTCATTGTAGAGGTTTTTTGGTGTATAGGAGAGCCAAAATATATAATATAGGTCTCCAAGAAGAAGGTGGAGGATCAGAGGAGAGAACATATAAACCTCTTAAAGAAGATTTCAAGTCCAAGAAAGGACTGTCATGTAATAGAGATCAATCTATAAAAATAAAGGAAAGTGAATTTTTTGTGGATTATACTTTAAATTTATGTAATTTAATTAATTTTAATGTTGTCTTTGAATTCCCTTCAGGCCATAAATATGATGTCCTTTATGTAAAGTTGCATGTGAAGGAAGGACTATAGGTGTTGACCAAAAAGTGATTGTAGGTCACAATCAAAGAAGAGAATTTTAGAGTGATTTAAATGGAATGGTAGGTGTGAACCATGATTATATTATATTTTAATGTATTTAATATATTAAGGTCTACATAGGAGTGAGGGAGACATCCTTATATGGATAACTCAGCAAAAGGGTTGCCTCTGCCCTTATACTTTGTTCTATAATGACAATCAATCTAAATGTGGAAGGTTGTTTCTCACAACATGATGTATGGCTTAGATGAAAGGGAAGATATATAAAATAATAATGATCATTGAGGGAGGATATTTTTTATTTTTATATAGAGGCTAATGGAAAATAAATAATATACAATCATCTTGAATGAAGAAACCCTACCTGCACAAACTAGCACCCTGTTACTTTTTTAAGACAAAATGAATACATAAGTGTGAGAAAGGATAAGGACATTGAATGGTTTTTGTCTTATCATAATTTAAGAGAGGTTAATGTCCTAAGAGTATCTTTGGGAAAGTTTTCATAACTTATTAAATTCATATTAGAATCTTGGAAATACTTAACATAGTCATATATAAACCCTTACCCTATTACACAGTCTATAGGCAAAAGAGAACTGTAAATGATCATTAGAGAATAGATGGAGATTATTATAGGTGATTTTACATTTTATATGGTGTATGAACACTTAGAACAAACTAGGTGAAGCTTATACAGTATTTGAGTGAGATTTGGCCATGGAAAACTTGCACAGTTAGTAAAAAAGATACATAAGTGACTATGTTTTGTATTTTGTAAGCCCTTTATGCATTAAACATGGGTTAAAATCTATTGGAAAAGTTTCATGGGATTAAAATATACCTAAGGGAAGTTATTTGGTCCCTTGAAACACTGTATAACTTAAGTAAAAAAATTTTAAGACCTTTCAACTTGTGTAAGGTAAGTGAAGCCCTAGAATTAGGGGTTTGTTGATAAAAATAGTTCTCACCATCCAAATTGGATAAAATTTTATAATTGAGTTGGATTTTATATTTTCTAACTAAATCAAGAATTTTAAGACCTGTACAATCATTATTTTATGGATTTTAGGACTATGTCAAGGTTTGAGGGTTAAATAGGCCTAAATGGGGATAATTTCTTAAGGAAGAGATATCTAAAAGAGGAAATGGTTAATTAAAATTTATGAGGAGTTGAAGGAACATAGAGAGTGCTCAGATATGTCCTTAGAATTTTATAAAAGTTTTTAATTTAATCAAAAAAGGAGTAATTATCAAATAAAAGGATATAAGCCTTGAAGAGAAAATTGAAGCTAGATGGTGTGAATTAAGTCTTAGAGTGGGTTTGAAGAATTGTAAGTGGATGGATCAAGTGTAATGAGGTCATCTAAGAACATTAATGTAAATAAATTGACTCCTTGAATCGTATGTCAAAAATTGGCACTTGAGACCTAGAGATTAGTTAACTAATGCAAGCTAATGAAAGCTAATGAAAGCACAAGAATAAGTTTGAGAAGGGGATGAATTAAATGGGGTATAAAATGAATGTGACTATCTTGAGGGAGATAAATATCATCAATAAATACTACTAATAGTATAATAAATAGGGATTAGAGAAAAAGTCTAATAAGCATAATGATTAAGCTAGTGAAACTAGGTTGGAGCTAGAGGGTTCAAATCAAACATGGTAGGCGAATGAGATATTTACAAGACTAGAACCATATAATGATGTTTTTGGTGACTTATCCCCATACACAGTCATATAGATCTATTTACCCTGTTACATACTCTTCAAGCAAAAGAGAAGTGTTATTGATCATTGGAGAATAAATAAAGATGGAGATAAGTGAGTTTTACATTGGAGAGGGTGTATGAACCTTTAGAATAGCCTAGGTAAAGCTTAGAAAGTATTTGAGTGAGATTTGGCCATGGAAACCTTGGACAGCCAGTAAAAAAGATCCATATGTGACTATGTTTTGTACTTATTAAGCCTTTCATACATTGAAAAAGGCTTAAAACCTATTATAAAATTTGTATGGGACTAAAATAGACATTGGGGAATTTATTTGGTCCCTTGAAACACTGTATAACTCAAGTAATTGGATTTTAAGACCTCTTGGCCTATGTAAGGTAAGTGAAGCCTTATAATTACGGTTTTGTTGATAAAAATAGTTCCCACCATCCAAATTGTAAATAATTTTTTTATTGAGTTGGATTTTGTGTTTTATAACTTAATAAATAATTTTTAGATGTATATGGTCCTTATTGTATGACTATTAGGACTATGTCAAGGTTTGAGGGTTAAATTGGCCTAAATAGGCGTAATTTCTAAAGGAAGAGATATATATATAAGAGGATATGGGTCATGAAAATTTATTATAAGTTGAAGGGAAATAGAGGGTGCTAAAATATGTCCTTATAATTTTAGAGAAGGTTGTATATTAATCAAACAAGTAAGAATTGTCAAAAAAAAGGCTACACGTCTTGAAGAAAACATTGAAGAAATATGTTGTGAAATGAGTCTTGGAGTGGGTTTTAAGAATTTTAAGGTAATTTATAAAGTTTAATGATGTCATATAATACCATTAATTCAAATAAATTGACTCCTTGAAGTCTACGTCAAAAATTGGTACTTGAGACCTAGAGATTAGTTGACTAATGCAAGCTAGTGAAAGCACAAGAACAAGTTTGAAAAGGGGATGAATTTAATGGGTTAAAAAATTAATGTGACTATAATACATGATATAAATTTCATAAATAAATACTACTAATATTACAATAAATAGGGATTAGAGAAAGTCTAATAAGCACAGTGATCAAGCTAGTGAAACTAGGTTGGAGCTAGAGGGTTCAAATCAAGCATGATAGGCCAATGAGATATTTCCAAGACCAGAAATAGATAATGAATTTTTTGGTGAATTATATGCATAATTTTTCATAATTTGGTATTATATCAAAGTAATCTCTTTGTTTTATTCATTTTTAGTTATTCAAAGTTGTTGATTTGATATAGGCAAGATATGTTATGAGGTAGGCATGAGAGATAACCTTACAGCATATTGAGGGAGAAGAAGTATGTTTAAGGTATGATATATTGAGGTAATAATATAGGATTATAATATTTATAAATATAATATATAAATATCCAAAGTCTTATGAGAAAGGACTAGAAGCTAGTCAAGAAAGACTAGAAAAGATAGAGAGAAAAGAGAGCATTAGAGCTCCAAGAGAGAAGAGGGAAGAAAGAAGACTTTAAAATAGAGTCAAGGAAGATAATTAGAGTTATTATATATAGGAATAAAATAATAATAAATTCCCAATAGAGGTCTAAGAGGCAAAATTGACAAGCTTGCTAAGAGGAAGGTCTAGATAGGCCTAGAAAGCAAAGAAGAAAAGAGAAGATGGACATATAAAGGGAAGTGGAAGACATAAGAAGAGAATTGGGGAAAGGTATATAGAGGATATATCTCATGGTGAATCTCATGAGAAGAAAATAAAGACAATTAACTGGCTAGAATGTGATAAGAAAGGTGAAGTGGCCACTAGAGTCACTTGTGAAAGAAAGAAGGCGCAAGAAGAGTGTGTTGAGAGATGAGAAGAAGAAAAAGAATGCAACCCAAAGAGTAATGAGGAGTGAGATGTTTCCAAGTGAGAAAGAATACAAAGACATAGAGAATAGGGTTCTAATTTAAGAGAACAATAAGAAGATAGAAGTGCCAGGAAGAGCACATTAGAGTGAAGACAAGAAGAGAAGATGGAGAGTGTTTATGATAAAGACATTCAAAGAGACTATGTGGTCTCTCATTTTGTATTCTAACATTTATTTCAAGTTTATGTATTAAGGTATGAAGACAAGTTTGGTGAATGCCAAGAATGAGGCATTGAATTTGGTGAAGGATGGGCCAAGAATGTAACCCATAAAATGGAAAGAGCATGACAAAGAAAGAGAGTCTCTTGTAGAAGATAAAGTGGTGGAGACGGAGAGCATTCCACATGATGAAATTGAAGAGAAATAGGAATACTATGATTCATTTCAAATTTTATCAACTTAAATAAGAGAATAAGCATGCAAAGAATACATGAATGAAGACATAATCTAGCAACAACCATATTTAGAGGTAAATGAAATTGTAAGCATTGATTTTGATTATATATATGAAGAAGACAAAGATAATATGCAATTTGAGAAAAATAATGACAAGTTGTAGCCCTCAAGAAGAGAAAAAGGTCATGGATATGTATGGCATAAGTTGATGAAACAAACAAGTATTGAGAATAAATAGGTGAACCTCAAACAAGAGGTTAAACAAGGCAAAAGTACAGGTGGAAATCAAGCACAAATATGGAAACAAAGGATAAAGGACAAAGAACACCAATATGAGATGGTAGATAACCAAGGAATGAGGCATGAAGGTGTTGAAAATAACAACAAGTGGTAGACCAAGAAGGTACAAGGCTGCAAGTGGGTGATAAATATCATGGAAATAACCCAACAAGATCACATCATAGCTATGTCCTAAGAGAATATGAAGTTTGTGGAAGATATCAAGCCAAATAAGCAAATAAGAGAGATGGTGAAAGTAAACCAAGCCAAATAAATGAACGTACATTAAGAATATGAATGCATAAAGGAATATAATTATTGGAAATATTTGTTTTCAAATATTTTATATGATGATGCATGTGAATTTGACTCTAATAATGAAGATCTCTTATATATGAAAACCATTTCCTTAATGAATGAATGTGAAGTAAGGCAAGATGAGAACGAAACACCTTAAAGAGTTCATGAGAAGCATGATATGGAACATGAGGAGGTTGATATGAATCTCAAAAATTAGGGAGTCCTAGGATAAGACAAATAAAAAGTTTCCTAAGAAAGTGAAGAATAATGTGGGCCAAGATTTGATGAGGATTTTTAAGAAATGGATGCACTTAAGTTGAAATAAAAGTTGGAGATGTTAGAGGACATGTTCAGTCCATTCAAGGGAATAAAATAAGATTATTTACAACAAGAAAAGGTTAAGGAAAAGATAGAAAAGGAGAAGCAAAGAGAAGCACAAAGAGTTGTGCAAACAAGGCCATACGAAAGCAAGAAAAGGGAGTATAAACAAGAAAACACAGTGAGATATTCCATGGGTAAATCTAAAACCTAGTTTACATTTGTTAAGCATGGGTATAGATAGTCTAAGATTGGTTAAATCATGTTTTACTATGATGAGGATGAAAAGAACTAGAAGTTGCTCTTGCACAATGAGAAAGATGATAGGAAAATGTATAAAAAGGTGATGAAATTTGAAGAAGAGGTAGAAAAAGAGAGTATACATAAGAAAAGGATATAGGTTGACATGCCAAAAAATCCATTAGATCCTAAGGAAGAAGATGATAACATGGTCAAGGAGTAAACATCACTAAACAAGTAAGAATCAAGTGAAAACAATGAAGAAACAAGCATGAGGAAAGATAATAAGACCTATATGGTTGTTTTTGAGTATGATGAAGCTCAAAGTGACTTATAATAGATGGAATATGTATAAAATAAGGAGGTATATCAGGTGTAACACCATATAGAGATATAAGATGTATGGATAAGAAGGCTAGACAAGGATACAAATAAGTACAAGTGTTTAGAAAAGAAAAAGGAACAAGAAAGGATGAAAATAACTCAAGTAAGCATTAAGGACTCTTGAAAAAAAAATTATAAGGCAATAAAGAAATTTTTAGGCTCAATTTTTTCTCCCTCCTAGGGAGTATGATGCAGGAACATCAAGCTAGAAAACACTCTTTTTGAGTTTTGTCAATAGGAGGTCAAAAGTTGGTCAAGTTTGGATATAATGTGTGTAAATAGACCTTTCAAGTTACATTTAATTTATTTTAGGTCACTTGAAGTCCCTAAGAGGAAAAGGAATTATTTTTGAGGGTTTTTAGATTTTTCCCTCCAAAATGAATAATTTGAAAATTTAAATATTGTAATTAAGTCTAAAGGTGTAAAATGCATGTGTTGAAGAGGTTAGGTGAGAAAATTTAGTTTTAGGGATCCATTCAAGTAATGAGGAATATTTATTAATTCATTTCATGTTTAGTGATGAAATCAAGTCATTTGAATCAATGTAAGATCATCCTTGTACGTTGAGGGTTAGTTATGGAAGGAAGTTAGAGAAACCACCTTGAAACCCACATTGAAGTTGGGAAGGAGAAAAAGTCACTGTAGAGGTCAGTTGGAATATAGGAGAGAGATAAGATACAAGAGAGGTATTCAAGAAGAATGAGGAGGATCAGAGGAGGAGAGAACATACAAGCCTCTTAAATAAGATTTCATGTCCAAGAAAGGACTGTCATGTAACAGAGATCAATGTATAAAAATAAAAGAAAGTGACATTGTTGTGGATTATCATTTAAATTTATTTATTTTAATTAAGGTTCATGTTATCCTTAAATTAAATTAAGGCCATAAATATTTTCTCCTTTACGTAAAGTTACAGGTGGGGGAAGGACTATGGTGATGACCAAAAAGTGTTGTAGGTCACAATCAAAGAAGAGAATTTGGGAGTAATTTCACTAGACTGGTAGGTGTGAACCATGATAATATTGTATTTTAATGTATTTAATATATTAATTTATGCATATGAGTTATGGATACATCTTTATATGGATAAATCAACAAAAGTGTTGCTTTTGCCCTTATACCCTATTCTATTATGACAGTCAATCTAAAATTGAAAGGTTATTTCTCACAACATGGCATATGAATGAGATGAAAGGGATGATGTATAAACTATTAATTATAAATAAATGAGGATATTTTTTATTATTTATAATATGGTAATGTAAAATCAATAATATATAGTTATCTTGAATGAAGAAACCCTGCCTGCACAAACTAGCACCCTATTACTTATTTCAAGACAAAATGGATACATAAGTGTGAGAAAGCATAAGTACATTGAATGGTTTGTATATTATAATAATTTATGATAGGTCAGTTTCCTGGGATTAGCTTTGTGGAATTAATAATAACCTATTGAATGCATATTGGAATCTTGTAAATACTTGACACAGTCATATACAACCCCTTACCCTATTACACAATTTGTAGGCAAAACAGAAGTGTAATTTATCATTGGAGAATATATGAAGATGGATATAGGAGAGTTTTAAATTTTAAATGGTGTATTAACCTTTATAACATCCAAATTTAATCTTATAAAGTATTTTATTGATATTTGGCCATGGAAACCTTGCACATTCAGTAAAAAGGATCCATAAGTGACTGTGTTTTGTACTTATTAAGCCCTTCATGCATTTAACAAAGGTTAAAAAATATCTTAACAGTTGTATTGGATTAAAAAATACCTAATTTAATTCATTTGGTCCCTTTAAACACTTTATAACTCAAGTAATTGGATTTTAAGATCTCTCAGCCTGTGTAGGGTAAGTAAAGCCCTAAAATTAGGGTTTTATTGATATAAATAGTTCCCACCATCCAAATTGGATGAAATTTTATGATTGAGTTATATTTTATTTTTTATAACTAAATAAATAATTTTTAGACATGTACGGTCCTTATTTTATGGATTTTAGGACTGTGTTAAGGTTTGAGGGCTAAATAAGCCTAAATGGGGGTGATTTATAAAGGAAGAGATAACTAGAAGAGGAGATGGGTCATGAATTTTTTTTAGGAGTTTAAGGGACATATATGGTGATCATATATGTAAGTATATTTTAATTAAATGTTTTATATTACTAAAACAAGGAATAATTGTAAAAAAAAGGGCTACAAGCCTTGAAGAGAACATTGAAGTAATATGGTGTGAAATGAGTCTTGGATTGCGTTTGAAGAATTATAATGGGATGGATAAAGTGTATTTAGGTCATATAATACCATGAATTCAAATAAATTTACTCCTTGAATCCTATGTCAAAAATTGGAACTTGAGACCTAGAGATTAGCTAACTAATGCAAGCTAACGAAAGCACAAGAACAAGTTTGAGAAGGTGATGAATTGAATGGGGTATAAGATGAATTTTAATATCATGAGGGATATAAATTTAATCAATAAATACTAATAATATTTAAATAGATAAGGATTAGATAAAAAATCTAATAAGCATACTGATCAAGTTAGTGATACTAGGTTAGAGCTAGAGGGTTCAAATCAAGCATTATAGGCAAATGAGATATTTCCAAGACCAGAACTAGATAATTATGTTTTTGGTGAATTTTCCCTATAAATTTGAATCATTATATAATATATCCCCATTTTTAAGTATATTTATGATCTATCTTCTTTGAGTTAGGATTGATTTGTAGACATGATGCATTTCTGATTAGATATAGTATCTGTGTGAATCATGTAGTAAAGAAGCATATATTAGTATCATGTTAAAGTATATATATTATTGAATCTCATAGTATACACAAATAAAAATACCTAAGATGCATGATATGAATCATGGAAACATATAGAAGATAACAATGTCAACAAACAATCAGGCACACACATAAGAGTACTAAAATGTCATGAAAAGTGAGTTTTAAGGAGACCGATAACATTGGGAATGTTCAAATATCACAAAATCAAGGGGATGATATATGAAAATGTTTACACACCAAATAAACAAACAATATTTAGATTAATATGGCTAATAAGCAAGGAACATGTTCAAGTGTTCCATAAGAAATACAAAGAAGTAAACAAGAAGTGCTCTCAAGTAAAAAACATGAAGATATGAAGTGAATGAAATAGAAATAATTATCATCAATATGTCATACTATTCCTTTCATACATATGTTATCAAAATGTCATGTATAATAGCATATAAAGTACAGTGTGTAAGATAATATAGGTATAGGCATGTTTAAATGTCATTATATAAGCTTAATGTGATAATATAAATGATCATAGAACAATAGAACCTATATCAATTATGATCATATAAAATCAATACTCCCCCAACTTAGTGTGTTATTCAAGAAGAGGAAAAGTACAACATCTACATGTTTATGTATCATCAATCTAATGTATGCCTGTATCACACTCAAGTACGCATGAAACGTATGTGTGTATATAAAATGATATCATATCTACTAACATAAAGTAAACAAAATATTCAAAAGCTAGTAAAAATGTGAAATGCTATTTTTTTTTCCAATTTTTACTTTATTTGAATGTTTTTTGTATTTTATTGAATATTTATTTATTTTATTTTATTTTTAAACTTTTCATTTTTTAATATTTTAAGAAAGAGAGTGCTAGCTGATGATCCCATTTAAGGGATGCTCATAGGTTTCTATATATTATGAATATGGCATAGTAAACTAGTCATGCTACCAAGGATCATGCATATGTGCCAAATCTAGAGCTAGATAATCTTTAATACTTTATGTATGCCTCATAGGAAATTTTTGGTCATGAAGTAGTAGTTGAAGGTGTATTGGTTCTTAGAACCAATTATATAATGCTATGTTATTTCTTTGGTGTAACATTGGGTCTTTTACCTGTATTGAAACATGGTGCTTTGATGTAAATAACTGGCTAGCCATGGAGGTATAAATGAGGATCACAAAGAGCCCACTCTAGATATATGATGCAATTTCCTCTCAAGTATCAATCACCTAGGAAAAAGGATTGCCTAATGCTTTCCCTTTCATATGGATTAACCTTAGTAGATTTTATAATTAGTTGTTTTGAAATAAAATTATCTTGTTCAAGTGGATGTTTATATTATATCCATGAAACTACAATTACCCTATTAGCATGAATATATTTAAGAGACCTATTCACTATGGAAGGTACCATACAGAGCTTATGAATCTAAGGTCATCTTAATAACATATAAAAGGATATTATAAGTGTTATAACTAAAAAATTCATGGTCTCATGTGTTGGACCAGCTTGTAGAGGTAAATCAATCTCACCAAAAACTTGTGTCTTCCCATCAAATGATTTGACTATTTTAGTAGAAGGGAATATATCATCTTATGTGTATCCCAAATGTGTGAATAATAATGGTACATAAATTATCACTAGAACTATTACCAACCATAACATTATGTATAGGTTGATGATTAATATGTGTCCTAATATATAAGGAATGAATATTTGAGTCATTATTCACAATATTGTTGTAATAAAATGAAATAGGAGGCATTTGAACCTTATAAGGTATCTCATGTATACATGTACTAATAATCCCATTTAATTGGGGGACACAATGTGGTGGAGGAGGATGTGCATGATATTCCATTTATACTTTAGGTGTTTCCTTAGAATGATTTTTTAATGAATTTTTGAATATCCTTTGATTTTGATGATCATTAGGTTGTGATCTTGAATCCTTTGGATAATCATCAAAGGTAATATGTTCACTATTGATAAAATTTTGTATATTTTACTTTAACTTGAAACATGTGTTTATCAAATGGATAACACATTGTTGGTAGTAAAAATAAGAATTTATATCATATAATTTGGGTAGATTTTAACTTGTATCAACCATGATATGAGGATGGAGAGATATGAGATGACAGTCTATGAGTTTTAGAATGATCAAAGCTAAAGACTCAAGTAATAGTTTAAATTATCTCTTAGGTGCATTGGATAAAATGAGTTAGGGTGGTAAATCCTTATTTATAGAGGAAATGTTACATTATGTCCATTTGTTGGAGTTGATCACATAGGCCACATATGGTGGATCTTCATTACATGGAAAGGTTTTCATATGTAATGTGTTCAAGAGAGTATCTTTGTATTAGGGAGAATTATGTAATAAGTCCACCAGTGAAATATTTCACTAGCTTTATTGGAATGGTTTGAAATATTATATGCCAATGATAATGACTCATGTACTTTTTTTTGACTCCTTTATTGTGAATATTGAATTTTATGAATAAAGGCAAATCTTGATCAATTATGTCCTTTAAGAGTAAACCTTTGTAGTCAAAGGTGATGAGATTTGCATTATTTTTGAGATCTTAAATAATAAATAAAAAATAATTTGGTGCCATGCCACTTGGTATTTTGATTTCACATAAGGTTGTATAGAAAATATCCTTATAGATATTTGAATTTTTCACAAGATCAAGGATTGAGATTGAATTATGTGTATTTTTACACTTAGGGCCATAAGGCTTAGAGCATGCACATTGGTTCCGACTAAAGCAAGACAAGGGTTTAATGGTATTACAATAAGAATTATAAATAGAGATTACATTTTTATCTAATTTTAAATCACTCTCTTTGTTTGTACCAATTTGTTGACTCTAGTTGATTATATCATTAATTCATTTAGCAATGTATGGAAGATAATGAAAAATGACCATCATCATTTATTTTGAAATAAAATAAGCACTAGATGTATCCATATTAAACATGATGATTTTTTAGAATTTGAATCAAATATGATTTTTAATATTTTTTAAAAATTTCACAAATTAGAATTAATACATACATACATACAAATACACACACACACACACACACACACACACACACACACACACACACACACACACACACACACACACACACACACACACATATATATATATGTATGTATACATATATATATATATATGTGTGTGTGTGTGTGTGTGTGTGTGTGTGTGTGTGTATATATATGTATATATATATGTATATGTATATATATATATATATATATATGTATGTATATGCATATATATATATGTATATATATATATATATATGTATATATATATATATAGATACATATATATATATATATATATGTATCTATATATATATATATACATATATATATATATATATATACATATATAGATACATATATATATATGTATCTATATATATATATATACATATATATATATATATATATATACATATATATATATATATATATATATATATAGATACATATATATATACATACATATATATATATACATATATATATATATATATGCATATATATATATATATATATATATATATATATGCATATACATACACACACACACACACACATATATATATAGATACATACATATATACATACATACATACATATATATATATATATACATACATACATACATACATACATACATACATACATACATACATATATATATATATGTGTGTGTGTGTGTGTGTGTGTGTGTGTGTATCATGAAACCCTAGTGAAAGCTAAGATTGCATGAAAAGACTCAGAGGTTAGATTCACCAAATGTTTAACTCCTTTTGTAAATAAGGGTTTGGGAATAGTATCATGATAAAAGAGGAGAAAAATAATCTAAAAGTAAGGTAATTAATGAATTTAGATTCTATTGATATTCTAATAATAAATATTAAATCTAAGCACATGCAAAATATATAAAGTAAAACATTCAATATTATGATAATAACAATATGAAGGATACATTATACTTATCTTATACATTGATTTTTAGGAAGATATGAGTAATTCAAGTGTAGAAATAGACTATATGAATATTCTAATCTAGTCATAAGATTTTGAATATTAGCTTTATGTTAGCACAAATGCTTGTGCTGCCCTATGGACACTTGTGTTGATGTTATTATTTTTGATCCAGCACATCTATCCTATATAGAGTATTCAACATTGACTAAAAATTACACCTTAGACTTTATGGGTTTTATGTCACCTTTCAAGTTATGTGCTCAGATCACACACACAAGCTATTGATATCATAATATAAATTAAATCCTAAATATTCCTCTTAGGTCTTGTCAACTTGACAAAAAATGGGTTAGTGGGCTCGTAGAGTCAAAATAACCTTAAAGACATATCTAGTTATCCCTTATGTGTTGGATTGTGTGTGAATAATGGTGTAAATTACTATATACAAGTGTATGTAGTGATATAGCTTTTAACTTGAAAAATATGGATCATGGGATGATCTTGGAATGCATAATACCTATAATATGACTTATCATATGATTGATATGAAAATAGGAAAGAATAGGGTATAATAGCTTATTCATGCAATCACTTTTCAATAGTATAATATAAGTTTGAGAGGTGCTTGATAGATATTTGATAGATGAATAATGAGTTGTATTTAACTCAAATTTATACCACCTTTAAAAAAAATTATCATAAAAGGTTTAATGAAACATAATAGGCTGACCCATTCATATTAGAAGACTGAAATAATTGAGTGTTTAGAAGTCACAAAAACTTACATTAGAGAATGGATAGTAGCATCGATGCTACTATCCTAGTCTGAACGTAATTGTCCAAGAAAACATAAGGTTGTTAGAGCTTTGTAACTTATAATAAAGGATATATATTATATTTTAAGCATACTATAGGCTACAAATGATCTAAATAATCATAAAATCAAGGTCAAACTATAAGATAAGAATTTAGGCCTATTGAGATGGTGAATGTGAACCTTTCAATTGTAAGGAAGCTCAAGAACTAAATGGTAGACCTTGAGTGATATTTATCAAGTGTAAAATATTAGTTTAACATGTAAATGTATATTTAAGTATCTACAGGACTATCTATAAAAATATGCAAGGTTGTTAACATGATAATAATGATGCAATGCTATGTAATGATTTTTATGTTGTATAATTACACTCTAAATTGTTTTGAATTGGTAGATTCACATTAAAGTGATATAAGGATTTGTGTAACACTATCAATAAATGTAAATTTTTTTAGCAATACTAGAATTGTTGTTTATTGTACTTGTATATGTAGGCTAGGATGTCCAATATAAAAATATTCTATCTACAAATCTAGGTTACAAACAAGGGATCATAACATAGAATAGATATATACTTGGATGGTATAGTGATGAGGCTTGGTGTAGCCATGGATCCAGAAGAGCAAACTCCATGCTCAATGTCAAGCATATAGGGTTCTATATCATGTGCCTAAGATATGGGGTATGGTTCTAAATATATTACAAAGTAAATCAATGATGTATAAATGGTTAAAAAAAGTATATCAAGGATATAATAAGGAAAGTACATGCAAGGAATTGATGGACAAGGGAAACTTAGATCTAAGTAGTTGTAAACATAAAACTAAGCAAAGGGTAAATGGTGTAATTGATAAAATTAAGTATAGTCTATAAAACCTTAAGTGGCATGGCAAGCCTAAGCATTGTATAGATATACCATATTATTTGGTTTAAGGAGAAAATAGGAAAGGATGATTTTACCCTATTTTGGATAAAACACTAATGTGAATTTAAGATAAATATGTAACTAGAAATGTCAGAATGCTCAATATATATAATAATCAATTATTCTAATTTTGACAAATTGCTAAATATGAAAAAAAATTATTTTGGAAAAGTACCAAGAAGAAATATACTTATCTTACACAATGATCTTTATTGACTATGAAAATCAGAAGAGTATATGACTGTGTAAGTTTAGTATCAAGATTAGGAATAAAAAATATATGGATAGGTCTATTGTAAGTGAACTATGGTGTAATGTGCTCTAGTTTGTTAACCATAGACTTGTCTTAGTTGTCTTTGATAAAAATAGACATGAGAAGATAGATAAATCAAGAACCTATAAATGACAAAATGAAAGTAGAAGGATAATATGTTTTTGGATAGGAGTGTAGTAGGAAGATAGTGGTGAAGTATGCCTGAGTTCATTAACCACAAATATTTTTGGGTTGACTATGCTTTGATACCAACAATTAAAGTTGTTGTGTTTATGGATGATGATGAATATGAGATATCACACTTAGGGTTTTACTACACATAAATAATTATATGTCTCTCTTATCTTTTAAACCATTAGGCTACTTTTATACCTTGAAAACCTACAATAAAAAGATATGATTGTAATGGGATGAGCTCATCTAAATCACCCCCTTGATGATTGAACATTGATTATGTATCCAATATCCAAGAAGGGAAATCAAGCCCACATAGTTATCTCACCTACAGTGAATGTGTGATTTTGATCCTTTTACTATATTTATGTATATATAAGATTAATTTGTATACTTGAAAATGATGGCTCTTGACATGTTTTTGATGGATCTTGACTTGGTTTATGATCGTTCATTATGAATAATGAAAAATTAGGGAAGACTAGGGAAAATTTTCTCAATGTGCATAAGTGTGAATCCTTGTACCAAGTGAATAGAAAGTGAGGAAAATGAATAACTCTTGACACGTATTTATAGGTGAATATTTTGAAATTTTTTTTATCCTCAAATGTAAACATACTAGAAGACCAAAAATGATAAATTTGAATTTGGAAACTATTTTTAATTTGGTGTGGGATGTAGCTAGGCCAAGTGTAAAATGATGCACTACAGCCCTATCTACCTAGGTAAAATTTGTCTAGATAAGTTAAGGACTTATGTCCTCATTTAGAGACAATATGATGGTGTTTCTAGGAAATATAAACATTTTAAATTGAAGGTTTCATGTAATGATAATGGAAAACAAAGGGTCAATCCCACATTTAAATGAATTGCTTAGAGTAATGATGACTAATAGTTTTGTATTTGAGAGTAATTACGTTGGTTTGGAATGTGTCAATAATTAGCATTGTCAAGTACTTATGACCATATGTATGTGTTTACATTCCACTGCCTATCCCATTCCCCCCTTCCCACTAATATAACACCCCTCCCCATATTTATTTTAGAAATTAAAATGTTAGAGTAAAGGAGAAAGAGTTGAAATTGAGTTTGTACAACTGAATTTACCCTTATACATACACTTCAACTATGTAGGGCACTTTAATTTAGGAAACCCCATAATATCTCATGAAATAATCATTTTTTTCATTTGAAATTTGAAAATCTTAACTTTTAAAATTATAAAATTGAAAAGAAGAGAAAGAGAGGAGTACACTTGTATACATGTGAAACTTAAGTATAATGTATCCTATAATTTATAATGGATAACCATGCCCCCTCACTGAAACATTCATAGATTTTAAATTAATGTATAATTTGAGAGTGATTAAGTCCCAATTTAAATAACTATTAAATATCTTGAGTGGGAAGATACATTATTCCAACTCTCTTGAAAAAGGAATAATACCAAATATGCTAACCAAAAAGGGTGAAACCATGCTAGGTTCATTATAAGTGATGCCAAGGTTGTTTAGTGTTAGTATACTCTAACATTCATCACCCAAAAAAAATAAATCACACCATCGTAAATGGATCTTGATTGTCGACTTGTATGATTGAATGGGAATGAAGAGTATTCATGCCCCCCTATTTTATCAAAATTAGTGATTTAGGTATGTGTTAATGATAATTTTTAAAAACTATTAAGTAAATTATAATGTTAAGATATACAATAAATCACACAAAATAATATGGAAGTTACTATTTTTGTGAATATGCTAGAACTAAAAAGTACCAAAGAGGATTAACTTAGCTAACAATCTAGCATGCAGGGTTGTGACTGTGATTGTGAAACTGATTATATGATTGTATGAGGTTACTATGAATTAGGAACAAATCCTTATATATAATTGGGACAAGGCCACACAATCTAGATAAGATTGGCTTACACTAGTGTTTGTAGGGCATGCTGACATTAGGTAATTTTTTCCCTATGTGAAATCTAATAAATGTGCCTTCCCATGTAGGTCCTATGTGCATGATTGGGATCAAAGATATTACATGATTTATTTTTCACTTGGAACCCTATCTTAATAATTCATGAGGAATAAATAAAATAAAATGGAAATTGAGTTAGTTTATGAATTTTTTCTTGACATCAACACCCCTTATGTTGAGTGTTTCGTACATACAAATAATCTAAAGAGGGATCAAACTCCATGTACTTATCCCATGCTATAGTGGTGTGTGGGAAATATTAGTGTAATGTTACATGTTACTAAAATCTTGATCTAATTATGTAATTCAATAATGACTTGTGAACTTGGAGGTGTATTCAGACTTATATGAAGGCTACTTGGGCTTTGTGGACTCAAAATTGGGAATAATGGATGGTTTCTTCTTAGTATACAATTATATGTTATAGTTATTTTCTATCATACGAGCCTCCACTAAATATATATTTAAAAAATGTGGCTTTATAGTCATCATTTTATAATTCCTTTGAATGGGAGTTGTGAAACATGTGAGATAACCCATTAGGTGAATTTAAATATGAGTAACTTTCCTTTATTTTGTGGGAGGATGAAACTAGTGGATTTAGACACTATCAAAAACTGGGATTATCTTGAATGAATGACTTTATTTGAGGAGCAAATACAACTAATATGGAAGTGTGGATCAGTCGAAGGATGAGCTTAGATTATTTGGAATGAGTAATAGGAACATATTGTAATCATTAGCTACTTAGAGGTATGGGTCTACCGCATAGAGGTAAAGTAATGGTAGTCAAGGACCATGGAATTAAGAATGAGATAAGTGTGTATAATAAGTGGTAACAAATGTATTTTTTTCACATTAAATGTTAATTTATGTATCCACATTTCCCATCCTTTTATTATAATAATGTAGTGAAAGAAATATAGTAAAATAAAAATAATTATACATGAACTTACCTATGAAAGCCACATGTTGAGTTGTGCGTCATGCAAGTATATAATGAAACATGTATAAATCAGTCCTTACTTAGGGATGAAAATATAAAATTAATTAAAAATAAACTTATATATCAAATAAAAATGAATGAATACACCTATTTGGATATAAAAACCACTATGTTTTTAGTGAAAACTAGTGATTATAGATGATAGGACCCTTGGAGATTTCTTCTTTACTCAAAAACACTTATATTTGACTATGCATGCCCCAACCCTCATTGATTGAATGTATTATTATATAATCAAGATGTTTTTGAATCCATCATTGCATACTCAATGAGTATAATAGTTTGGAATCCTTGTATGAATTTTGATAGATAATTCTAGTGCAAAAATGGTGCAAAAAGGTGAATCAGTCAATGTAGATGGAATAAGTTCATTTCTAGTGTAAAATGGTGAAAAACAAGGTATGATCTGATTCTAGTGTTACAAAATATACAATGATATGAATTACAATTCCTTTTATGGAAACTAATGCAAATACCAAACAATAAAGTGACCATGTGTTACACACATGCCTCCAATATATTATTTGAGCATATTAATTCTGATAGCTGAGTAATATCAAGTGGATTTTTGAGTAAAAATTGTGTAAAAATTTGAAACACATGATATGAATTATTCCTCTAAACTAATAATTTTTTTAGTGAACCATGTGTAAAACTAGAAACTATTTTTGATAAATTATTGAAAATTATTTTGTTGATTGAATGTAGTTTTGAGAATTTTGAAATTTATTGTTCTTAATTGCTAGGAAGTGTTGGGGTAGATAATGGATCTATATAATATGTAACAATGTGTTTATTAGGTTTATTTTAAAGGATAGTTATCCTTTTAAAGCTAACCAATTGCTTTTGAATTCATTTAGTAGATTGAACCTTGTTAGGTTATTCAACTAAAATCTACTATGTAAGAATAATAACCTTTATTTGTAGGGGTATTATATATGGAATACCATGAACTGTGATAATCTTATTATCAAAAATTTATTTCAAATATCTATGTAAAATATAATGAAATACAAAAAACCAATGAATCCAAAGACATTCAATTAACATATCAAAGACTCCAACATTGGGTACTACTATAAAATTAGTGTCCACATGTGTGGGACCAATCTATAGTAGTAATGTGATCTAACCAATATAACTCTCAACATGACCATTGAATCCATTTATTATTGTTATTTTAATAAGTATATCCTTATTTATGTATCTAATATGAGAGATAAGTGTGATATTTCACATATTGAAACTTGAACAATTATCAACAATGATATTATGGATATGTTGATGATCAATGTAATCTCTAATGAAAAATAGTGTAAATCAAAATCATCATCAATGATCTCATGCTATAAAAATGTGATAGGTGGTATAGATGTCATTGAAACATTATTTTCACCAATGATGACATTAACATGATGTTTTGACTTTGTATGAGGATGATAATAAGTTGGTAGAAAATGTTCATTATATGTGTAATGCACTTCCAATTTATCTTATATTTTTTTACTTATATGCTTAGGGGAAGGATCAATAAATATATTCATTGTTATAATCTCAATTGGTCTTGAATTTGTAATTTTAGTATGTGTGCTCACATCAATGATGTTATCATCTATCAAATCTTGAATCTTATGTCTCAAATTGATGCATATGTTAGTAATATGCCTTGGTGCTCTAATAATATATATATATATATATATATATATATATATATATATATATATATATATATATATATATATATTATCAAATCCTTTTGGAAGAGGTTTAATAACATCAACCTATTTAATGGGAGGTGGTGATATGATATGACATTCCAACATCTTTTGTAACACATTCCATGGAGCTTCTAAAAAGTTGGTAAACTATCTATATGTGACTTGATAATACAATACATGGAGTATGTTATGAAATTGCATTTACTCTTGCCTTTTGATCAGTATTATTTTTAGTTTGTCTCACCTTGTATGGTGGATTAATTTAATTATTTTCATAATAAGTAGAAACTGGGGTGGTTACGTACTTGAGCTTATTTATGGCCAACAACTTAACCTCTATTTCCTTAACTGTGTGACATCAATCCATGAATGATGAAAACTTATTAAACATAATAGATTCATGTAGAGGTATAAGTAATTTTTATTTTAAGATGTATTTAAATTCCTTATCTTCCATAATGTTCATGATTTTGGATAACATGGTCTTATACCTTAAGACATATTATTTGATAGGCTACTTGGATTCTTATTTGAGTTGAGTATTTTGAGCATATGAAATATTTTCAATGATGTTAATTGAGAACTTTTAAAGGAAAAAATATACCAAATGATTGAGTACATTAACTAATTGATGTGATAAAAAATAAAAACATCTAAGTGTTCTAAGAAACAACCTGGTCAAAAACCTATCATTGGATGCATAGTCCAAGCATGTTCCATAAAATTATCTCAAGTGTTTTCTGGGGTCTCCTTTTCCATTGTATAATGTAATCTTAAATTCCACAAAACTAGTTGGTATAGGATATGCATAAATATTATAAGCTAATGGATTATGAAATAAAGTCTTTGATTCAAGTTATTGATTAGGTTTAAAAGCACTTTGTTCCATTTGTAACACCTTATTTTGTAGAGCTAGAATGGTCTACATAAAGGATTATGCATCAACATTAGAATGTGTGATAACCAATGGTGGTGTCTCAAATGACTGAGTCAGAATTGGCATATTGATTTGATAAAACCCTTTGGTTTCACCCATAGTCTATGGTGGTACAAAAGTTGTATCGATTGGTGTAGAAAAGGTAAAGAACTTGTAATAGTGGAATTATTGGATGTATGAACCATGCTTGCAATTTTTATGTCTAAAAGAGTAAGGAAAATTGTATGATAATATTGAATTTGTTCATAGTTTTCTTCTCAAAAGTTATTAATAATTTATACTTTATTGGGCTATTTTTGTTCATAACCTATAAATGGAATGACATCTTGATGCTCGTCTTATACATTAGTGTTATCCTAGCTATAATGTTCATGTTCAAAAGTATTATTATGTGAGTCTACATATTCCACATGTTAATTAGTATTAAAATAAATTGATATAACCTTATCTTATCCATATTATGTCCCTTATCAAAAATAAATATGAGTATGTTTAACTTAAATACTAATTAATATAACATATCTTCTAAGAAAGGTAGAAATGACTTTATTAGATTGCATAGAATATGAAATAGATACCTATAAAAATTATGTTATAAAAGAGTTTCCATATCTAAAAAACCCTAACACAACAAATTAAAATAAAAAAAGAAAGAAAGAAGGCCTAGCACCATAAATGGTTAGGGTTTTACAATATTTGATTAGTAGACAAGTTCACCAATATGTTTTATAAAATTTATTTAATTAGGTATGTGTTAATTAAATTATAATAAAATTATGAGTGAATCATAATGATATTATATATAATAAATTATACAAATTGATATGGAATTTAAATTTTTTGTAAATATGTTAAAAATGTAAAGTACCAAAGAGGAATAACTTAGCTAGAAATATAGCATGCAAGACTATGATTGTGACTATGAAACTGATTTTATGACTGTATAAGGTTATTATTAATAAAGAATATAGATTTGTATCTTCTTGGGACAAGGCCACACTATACAGACAAGGTTTTCCTATGCTAGTGTTTATAGGGTGAGTCATCATCTATTAGCATTTTTTCTCTCTATGTGAAATCTAATAAGTGCATCTTCACCTATAGGTCATGTGGTTGTGATTGGGTCAATTGATTCAATGTAGAATCTATTGTGTGCCTTATTCTTCAATTGGAACCTTAGGTCAATAGGTCATGAGTAATAAATGGGAAAATGGTGTTAGTGGCTAAATTTGTGCTTGACCTCAATAGAGCAATCAAACTCCACGTAATTCTCTGATGCTAAGGTGGTATGTGTGAAATATTGGTGTAATAATACATATTAGTGCAATCTTGGTGTAATTATGTGCTTCAATAATGACTTATGACCATGGAGGTGTATTTTGACTTAGCTCATGGCTACTTAGGCTATATGAAATTATAATTTGGGAAGAATAGATGTTTTTCTCTCAATATTTAGCTATATTTCTAGTGACTTTAAATAATATGAGCCTCTAATGAAAAAATGGTTAGAAAATGTTGATTTATACTGATAACTTTATAGTTCCTTCAAATGTGAATTTTGAAATGTGTTGGATGACACGTATTTGAATTATAATTTGAGAAAATAGACATTATTTGGTAGGATGAAAAAACTAATGGATTCAAACACTACTAATGAGTGGGATTATCTTGAAAGCATGGCCTTTTGTGAGAAGCAAAAATAACTAAGATGCAAGTGTGTATCAGTCCACATATGAGATTAAACTATTTGGAATGAGGAAAGGAACATATTTTAATCATTATATGCTTGGAGATATGGATCATCCACATAGAAGTGAAGGAATGGTGATCAAAGATTGTGGTATTGAGCACGAGCTAAGTGTGTATAAGGAGTGGTCACAAGTGGATGTTTTTAGCATTAAATTTTAATTTGTCTCTACAAACCCCATCATGACTACATTGCTCATATGAATTTATTTGAAATGAATGTTTTTCCTTTAAATTTTCACATTTTTCTCTTTTTGACTTTGAAACTTTGATTTTTTCAATTTTCTACTTTGAATAAACATGAGAATGAATGAGTATCATGCCCTATCTAAATATGTGCCAATGACATATAATCGTATGCATTTATATGATCAATTTGAAATTTATTTACAACTTGTAACTTTTATCTTGTAATTATTTTGCATATTCCCATGCCTATGCATTCAAGTGTATATTATTCTATGCATCAAGTCTTTAAAAATTTGAGTGCATATGCCTATCATATATTTTAAAAATATGCATTGATATACTAATATATGTCATATGTTTATTTTTTAAATAATTTTTAATCTTTAAAAAACATTTATTTTGATTATAAAATATAATTTCGAATCTCTAAAAAAATTTACTCTATATTTTGTGACCCTGTATTTTATCCCCAAATCTATTCAAGGAGGTTTGGGTATATCAAACAAGCCCACAGTGATGCCATCCTTTTGAGATGAGGGATGTAAATTGAAAGTCACTCATCTAAAAATAAAAATTAATTCTATCATGTTATAGAGATATGCTTATATAGTATTATGTCATCATGTTGGAGAGTATGCCATCATAGAATTGCAATTTTCATTGAAGCATGTATGTAACATATTGAAATAAGACATATAAAGTATCATGTATAAATAAATATATAAATTAAGCACACATTAATGTAATTATATTTGAAGGAGGATATTTCCTAGGATTATATGATAGGAATAATGGCACCACTAATCAAGCTCAACAAACACACAAACACATCACACAATGATATCACAAAATGTCAAACAATAAGGCCAAGGGCTGCATACAAGGGTCATGTTAAAATGTCAAATAAATAAATATTTTACACACATAATTCCATGTACTAAAAGCAATGTACATGTTCAAATGTTGTACACACTAAACAATGATCTCATATAGATACTCAAATAATTTTCACACAAGGGCCAAGTCCACCATAATAAGTAAGCAATGTTAATATTATCATGCAAGAAAGTAAATAACATTGAAGGAGAATAAAATAAGTGAATATAATATATTCCATTCATATGTATAAATGTCATATTGTAATAAAAATAACATATATCGTAGCATAATGTAAAATATGAGTGATTCATAACTATAGTTATAAGAGATGGAGCTTCACATTACATTTGAGGTCATAGATATACAAAACCTTTTGTAGTTTAGCATGCAAAGGAAAGATTTCCCTGACATAGGCATGAACACTGGGTATAAGGGAAGTATAAATCTAAGAATGCATATGTGATGTATGCCCTGAATCACACTCGAATAAATAATGAAATGTATGTGTATAGAAAATCAAATGCTATCAACCAGTGGGTATGATAGATAACATATGTAAATAAGTAACTAGCATCTCATGTCATGCTCAGATCCTAATTCTTTATTTTTTGAATTTTTTTTGTATTTTTACATTATTTTATTTTTTGTATAATATTAGGGTAAGTGCATGATATTTATTGGCTTACTCGCAAGTTTAACTTAGAGTGTAACAAAATGATAATATTTTGTACCTATATTTTCAATAACCATGAATGGTCCTAACCAATTGGTTTTGAACTTGATTTTAGTTTATTTTTTTTCATTAATTTGTTTTTGAATTTTATTTAATATGAGATACCCAATATTAAATTCACAACTATGAACAATTTTAACTAATTCATGTTTGATACAATCTTGATAGACTTTAAGGTGCCCAATAGCATGAATATGCTTGTTGTCAAACATTTTTAATTCATGCAATCATTTTTACTAATACTCATTATCTTTGATGATATATTTTAGAGATACCTGTAAATAATGAATTCCTAACTCTAGGGGTAGGATTGCTTATGTGTCATGAAAAAAGAAAATATGATGTATCCTTTGTTGGTGTACACACACTTTTACAATATGCCCAAAGTGCATAAATAATCTGACGGTGCCAGTTGGTACCATGTTTTACAATAATTTTGACTAAATTTTTTACTATTGTCTTATTTTTTACTTTAAATTTTCCATTTCCTTATGGGTAATATAGAGTAGAGAATGCATGACAAATATTGACTCTGGAATAGAAACACTTAACTATTGTTTTTAAGGATGATTTGTAATTTGTTTAATAGCTGATAGTAGTCTAAACCTTGAAATAATGTGTGTTATTACAATAAGATATATGTATGATATTTAAATATACTATAAAGGTATGGTGTCAACCCAATTTATAAAATATGTTATTACAATGATGATAAACTTGTGGCCATCTAATGATTTTGAATTTATCTTTCCCATCAAGTCAAACCCCTAGAGGGAAAATGGACAAGGTGAAACAATGGGTTGAAATTTGTGTTATGGATCATGATTTATTTGCTAAGTTTTTGACATTATGAAAAAAAAAATTACACGTTCATGATCCTCCTACTCCATTGTAGGTAAATAGTATCCCTGTCATAATAATTTTTGTGATATAGATTTTCCACTAAAGTGACTGACACATTCATTATTGTGTATCTCTAATATGGATATTTTGGATTTTTCATGATTTAAGCATAAAATTAGTTATTTAAAAAATTATATTTTTAATAAATTCCCTAATTATAACATAATACATTGCTTTATGTTTATCATTGTGTGTAGTGTTTTATAGGATAGCATATTGATACAAGAAATTATATATATCACTATAACATTTGAATTTTACTGCACTACAAGTGATTTCCATGATTTCCAAAGCATCTAAATTTTTTATAGTAACTAACATATGTCATATCGAATGAGTAGTAAAACTTTTATGTTTATCATTGATGTCAATAGGTATTATTGAAGTTACACTAGCCATTGGGTCAACATGCCTATTATCTTTGTAAGGTAAGCTTTCTATTGATATTGTGTCGAAATGTGTGGTTAATATTTATAACATGTATTTTTAGGGATTATATTTTTTTCATTGGTTTTAAAAATACCCATAACTTGATTCAACACTAGTTGACAATCTACTTATGCTTTAATAGATTTTATTTATAGTGTTAGTGTAGTTAATAAACCCAATATTAGAGCCTCGTACTTTGATACATTATTTTTACATGAAAATCCCAAGAGAAAATCAAATGGAAAGGGATGAAATTGTAAAGTAACGAATACTACCCCTATTATAGTGCAAGTGGCACATTTTGATCTATCAAAATACATGATCCATGTGTCATTATCAATGTGATATGTAGTGAAACCATCTAGAAAATAATCAATAATTGGGTGATGTACCTAATAATGGAGATATTGCTAGGTGATATTAAATAATTTTACATTTTATTAACTTATGGGATATGAATTTTAATTCAATTTACATTAGTAACATGATCCACTTAGAACTACATCTTGATAAATTAGATTTGGAAATGAAAAACTTAAGCAGGTTTATCTTTGTGATAACATATGTCTCATTATTAAGAATATATTGTTGTAAGCTAAACACATGAGCTAAACATAATTTTTATATGGGATTTTAATTTTTATCATAATTTACTAATGTAAAAATGATGTAATAAATGGCACACTCTTTATGATCATCATCATATTATTTAATAATATCACCTAAATCATGTTCTATATTTGATATGTATATTATCAGGTATCTATCTAGAATTGGTGACATGAGAATAGGTGGATTTTGAATATATTATTTGGCTAGATCAATACTATATTGAAAACTAGTATCCCATTGAAAATTGGTATCTTTTATTTATAATCATATGAAATATTGTCTTATCCACCAACTAAGCTACAAATGGTCTTATTGATTGAATGTTTCCTTGTAAGGATCATAATTATTTAAATATTATTGGAGGAGTCATATCAAAGATAGATCTAACATTTTGGGGACATACTTCAATACCTCATTGAGATATGATAAAAAAAAGTAAATTTATAGATGTAACTCTAAAGACACACTTTTTTGGATTTAAGTGTATATTACATTAGTCTAGTTATTCAAATATCTATCACGAATCTACAACATGATCTTGTCGAGGTTTCAATTTTTTAAGTAAATCATCTACATAATCTTCAATAATATTATGTGTTTAGTAATAAATGATGTGTGTCATATCCCTATAGTAAATTCACCTTACATTTTTCATCCCAAATGGCATGATGACATAATTAAATATTTCCCATGGTGTGATAAATAAAATATTTTATTGGTCTATATAGTTAATCTTGATTTGGTTGTATCTAGGAAAACTATCCATAAATGATAAAATTCCATACCTAGTAGTAGAATTTACAATCATTTCAATATTTGAAAGAGGTAAATCATCTTTGGGACATACCTTGTTTAACTCTCAATAAGTTTTATAACATAGGTGTCTCCATTTTTATTTGTAACTAGTACTTTTTTGGATACCCATTTAGGATAATCCATAGATCTAATAAAACCAACATCCAAAAGCCTTTTAAATTATTTTTTTGACTACCAGAGATACTTTTGAATGATTTTTTTTGATATTTTGGTTGACGGGCTTTGAATTTGGGTAGAGTACTATGTTACATTAGAATTCTAGGATCAATTTTAAGTATATCTTTGTCCTTATTTAAAAATGTTGTAGAAGCATTGGTTGTGGATCTTTATCCATTCTATAATGACATTATACTCTCTTTTAATTAATTAAAGTTATTTTTTATTCTATATACAATGTTTTAGGGATGTTATTAGGATCATTCATTCAAATTTTTTCATTCGTGTAATTTATTTGTCCAAAATATGCTTGGTTAGCTATTGAGTTGGGAAATTAATTCTTGTGATAGAAAGAAGGAAATTATTGATAGGTCCCCAAGTATTATAGGAGGGAATTGTCATTTGAAAATTCATCTAATTTCAAATTTTCTACTGAAGTTGTATCATCTATCATTTCTAAGGACACCAACTATAATGTAGATGTATTATGAACTTCATGTGCTAGTTCAGGTGGTGCTTTGTGGAAATGCATAAAAAAGTGAGTGGCATAGATGACTATCTCAATTTTCCTAATTCCACAAAATAACCAAGTTATTGTCACCATTTTAGCTAAATTTATCGAATGGGTTTAATAATGCCTTGTGTGGGTGCCTAATCCTTGACATGTATATCCTTTTTTGTAAATATTTAAACCCAAATCTATTTTCATTATAGTTTGTTGATGTTTCCACTTGAGCAAAAGATAAACTTGGCAGTGTAATTGATTAGAATTTTTTCACATGTGGTTATATGTGAGGAATGTCTCTTGATTCAAATGGAATGCATATACGTATCCTTGGTGCCTAAACTTTAGTCTTGCATGTAAAGTATAGGGAATTATGTTCATCTCATGTATCCATGGTCTTCATAAGAAAATATTATGATTGAGGTCATTAATCATGACCTAAAACATGGTGGCTATTATAGTAGTAACCAAAATTATATGTAATGTAGTTTGTCAGAGTAATTTCTACAAAATATTATCAAATCCTCAAATTTCATGTCTGAAGAAAAAATATCTTTTGCTTGTATACCATATAAAGTTAAGAAAGAGATATTAAAAATATTTAGTCCTGATCCATTGTCAATAATAACCTATGTTAAATCTTTATTTGTCACAGAAACCTAGATATATAATGGTAGATGTTGATCTATAATATACTTAGGAGGCAAGTCTTCTATTTCAAGATAAATACATTATTCCATACATCACAAAGTCTATATAATATAAGTAACATAATGTAGTTATATGTTACATAGTACGGTTGTTTTATGTAACATTTTATAAAGTACATATTTATAAATTTGTTATTTGAAGTGATTCTAACATTGAGATTCAGTATTCTATAGTTGATCCATAATATCATACCCTTTTAATGGATATGTTTGTCTTGTTGGAGGTGGTCAAGGTTGAGGAAAAAATTTCTATGACATTTATTTTATAATGTTAGATGAGGTATCTAACCACATCTAGTATTGAATTATGAATAGTATAATATAATATAATTCATGAGAAAAAAATTAGAGCACAATGAACAAACCAAGTCATGCATTCCCTTTTGAGCTTAGTAGGGATAGGTAATTGATTGAATTGGATATTCTAACAATATGAATATAGGAAAACATGAGATTATATATTAATTCTCTTATAATTATTATGATTATTGAATTTAATTAGTGCATATAGATAATGAATAGAAATTTGGAAAGTAAGATAACATATAATACTAAATTTCAAGATATGTGAAGTAGATGCACTCCTTATGATTAGGGTTTGGATTTTGAAAAATGCAGAAGGCATGTGTAACTAATAAAGGGTGTGACTAATTTTTAGATCATATATAATAATCCTAATCACAAATAAGGAATATGGCCACAAATGAATTAACTATAAAGGATTAAATCATTCTCTTATCCATATTATCCCATCTCATGAGGTACGTAGAAATTAATTTCATAGGTTTAACTGCTTATCAATGAAATATAAGAATAAATGGATGAAGGCTTTTTATGGGTGAAATTAAAACCTTAGAGTCTTTCCAATATACAATGTATTTTTTATTACACAACTTGCCCCATTTAGTCTAAAAATGGGGACCCTCTTTTTGATGTAGAGTCTAGTCTTATACCTTTCAGGAGTTCATTATTGTTGGTGGTTTCAATCTTCCTTTTTGGCTATCCATTCTACTAGATGTGAAGATTTTAATTATGAATGTGCTTCATTGATTTAACTAAGTTTGAATAAATCAAATGTTCATCATAAGTGGTTAGACTAATTCACATCTAGGTTGATTCATTTTTAATGTCTGAATTTACATGAATCTACTAAGTATTAGTCTATTTTATTTGCTTGTGTTTTGAAACACATTTTATAGCTTCCTTTTAGACTATTTCACCTTAGGTTTGTGTAAATTAACTAAATTTTTAGAGTTTTATTGTTCCTTTTCCTAATCAATTTTATCCATGTAAATTCTCATTTTGATATAAATGACTAAGAATTCATACATTTTCATTTTGTTATTTAGTTGTTTTCCATTTAAAATGGACTAAATTGGCTTATAAATTGATCAAAATGACTAAGTTATTGTACAATTTATACTATCTACTTAGTCACTTTTTTAGTTTATCCCTTAATAATTTTATATTTAAAAATTAATTGTTGGATTTTAATTTGAAGTTGTTGACTGTGTCTTTTAAATTGCACCCAAAAGTGCCTAAGTTTGTCCTGATGCCACTGTCAACTTTCTACAGCTTTTGACAACTCTAACCCATCCAAAAAAGACTTTCAACAATTGGATGATTTTATAATAGTTTCTTGGAACCACATAAAACCTTTGCACATATTTAAAAGACTTTTGACTCTTGCCCAATTTCACAAAAGTTTCCTGGAGCCACATAGCACCTTTCTGCTTCTCTAAAAGTCTTAACCAATTTTACAAAGTTGCTGGTGCCACATATCCCTCTCCCAGTAGTCACAGGTCTATTAAAAGGTATTTTAAGACTTAGTCAATTTTATTCAGGGTTGTCTGGTGGGGAAATGATGTCAATGATGCTCTAGGATAGTGGGTCAATAGGATGATGCCATGTGGCATAATCATATTGCTTTTTTTTATCTTAGAGATGTCTATACTAGTGCAATGCCTCTAGACTAGTGGGTCAGTGAGATGATGCCATGTGACATCATCCCACTATCCCACTATCCTAAATATGTTCATATAGATCACAGAGCCTTTGGGTAAGTGGGTGAGTATAATGATGCCACATTATGAAGTCCCACCACTATACTATCCTGGGATGGTCCATGCAACTGTGAAGCCTAAACAAGCTCTTAGAAAAGTGAGATGATGTTATGTGGGAAAATCTCACTTTATCAAGGAATGAACAATCAACATGAACTTAAAAATTCAACCAAGTAATGGAAGATCAAAGAGAAACCACATGGTACAGACCCCATTAGAATTAAGGACACATTGGCTACATAGTTAACAAAGAATGAACCTAAATTTAACAACCCATGTACCTGTAGAAATAGTCAAGAGGTTGAGGATGGACCACACATATAATATGATTGGTAAAATGAAATCATAGTACCACTGAATAATGAATAAGGTGGGAATAATTATCATGACATGCACATTGTAATAAAACATGGAGCATAAAATATATTTAGTCTTAATGAGGTAGGGTAATTTATTACACAGAAGCATGAATGGTTAAATATTTTAGTTATTTTCCACTCATTTCTTAATTCGAAAGCATGTAATGAAACTAGTAATAGGTTGTGTAGAAAGATACCTAGTAAAGTGTGCACGTGATCTAGATGATGGTGAGAACCCTTCCCTGGCTTAGAATGAATAACCTATAGATAAGAAAGACACTAAAAAGGGGGTTGTTAGATGGATGGTTGAGTTGAATACCTAGCATGAGATAGATATAAGAAGCATATGCTTGATAAGAGGTTATCAATCCACTGTTTATAACAATTAAGTTGATATAAATGAATAAAAAAGAAATTCGCATTCAATAATTAGAAAGTAAATGTATGTAAGATAAGATGAAAGTAAATTGATTGTTAAACCAAAAATACTAAATATAGTAAAAATGGGTCAATACCCATTCTAAGATAGTTTGGGTTAGGTTTAAAAAATTAGAAAGGTCTCTGTGAATAGGCAAGAACACAAAAAATAGTGTATATTTGGGGTGAAGGGGTGAAATTAACTTGCTATTATTTTCTACCATAGTGACCATCAGTGGTTGGGTGAACCGTAAGTGGTTGGGTGATTGTCGATGATTGAGTTAACCATCATCGGTTACTTATGTGATTCCAAAAATGATTAGAAAAAGGATTGTAGATTGGGTAATTGGGTAAATAGAGGTATGTTATGGATGAGGAGAATAGTAATTAAGATATTTATGGGTCTAATAGGGGTGATAGTACTTTGGCCTTTGAAAGTGATACCAATAGAGGTTCAAATCTCTATTGATGTTACTTCCTTGCTAAAGGGATGTTAGATTCCTAGATACAAGATAGCTTGGACACCAGTTGCTAGATTTCTCTCCACTTTCTTCTCCTACTTTTCTCCTTATATAGGATGAAGTTACTAATTAGGTAGAGGAGAAAGTTTCTAATTATGATGCTTTAAAGCTAGTTTTCATCACAAAATGGAAGTTGCTAAATGTGTCATTCTTATCCCATATAACTAGTAATGCTTTAAATCTTTAAATTAGGCTTGGAGACCTGATCATCAATGGTTAGGATAACTATTGATGGTTAGGCTAACTATTGATGGTTAAGGTCTAGAGGAAAATGGGTTAAAAAAGGGGTGATTAAAAAAGTTAAGTTAGTAAATAAATAAATAGGCTAAGTCAGCTAGGTAGTCAACTAGTTTCAGGGTTAGGTAAGGGTTATAGGTATTTCAACATCTAAAAATGTGTAGTTTTCAAGTGTCTAAATTTTACCCCTTTTTGTTATACAGCTTAGGATTAACAAGCTACAAAGTAAAAAAGAGCATATTTCTAGTCATGGTTTGATTGTCATTGAAGTGAAGGAAAAATTAGGTCAAGGTCTGATAAATGGTAAAGAGATAGTCATAAGGTGGGTGACATAAAATGGGTTGGGAATCTGAAATGCAAATGTGTGCACAAAATGTGACTAAGTACAATAATCAAGATCATGTAGAGACTAAAGTTGCCAATGTTGATACAAATAAGGTTAGGTTCTAGGGAGACATATAATAGGGAACTAGTCTACAATGTTGGTTATAGTTGATCGAGTCAGGACTATCAAGTCCTCTAGATAGGGTCCATGTTGGTTACAGGTATCTAGGCTAGGAAGTGCTTTTGCAAAATAACACAAATGGTCTGGTCGAGCATGAGGTGGTGTGAATTTTAAAATATTAAATTGGTAATGTTAGTCAATGAATTCAAATTGATCAAGGTAAGGTCATCATAAAATATGCAAATACTTGGGTCAAAAATGGCCAACATCAAGGTGGATGTAGTCAGATGGGTTGGTCAGAGAAGGGTAATCTTCAAAAAGTCAAGTGGTTGGGTTGGAGGAGATAAGGTAAGATCCCAAAAGGATAACACCTAAGGGGTGCTTAAATATTGGGAAAAAATAATATGGAAACCTAATCATTGATGGTTAGGGTGTTCCCTAGGTTTGACCATTGATGGTTACCCTAACTATTGACAGTCAGGAAAACCTTAAAATCTGATTTACAAAAAATAAAATGGGAATTCATTTTTACCATTTGAATTTTGTTGTTTTATGTTTAGGGTGAATTAGAGTGTTTTGTATTCTTGAATTTTCCTACTAAGGTGTTGGTGATTGACTGGTAAATTGTGTGCATGGGTGTTGACTTGAGAAGTGACATGATAGAGGGTGGATGAGGACATGGTTGGGTGGAAGTATGAGAGCTCTAACCTCACCAGTGATCATGGAACGAGGTAAGAATTATCTTGAAATTGATAACATAATATTTTTTTAATTTTTGGTGTATTTATATTAGTGGTGAATGATTTGGGTAGGGTTTTGAAAGGGGTTTAGAAGAAATGAAACCCTAGAGTTAGGTTTTATTGAATTAGGCTAAGATATAGATGAATATGATAGGGGAAGGGTGGGTTGAGTAGATAGTGAAGTGGGAATAGGGTTAGGTAGAGGGATTATAGAGTGTAGGTGGTGTTGGAGAGGTTTAGGGTTTGAGTTACATCGTTGGTGGTCAGAAATAGTGATTGTTGATAGTTCAACTCAATCATCGATGGTCAAGCCTAGGAGGAAAAGGTCCATAAGGGACTATTGATGATTCAAGGAACTATCGGTAGTTGAAGGATAAGAGGAAAGCTATGATAAAAGAGTGGGGAGTATTTAAAGTTTTGCAAAGTTTGAAAGCATTTAAAACATAAAAGGCTTGTGAGATGTTGTAAAGTGGTGCAGAGGAAATTTTTATGGTTGGTAAGTGTTGAAAGTGGTTACTAAAAATAAGAAAATGTAAAACATTTGATTTTTTTTTAAACTAATGAAATGAGTGTTTGTATATTGTTAAAAGTTGTTTAATGCTATTATGTGTGTAGATGTGTGATATTAGTTGTAAAAGATATAAAGTGTTAATAATGTGTGAATAGGAAATGTTTGAAAGGGTTAAAAATGAGGGTATGTGAAATTATGTAAAGTGTATATGAATGCATACTTGGTATGTTAGTGGTAAAAAGGTTGTAAAAGGTGTTAAAGTGTGTAAATAATTGAACAAATGTAGATAGTGGAGTGAGACATCTATTGAAATATTTAAATAGGATAATGGGTTGGTGGGTAGAGGTTAGCAAACATAATTGATTAGGTGGCTAAAATGTATGTTAGTGTGGGTGTCTAATAGAGGTATAGGAGTGTTGGAAAGGTTTAAATAGATGTAAGGTAGATGTAAGGGGTTTGGTTGTCAACTTGGTTAGGTTAAAATGGGTTGAGAAAGGTAGGTGTAGGGTGGTATCTAGTTAGATGTTGAAAACTAAGGAGCCATTGCTAACAAGATTGTTATGCGAGCACGTGAGTATATTTAGATGAGGGACCATGTCCCTTAGATTTTTCTCAATGTTTGATATGTAATGAACATAGAGGAGTGGAGACATATGAAGACAGTCAGACTAGGCATGATGATTCACTATTGGCACTTATTCTGAGATGGGGTATGATTGTGGCACTCAACGAGAGATGGTACCCATCCACAAACACATTTTTACTACCGATGGGGGAGATGATGATTATCTTAGAGGACATTTAGCATATTACATGATTATCCATTCAGGGGGAGCCAATCTACCATATAAAGAGTGAGGAGATTGACTATCATGTGGATTTAATTTATGGGGCAAATTGAGTTCAAGCTCAATTTCACTCAGGTGGATTTAGTTACAGACCCTTATATTAGAGGGCTCTTATAGATAGATGCTTACACATGATGATGATGGTCATGTCCTGATTCATGATGCTTGATTTGAGTATTGGCCACTTTCCATACATATTACTAAGAGTATTGGTGGATATGCTTTTAGGGAGGACTATGTTTGGATGGGTCCTAGTGCTATTAGTAAAAATATACAGAGAGATCTAGGCCTTCGAAAGCATGTAGGTGATATAAGATCAACATTGGGTTTGTCATCCATTACTAGGTGTGCAAGCATATTTGGGTACTGAGGCCCATGGGGGTACCTTGGGATGGATTTAGCTAGGAGTCATTTTGAGTTGGTTTCACTAGATGGAGAGGCAACTATGCATTGATAAGTGGTGGTGGTGGTGGTGGCTGAGACATTGAGTGGTTCAAAGATGACTTAGAGGTGTTGGTGGTAGTTGATATAGTATGGAGGCCATATGTAGGTTGTAATAGGTGGCCTGAGTATAACTATCACACATTATCCTTATAGAGCTGGTGCTAGATTTATGGGATACAAGATGGGGAGATAGAGCTTATCCTATTTTAGTAAGTGCAGAGATAGTTTAGACTTGGTTAGGGGATCCCACAAAATGTCCCTAGATATAAGAGGGAGGATGTCAAGTTTTAGTTCCTAGAGCTAAAGCCACAGAATGTCATGTTAGACTATGAAGAGCTACTGACTAGATCCATCATTAATGATGTTGGTATTATAGATGGATATGTGGCTTGGTACTAGGCTAGATATATAGTAGCTAATTTTGGATGGGGTGATAATGGTCAAAATCCTATGGATGTGGATGTTACTAGGGAACTAACATAGGATGGATAGGTAGTAGTGGCACTAACAACAACATAGGCCTAGATTACTAGCTTACAAGGATAGGTGACCATTTTAGATGTTTAGATTGCCACCTTAATGGGAGAGTGAGATCAGGTAAGGATCTCTCTTGGGTTAGTGACTCAGGAGAGAGATTCACTAAGATAGAGGGTAAGAGTGGCCATAATAGTAGTAGGAAGACCACCTAATATAGTTTTGAGGACACAATACTTAGCCACTATTGAGGAGATGAGATATTATGAGGTGATACTGCTAGCATAGTTGCCACTGGAGATGAGATATGGAGAGTATAGTGCCAACTTAGTAGGTGGTCCTTCGATAGCTACTCCAGGAAAGTGGGCCTCCATAGTCAATCAAGTAGAGTTATCAGGGGGACCACCACTAGATGGTAGTGTAGGTGCAGGTGTCAATGAATAAAGTGGGAGTAATGCCCCAGGGGTTTGAGTTTTATTATCATAGATGGATATTGTTTTGATTCTAGCCTGCATGATAACGATGTGAGATGTCTATGAATGAGAGAGACAAATACATTATTCCATGTATTTATTATATGATGATGTATATGATGATTATGTTATATGATGTTCATGATTATATAGATGTCAATTATGTTCATGATGATATAGATGTTAATTATATTCATGATGAGATAGATTTAGATTATGGTTGAGATGTGGTTATGATGATAGAGATGTTGAATATTTTGACGCGCATGAGATGTTGGCTTGTTGACCTAGGTATGTGATGATGTTTATGTATGTGCATGATTTTTTTTGCCTTTGATGTACATGATTATGGATGAGTAATGATTTTGTTTATGACATGATGATAGATATGTGATAGATGATGTGATTAGGCTATGGGTAATGTTATTCATAGATATTTATGTTGTGTTCATTGGATGGATATGATATATATATATATATATATATGATCATGGATGGTTTTGATTATTGTCATATTCAAATATTGTTTATGATATTATTATGGATATGTGATTGATGATGGCCTAGATGATGTATATATGATCATGTTAAATAAAATGATGACATAGTTTATAGATGCAACATGGTTTTTATTTGGTAAATATGATGACTCATGGATAATGTTTTTGGTAAATGGTAGATGGCATGGTTTATGTTATTTTTTGATATGATGTGTAAATATGGTTATGAATGTGGTTTATTTATGGTTAATTAGTTTTAATGTTTAGGAATGTGCATGGTGTATGTTTTGATATGAAGAAATGGTAGGATGCTCATACCCTATGCCCTATAAGGTGATATGTGGATGACATGTTAGCAGAGAATATGGACTACTTTATGTTTTTGATAGATATGAGAATGTGCTTGTGATTTTGAATTTAATATACTGATAATGTTTGGTGATTATATTGTGGATGATGTGTTTGTTCATGGTCATGATCATGGACAGGATGGTTTGGATTGTGGTTTTTGATGATAAGGTCTATGATATGACTAATGTTTGGGCTCATAGTTTGAAATGTATATGGATGATGTTAGAAATGTCTAGATATGGTATGTGACATAGGAATATAATGAAAACACATAAAGTAGGTAACAAATCAAATGTAGGAAAAGATAAAAGAATCATGAGACACATGTCTTCATGAACTAATAATGATAGGGTAAGAAAGACATAATGCTCTAATTAACAAAGGCCTGACAAAACCAAAGTCATATTGGCTTAATGAAAATGAGCATTTCCAACACTTTGCATGAGCATGATTTGATCAGAAAAGAAGGTATTAGGATCACTTTGTGTCAAGTAAGCTCATAGTCCCATTATTTAGAGAGTTCAAAAAGGGAGAGTAGGTAATAGGTAGATGGTTGAATGGGAAATAAGTAATATGGGAATTTTATGTGGGTTAGCTTGCCCCTTCTCTAGGTGACCAAAGAACACTGATTTATAATTACATGCCTTAATATAATGTGTAGACTAATTGATGCAAGAAGTCTACTAATGTCATATGTAAAATCTGATTGTGGCTTGCGTGCTTTTATTTTGACGTAGGGTTAGTTGTTGCTTTTATGATGTTGATTGAATTGGTGAAGCTGATCAATATGGGAAGGTTCAAATGATTGATTTGAAAAACTTTGATTTATCCATCCTTTAAGGGAGTGGTCTAAAATTAGATTTGTTTATTTTGTAGGTATCCTTTAAGGGAATAGTCTATCTTTTAAGCAATTAAGTATAGTGTAATCATCCTTTAAGGGAGTAGTTTACAATGCTAGAGATATGGACCTAAATAATATTTTTGTGTCCCAATTTGATTTTGAATGCTAGGTTGAGACATGGTCAAGTCTATTTTAGGCTTAGAGGCCTACCTTTATGGAGGCAAGACTTTTAACATAAGAGGTTAATGATAGATAAGGAAAAGTGGTTTGAAAGATAACTGATCATGGGATTCCATTTAAATAAAGATGAAAAGTATGCATGAGAACCATGCCATGGGTAGAGCCATGGTATCCATGCTCATGATTAGGTTATAACTATGATGGATAATCACATGGTCCTATGTTGTAATCCATTATCCCCAAAATAAATAGGGATGGGTAGGTAAAGGTTAGTGAAAATATCGTAAACCAAAGGATGAGCTTAAATTAGACACAAGGGTGAGTTCAATCCTTGTTTTAACAATAGAAATGATGTTGGTGCAAAGTGTTGAGAGGCTTAGGTTCTGGTTTGCCTTTGAGAAAAGATAAATAACAAGCTCCTAATCTATACTTATGGGTTATGATGTAAGGTCTAAGCCAATTGATATTAAATTTGCCTTTCTTGCTTTTCTCCATATTAGTTACATGTTGGTTTTCCTTAAGAATGAGGTCTTCGATATTGAATTATCACTCTCTTAGATGTTTTTTGTAAGTGTGCTTGATTTGATCTTGATAAACACAAAGATGATTAAGGGTTGTGAGGCGATGTTTTTCTAGAATTTTAGGATGTGTGAGGCATTGTTAATGATAATCAATCTCAAAAATGATGTCATGTAAAGATATGTGAAGAAAAAGAGTTTGGATTTCGAAAGGCAAGAATGCCTTTATTCCAAAGATGAGAGAGAAAGGGGTAGCATCCATAGAGGTTTGAATGCTAGTGTGAGAGGCCCATAAAGTGAAGGGAATGTGAAAATACCAATCCTAACTTGAAGCACTTACTACTTTGGTCAACTTTTTGTTAAGGATTTTGTTAGAGGCTTCTGCTTGTCTATTTACTTGTGGATGATGGCTAGGAAAAGATTAAATTGATGCTAAAATCATCACACAAACCTTTGAATTTCTTGTTTTTAAAGGATTTGCCATTATTAGTGATGGTCTTATGAGGAACACTGAAGTGACATATGATATGGTGAGTGATGAAATCGATAATTTTTTTAGATTTTGTGGATATAAGGGCAATGACTTCTACCCACTTGGTAAAATATTCAATGGTGGTAATGATATATTGGTATCATTATGAATATTTATTTCCCTAATAAGATTGAGACCCCATTATGAGAAGGGACAATAGTATTTAGACACACAAAGGCCATGGGTAGGTGTGTAATGTAAATTAACATGATGTTTACATTGACAAACTTATTAACTTAATTAAAATAATCTTGATTAAGAGTAGCCAATAATAGCCAAGGCAAAGGATACATTTAATGATGGCCAGGCCATTGAAATGCCCCTCCCCCCCGAAATTTCATCATGTGTTTCCTTGATATCGTGGGAGGTTTCATGACTACAAAGGCAACAAACAAGGAGACCATAAAAATCATATTTATAAAGGATTCCACCTAGTATGGTGTAATAAGAGGTACTCTGAACAAAAACTCTTTGAGCATTCTTTGAAAGGTTGGGAGGAATGACACCAAGGTTAAGGTAGTGAAAAGTTTAATCATACCAAATGTTAGAAGGATATTTACACATTAAAAATGGTAGGAAGGTCATAACTAATATATGAGGGTGTGATAAAATGATGGATGGTAATAAATAGTTTAGATTTGGTAGGCTGAGATGGGATTTGGGAAGCAAGGGAAGCCATCATGTTTATAAATTTGTTGGTAGATCGAGGAATTGACTAGATAAGGTAATGATCAAATGATGCTAAAAGTATATCTATGAGTTGTTTGTACTTAAATAAGACATCATTTTTACATTTGTAGGATTTGTTGATCTAGTTGATCACAAGTTGGGAATTGCCAAAGGTACTAATTGTTTTGACTCTCAAAGCTAAAGTAGTTTGGAGACCTATGACTAGGGCTTCATATTCAACCACATTATTGGTACATTTGAAGTGAAGTTTAAAGGAAAGGGGAAAATTTTAAGTATTAATAAGAATGAGAATAACTCTAGCACCCCCCCCCCCATGTTGGCATTTGGAGCCATCAAAAAACATGGTCATTTGGTAGGTGGGTTCCTCTTGAGAAAGAGTTACAATGGTCTCATCTAAAAAATAAAGAGGAAGTAGTTGGTTGTCGAGTAGAGGAGCTTCAACATAGTGATTGATGATCACCTACCCTTTAATTTACTTTTGATGAAGGAACTCAATATCAAATTTAGCTAGGAGCATGAGCCACTTAGCCATACACTAATTTTGGTATGGTTTAGAGTGCATGTACTTGAGTAGGTCAATGTTAGTGATGACAGGTTTTGTGATTAAGAAGGTAATGACAAAGCATGGAGGCCATAAAGACTAAGGTGAGGAAAATTTTCTTGGGATGGGTATATTTAGTCTCATATTTTATAAGCATGCAACTAATGTAATAGATGGCTTGCTCTTTGTTCTGTTCATCATGATGAGTAGGCATTTCCCTTAAGGAATGGTCCATGGTGGATATATAAAGGTATAAGGGTTGGTCTTATTTAGGAGGGATGAGGATAGGTGGAGAGAGAAGGTACACTTTGATTAAATTAAAGGTTTATTGACAGTCTTTAGTCCATTTAAAGGAGGTGTATTTCTTGAGGAGATGGTGAAAGGGTTGCCATCTATCTGATAGTTGTGAAATGAAGTGATGGATGGATTGGAGATTCCCATATAGGTTATGGAGTTTCTTAAGATTAGTAGGAGGAGGCATTTACAAGATTACCTAGACTTTGGTAGGGTTGATTTTGATTCCTCAAAGGGAGAGGGTAAAGTCTATTAGTTTTCTAGACAAGACCACACAAATTCATTTTTTAGGGTTGATCCTAGCATGATAATGGATTAGTTGATCAAAGATGATTGAAAAAATGGAGAGGTGATCTTTGCAGTGTTTATATTTCCCAAGGAGATCATCCACATATTTTTCTATAATTTTATTGATGAGATCATGGAAAACATAGTTCATGACAAGTTGATAGGTTGTTCTAGCATTTTTTAGACCAAATGGCATGAACCTATAATAAAAGGTCCACCATGGAGTGATAAAGGAAGTTTTATGTTTATCTTTGGGGGTAATCAAGATCTGATTATATCTTGAGAAACCATCCATGAGATATAACATTTGATGGCTAGTTGTAAGATCAACAAGTTGGTCGATGTTGGGCAAAGGAAAATCATCCTTAAGGCAAGTGAGATTAAGGTCATGGAAGTTGATATAGAGGTAAAGGCCACCTATGGGTTTGGTAATGGGATTGATATTAGAAACCCATTATGGATAATCAATGGGTTAGATGAATTCCATAGATAAGAGACATTTAAGTTCTTCTTTGACAAGAAGGGTGATGTGAGGATGTATTCTATAAAGCTTTTGCTACGCTAGCTTAACCTTAAGATGGATGATAATGTTGTGGAGGGAAATAAAAGGGTTAATTTCAAGCATATCTTGATAGGACCAAGTGAAGGCTATGCTATGGTCATGAAGTAATGAAGGGTAATCTTTTTGCTCCATAAAATTTAAGGATTGGTCAATTTTGATGATATAGGGGTTATCCTAAGTACCTAAGTTAACATCGATAGTGGATTCAATCAACATGGTTTGATTCTAAAGAGGAAGGTATTTATGAATAGAAGAATCCCCTACATTGAGGTAGGTGAGAAAGGAATCATCATCTTGATGTTGGATGGTGTTGATGGTAGGATGATCCTTCTTTATCATTTTAAGATGGATGAGAGGAAGGGTTTTAGTTTGGCTACCCTTATGATAGGTTAGGGAGCCAAAAATAATGGTATTGACCAAAAATAAAGTTGGATGGGGTGATATTAGAGTCTTTAGACATTGAGGGAGATGGGATTGGTGAAGATGGGACATCCTCGTCATCGATGGTGGTGATGAGTTTTTGTGAGGTGGGTTCTTCTAGTGGTATGAACCCAAGGGTAAATAACTCATGAGGTTTTTAAGTTTTAATGATGGGTAACTTGTGAGGTCCCTATTCATAAAGGCCAAGACCAAACCCCTTCCAAGCACATCTATAAAGGTAACCTTTGGAAAATGCTATTTTTTTGAGATAAGAGATTTTAGAGGTGACTGGTCGAATGGATGAAGTAGTGGAGGGAACAGGAAGTGGCATATCAATTACCCCATAAATGATTTTTTTTATCATTAGGGAGCCTAAAAGGGGTGATGGTGCTGATGTTATGATCATAAGAAGGTTCATGTTTAAGTTTCCCATACTCTTGGGAAGCAGGGAAAGCATCGAAGGCTAAATGATGATACTCCTCAAGTGAGAGACATTAGAACATAGATTCCAAGGGGTCCTCCATGGGAATTTAGGAAGAAGGGATTGATGAACTAGTAGAAGCTTCATCATAGTTGTGGGTGGGATTACTATGGGTTTTGGTTGGCAGTAAGGTAGTGTTGTTAGTCATTGATGGTGAGGTGGATGAGGAAGGAATAAGAACATCATTAGGTTGATATGTCATAATATAGGAGGCAAGAGGACTAGGGTCAAATTTCATGGTAACAACTTGACCTTTGTGATCAAATTTGACACATTGATGCAAGGTTAAAGGGACACAACTAATGGCATGGATCCAAGAGTGTTTGAGTAACACATTATATTGGAATTCACCCTCTATAACATAAAATAGTTTAGGAATGGTGCAGGGTCCCAAGAAAATATGAAGGACAACTATCCCCAATGTTATGGCCATAGTATCATTAAAGGAATGATGAACCATTATGCTTTCTGACATGATGTTCTTGGAGAGCTGAAGTTGGTCATAAACATGGGAGGAGATAATTTTTATGTTATCTCCTCCATCAATCATCACCCTTTTGATGTGGGTGTGATTGATGTATGCAGTGATAAAGAGGGTAGGATTAGAATCCTAAGGATGAATATGAGGTATTTTATAATCTTGAAAGGTGATGAGGGAATAAAGTTGGAGGGATCCAACAAAGGGTGTAAGAGATTATGGATCATCTGGTTAAACATCTATAGATTATAGAGCCTCTATTAGTGCCTAACAATGGTGGGGCAAGGTTTTGATCAGTTCATAAAGGCTCAGTTTAATTGGTGTTTGATGAAGTTGTTTCAACATGATATGTTGGATGAATTCAAATGGGTTAGAGGGAGAGGGTCCCAAAATGGATACTTTGGGCTTTGCTAGTGGTATAGGTGAAGGTTTAGCTGTTTGGGGTTGATTAGAAGGTTGAAGGGTTGAAGGTTATATCCAAGGAATGGATACTTTGGATTTTACCTTATCCTTCTATTAGGCCTATGAGCGGGTAACCATATGAATAGTGTGGATGGAGGGATTTTCTAGGTTTGGTGGTTGCTTTGATTCTTCCTCCTCACTCTTAGATGAGAGTGGGGGAGTAGGCAAAGGTTAGGTAGGTTGAGTTGATGGTAGGATTGGTAATGAGGGTAAGGAAGGTTCATTTGATAATAGATCATCCTCATTATATAATATATGAACAAGTGCTTAGAGAGCTTTGTAGTTCATTGTGTCATGTTTTAGTGCCCTATGGTATGAATAGATTAAGTTATCATTGAACTAGGAGGGTTTGGTATTAGAAGGGTATAATGGCTTGATAGGTGTCAAACTAATGGAATAAGTTTACAATAACCTTTGTAGGATAGTTGAATAGGATTCATTCAAATCGGTTGGGGGTGATGCATTTATAGGTTTAGGGATGGGATCCTTCTTAGAGGTAGTTTTCACCTTAGAAGCGGTTGGTGGTTAGGATTTCTTAATTATGGTTGACTTTAGGGTAAATTATTTTGAGGTTGAAGATTTGGATGTTGAGGGGTTGGATATAGGTGGGAATGTAGAGGTAGATTAAGAATGATGGGGGGTTATATGATTTAGTGGGTGTAGGTTTAGGTAAATAAAAAGGGGATGGCTTACTAGAGGAAGAATAGGTAACTGGGATGGTTGAGGGATGGGGTCTTAAGATAGGAGGAAAGTGGGAAGGAGGTAGTATGGGTCTAGTTTGAGGCTGAGGTTTGGATAACTATACCTTCTTGAATTGTTTAGTTGGGTTTTTCTTTGGTGGACTATGTGGATTTAAATCCAAATTTAAAGAGGGGTGAGTTTGACTAGGTGTGTTAGGGATTCTTAAATTCTTGATAGGTTTAGTGAAAGAGGCATAAGGTGAGTTGGCAATGTTAGATGGAGGTAGTTAAGATGGTTATATTACGGTTTTAGAATAAGTTTTTCATAGGGAAGTAATAATGGGTTTAAGGGTGGATTCAAGGGAAGATGATGATTTAGATTTGTTTTGGTAAGGGAGCCCAAGATGATGCCAAAAGGTGGCTCTATCAAAATTGGGTTGAGAAGTGAACTCTAAACTTTGGAATAGTATAGAAAAGGTCTTGTGGATGGGTTTGGTTCCTTAGACATTGGTTTAAAAAATTAAGCCCTTAGGTAGAGAATAAGGGATGGATCCCTCATCCTTATTATTGATGGGAGGTTTCAAAATTGGTGGTTGGGTGGATGAGGTAACTATCTCTTGATGGATGGTTTTATGATGGGGGAGGTAGGTATGGTGTCCACAACTAAAGGAATTAAAATGGTTACTTCCTTGGTTTGGGTGTCCAAAGGAATGAAGGGTAATTATACCACTTCAATGGGTGGAGTGGAAGAAGAAGTGGTTAATGCAAAGGTTTCCTTCTTTGGTGTTTCCTTCAAAGGAGAGGTAGATAAATCCAAGGTCTTAGTAGGTGAAGAGAGAGGGGTAGTTGATTCCTTCACTTGGGTGTCCAAATGAATATAAGGTGAGTCCACTACTTCCATAAGTAAAATGGAGGAATAAGTAGTCTTGTTAGAGGTCTTCTCAACAATGGGCTCACTAATAATAATTTTGATCATGTATGTCTCATGAGAGTGAGATGATTATGTCTTGTTATCATGGTGATGGGTAGGAGGAGCATGATTAGGAAAAGTTTTGTATAATATGTCAAGGGACTGATTAGGATGTGCATTGGGATTATTAAATGCAATTTTTACACTATCAAGTAAGCTTTAGACAAGACTTTTGAAGGTATTAGATCTATTGATGTCATGTCTAATAACTTAGTAAAAGGCACAATGTTCATTCTCATTGTACCATCCAAGAATAAGGTAAGAAGCATCAAATTATTGGGGTGGTTTGATAGGTGTAAGTTGGATGAGGTTAGCTTTGAATAATTTATCCAAAATTGAAGCATAAGACTCCCCTATGGGAGTATATTATTTTGGAGGAGTTTGGTTTTAGTTTCAGTTTTATTAGTAGGAAGGATTGGAAGAATTGGTTTAATGGGGTTGGTTGACAATTAGTGGTGGAGTAGTTTTTAAGAAAATTGAGTTTTTAGATGCTTTCACTTTCGATTGGTTAGTAGTTTTGGTGGAGGGAAGATTATTGGATTTAAAGTTAGAATTCATGTTCCATACTTTTTATTTCCCTTCATTAATGGCTCAGTTTTCAAGTTTATATGCCATGGTGAATGCCTCATAAAAAATTCTAAAAGTTTAAACTTGAAGAGTAGGGGAAATATGTTGACACAACCTAGAGAAAGAGCTCAATCAACTCAGGTTGGGGTAGGGAGAAATAAAGTTGGCTGATGAGACCTCTCCATCTTGCTATGAAATTGGTAATTGATTCATCATCAAATTGCCTAATAGAATAGAGGTCAGTAATATAAACCTTTTTAGATATATTTTTTGAGAAATTCTCTAAAAATATTTGGGCAAGTTGGGAAAATGAAAAGATGGAGTGCTTGGTGAGGGAACTATACTAGTCAAGGGTTGGTCCTGATAAAGACATAGGGAAGGTATGAAAGAGGAAAGCATCATCATACATGATCAAATAAAAAGATTAACAAAATTCTATCAAATGTTATTGGGGATCCTCCTTACCTTGGAATTTGTAAAATTTAGGTAATTACTATTGAGGAGGATAGGCATGGATGGATGAATGGGCTCATTATAGATTTGATCATAGGATAAAAGGTTATGAGACCTGGAGATAGATGATTCCAGGTTAGTTATTTTTTCCATTAACATCTGGACCAAATCCATTTATGGTTGGGAAGCTACATAACTAGGTAGTAAGCCTTATTGAGGTTCAATGGTAGCAATGTATGGATAAGTGATAGAGGGTGCTAAAGAAGACATATATTGGTAATGTCATCATAAGAGGTTGGGATGATGCCACTTAAGGGTTGATTGGCACAAACGGTTGGGTAGAAGGTGCTATGTATCCTTGTAGGTTAGAAAGGTATGGGTAAGATCTCAAGGGTACTTATTGGGGGGTTGATATGGATTGGGTTATAGGTATGTTTGGGTTAGTGGATGGTAGTATGTATGTAGATTGGGTTGGGGTTATGAAAGTTCTAGTTGGTTTTTGATGGGTGGTAACTCTAGTTCTAATAGGTGGGAGGGTTTTAGTTATGGAAAGTACCAAACTCTGAAGTGGGGTAAAAGTTGGTGGGTTGGTTAAACTAAGGGGAATGATAGAAATAAGGGTAGAGGATACCCCCATGGTGGAGGGAGTATAGGTGAGAATAGGTAAGGTTGATCCAATGTTAGAGGTATTGGTTGGGGTAGTAGGTGTTTGATTACTGGTTGAGATGTTTGATGGAGTTTGGGGAGTGGTAGTAGGTTAGATATTGGATGAAAAAGAATATTTGGTGAGAATAGGTTGGGTTGAAGTGGTATCCACTAGAAGATAGGGAGGCATACCATAGGGAGGATCTGTAGGAGGAACTGAAGCAAAAGGTGTATAGTTAGGTAAATTATTTAGGTAATGCTTAAGGGCCATAGGGTTATTATCAAGGAAGGTGGAGAAATCTAGATCACCTACATAATGATTGGCGGCCCAATAAGAGGGGGAGAAAAATGAGGAGAACCCTCAACATCAAAGGTATAATCAATGGAGGATGAGGAAGAAGGTAGTTGTTGGTTGTTTTGATTCCTCAATTGTTGTCTAGTAAATACCATGAGAGGAAATATGAAATAAAATGATGAAACTCACACTTCAAACAATGATAAAGAAAAAAAAAATATTCAAAAAAATTAAACATAAACTAAAGTGAATTTAAAAACCTAGGGTTATTTTTAAATTGCTTTTGGCTTATGCCTTAGAAAGTGTGAAGAAGAAATTGGTTCATAGATCAGGTACTAAAGAGGAAATCTAAGGTTGGTTTTAGGTTATGTTTAGGTGTTTAATAGAGAAATATATATTGATCTTTAGTGCATGGCTTGGTATTGGGGCCTACCCCCTCACTTCACACACTGCAACAATAGGGGTGTTGAGTGCTTATCCAAAATATACCAAATCTCAAAGTTTATACTCAACTAGAGTAGAGTTGGCTCTCCCCTTGGTAATGACCTCCAAGTAGGATTACTAGGAAAGGGTAAGGTTTACTATTAGCTGGTGAAATCATAGTTAGGCCTTTTCTCAGGCATGTTTTTATGTATTAATTACTTATGTTGTTTGGATAAGTGTATGATAACAAGAATGAAAAATATGATTAATTACTTTGCTTTTAAATTACTAGGTGAACTAAAACAAGAAAGCAATCAATGTATGAAAAAAGTTTTATTTTATGCCCAAAAGAAATTTTAGATTTTATTCAATGAGAATATAATAAAGGGAGAAAAAGGGATGCTAGGTCCCACCAGGTGTGCCAAAAAAATTTAGTTATTTTACACTCATTTCTTAATTTGAAATCAAGTAATGAAACTAGTAATAAGGTGTGTATAAGGATACCTAGTAAAAGTGCATGCATGATCCAGATGATGGTGAGAAATACTATTTAGCTTGGAAAGAATAGCCTATAAATAAGAAAGACACTAAAAGGGGTGTTATTAGATGGATGGTTGAGTGGACTACCTAGTGTGAGCTAGATCCAAGAAGTGTATGCTTGCTAGGATGATGTCAATCCACTATTTATAAAAATTAAGTTGATATAAATGAAGAAAAATAAAATTTGTATTTAATAACTGGAAAGTAAATGCATGTAAGATGAGATGAAAGTAAATTTATTGTTAAACCAAAAAAAATAAATATATAAAAATAAAGTCAATACTCATGCTAAAATATTTGGGGTCAAGTTCAAAAAATCAGAAAGGTCTCTATAAATAGGCAAGAACCCAATGGAGACCCAAAACTCTATCGGTATCATTTTTAAAGGCCAAAGTATTGTCACTCTAGCCAAATTGCTTCAGCCTTCCACCACCAAGTTATAGGTATCTCTTACTTGTTTTCTTTGATTTATATTCCATTTCTAACCTCCCTACCCTATCAAACCCATCAATATATTATTTTTCATTCCCCTCATCCATAAAAAACCTTTATTTGCCTAATTACATAATCTAAAATCCCTTTTTTGATAATTTTTAAACTCACACAGGTAACTACCAATAATTATCTCAACTAATGATGGTCACCTCAACCGTCGATAGTCACCCAACTACTGATAGTTAGCCCAACTGTTGATGGTTCACCCAACTATTGATGGTCACTATGGAAGAAAATAACAACTAGTTACTTTCACCATCAATAGTTAGGCTAACTGTCAGTAGTTTGCAAGTTATTTTCTTCCATAGTGACTGCCAATAGTTGGGTGAACCATCAACAATTGGGCTAACTTCCAGTAGTTGGGCGACTATCGACAGTTGAGGTGACCATCATTAGTTGAGATAATTATTGGTAGTTACCTGTGTGATTCTAAAAATTATCAAAAAAAGGATTTTAGATTGTGTAATTAGGAAAATAAAGGTCTTTTATGGATGAGGGGAATGGAAAATAATATATTGATGGGTTTGATAGGGTAGGGAGGTTAGAAATGGAATATAAATCAAAGAAAACAAGTAAGAGATACCTATAACTTGGTGGTGGAAGGCTAAAGAAATTTGGCCAGAGTGACAATACTTTGGCCTTTAAAAGTGATACCGATAGAGTTTTGGGTCTCCATTGATACTATTTTCTTTCTAAAGGGATGTTAGATACCTGGGTACAAGATAACTTAGATGTAATTTATTAGATCTCTCCACTTCTCTTGCGTTTCTCCTTTTAAAGGATGTAGTTACAGAATGTGTAGGAGGAATTTACTAATTAGGTAGAGGAGAAAGTTTCTAATTATGATTATTTAAAGATGGTTTGCATCACAAAAAAAGTTACTAAATGTGCCATGCTTATCCCATATAGCTAGTAATGCTTTAAAGCTTTAAAGTAGGATTAATGACCTGACTATCGATGGTCAGGCTAACCATCAATGGTTAGGCTGACCATCGATAGTTGAGGTCTAGAGGAAAATGGGTTAAAAAAAGGGTGATTAAAAAAGTTAAGTTAGTAAATCAATAAATAGGCTAAGTCAACTAGGTAGTCAACTAGCTTCAGGGTCAGGTAGAGGTTCTAAGTGTTTTGACATCTAAAACTATGAAACTTTTAAGTTTCAATAGTTAATAATCCTGATATAATCTCAATTAATTTCAATAGACATAATTCAATAAAGGCATGGTTTGATTGCATAAATTCTAGGCATGTATTCAATCTATTAGATATTTTGAGCCACTTATTTAACCACATTCTTTCAACCACATTGATGATTACTACAACTACCATTTTAGTGGGTGAATTTAAATTTGAATTTGCATTCAAACTCCTCACACCTTCATTCCTACATAAGATTAAATCTTTGATGTAATAAGGATCGGTATTTTTTAGGACTAAGAGGATTATGCTTTTGATACTCTCTTTAGGATTAGATGAGACTATGCCTAGATGGCTCCTTTTAGATTAAAAATTAGAGTAGTGGACCAATTAATTACCTTTCATGCATTTTCTTGATTTCTATATTAGTTTTCTAATTCAAAGCTATTTAGAATCTGAGTTTGTAGCTCATTAAATATTTGATGAACCTCCAAATAATCCTTAATATAAAAATATTTATTTGAAATCTTTTTCATTTGATAAAATTGGTCTACACATGTATATGGTGACCCTATTTTCCTCTTTGTCTTTACTACTTTGTTCCATTGACTCTTTCACCATCCTTAACTAGAATTGTGCTAGGTCTAACTTAATTAAGGACTGGTTACTCCAATATTTGTTTTCTCAACGGAACTAGGTTGGATAACATTATAAAGTGGGATCTCTTTTTTTATTTTTTTATTTTTTTTATCATTCTATTAGTTTATATTAGTTTAGTTTCTAAATTACAATTACAATCTAATGTTTACCTTGATTACATGTTCTTTTTTCTATTTTTTTAATGCATAGTTAAATCCATGTAATAGACATTTTCATTTTGAATCAACTATTTACTCATAGTTATATCACTCTACTAGTTTGTTAGGAATGAGTTCTTCTCATTTAATGTATATGAAATCACCTAAAATACACACCAAAGACCATTGACATGGTATGGTCAAACTGAGTCGATTAGGTTACCCAACATACCAAGACTTGGTAACCAAGATGTTAGGGATATTTTTTCACATAAATATCCTTTCCAAAGAGATAAGGCTTAAAATGTCCTACCTAGGTTGGCTTGTCAAAAGACCTCATAATATATTAGTGTTAGAAGGAAGCCCTGACTAATGTATTTTAGACTTATTTTGTGTTTTTGAAGAGTTTCCTAGTTGTTTATAGGTTCTTAGACTGGAAAACTCTTTATTTGTGTCTAGAAATCACTTTATCTTATCTAGGAAGACAAAGTTATCATTTGAACATTCCAGGACCTTCCCATGACTTACCTAAGAACCCCCACAAGTTTTTTACAAAGTATATCCATGGTGGGATATTAACTAATTTAGAACACATCTGATTTTTAGAAAATCCTTATAAAAAAATAGATTCAAAATAAGGATGTGGCCTATTACCTATTCCCCTTTTTGTTGAATCAAACTCCTTATTCTTGGTACCTTGGTCTACTAGAAGGGTATCTCAAAACATGGGCCATCTTTGAAAACCTATTCCTTAATAGTTTTAGTGTGTCCATTAACCCTTCTTCCTTGTTCTAACAATTTTCCATAGTCCATAAAGGGCCCAATGAGCCAACTAGTGTATTCAACCATATATTCCATCAACTATACACTAGGTAGAAGGATTATTTATTAAAAATAGAGGATGCATCAATCATGTTATATCTCCAAACTTTGGATCCTCTAAGTACTATGTTTTATAAGATTAACTCCTCTAACCTTGCCTAATTAGTGTCAATATACCAAAAAGTTGCCGATGTAGAGTAATAATTAATGACTCAGGGTATTTGTACCCAAAATCCTTTAGGTAACTGCCTACAAGTCAGCCCATGGATCGATATATGCCTTAAAATCAATCATTTCCCCAAACCTTCACCCAACCAAACCTCCCTATGACAAATAAGAGTCCTACATGTTTATTTAATGCATGTAACTCAACTGATTTTGTGTATAACTAGTAGTATACTTCTTATAATTTTAGTAATTTAATATCTTTAGGTTTTGTTTTCAATCAAATACTATTTTATTATAGGAGACAACCAAGAAGTAAAGTGAAATTTGAGCTATGAAGATGGATTCCCTAATGCACCATCTAGAGTCTATGAATATATTTGAACTAATAATGCAAAGTTAATCATGCACATTGAAGACATCTCATATTGCAGGCTTGATCCATTTTGTGAAGGCTACATTATTAATGATGATGAGTCTAAATATGAATAATAAACAATTATAAAAGGTATCCTAATGGTTGAAAAACAAATTAATAAAGAGTTATCCCCATAAAATGAACAAACTAACATCTCTTGTGATCAAACAAAATAAAAATTAGAGGAGTTAGAGATCTTAGATGAAGAAGATGCATATTATCCACTCAACACATTCTTTCCCTCTGCTACTATTATTACATTTAATGGACTGATCCAAGATGGTTAACATCGCTATGGCAATAATGAGACTTTACCTACATCACTAGTAGGGAATGAAGTAGAATAAGTAAACCAAGAAGAAATAGGTTGTCCATTTAAGGAAAATGAGTTATAATAATTAAAATTTTATGATCACTATCCTTAGTTTAGTCTCACCTCCAAATTTTTTGATAACACTCAAATTATTCTCTTAATAGTAAAGGAAATCAAAATGGGAAGTCATAAACATAATGACTTGAATGAATAAGTCATGTTAATGGAGGTTCAAGCTGATAATAACCTTATTCAACCCAACTCTCCACATACTTTAGCCACTGATGAAAAATTTATAAGTTCTCTAACAAGGTAAGAATATAAAACACTCCCATGCCTTTCAGATGTCGAGGATAATGGTGATGATTCTACACATGCATCCATTTATATCAAAAAGTAGCTTCCAAGTGACTCATCTACTGGATACCATCATGAATATGTCACTTTTAGGTTGCATATTCCAATTAATTGGGTATGTTTGAATACCCATCCCTATCCTTAATTATTATGCAATGTATGGGCTAAGGTATTTTCTAAATCCTATCCCTCATGTTTTGTACAATCTAGATGTAAACATAATGAAAAATTATATAGTCCTAATTTATTTAAATTACATGAACCAAACATTGATAAATATTTATGGGATATTGTGATTTACTATGAACTGAAAGTAGATTTATTCTCTACCCTTTTCAAAATCCTAAATAAACATGTGTCTAACTAGTTCAAGCATGAAATTCCTTGAACATTTTCTATGAATACTTTTTCTTTTTGCTTCTCTATTTTATTTCTTTTTCCTTCCTTCTTGTCCCTTGTTTTTAGGTTAGGTTTACTTTGGTTTGTTTTATATTTCATTTTTGGGTCTTTCCCAACTATTTTTGTCTTGGGTTTCCCCTTGTTAATCATAGAAATGTAATGAAAGGCTATTGTGTAAATTGTAAAATATTTTTACTTCAATAGTTCTAGACTTATATAAATCTGAATCACTGTGTGTGAATATAAATGAAATGAATACATCACTTAAACATACACAGATGGTTTTAGAAAGATTATGGATTAGTATGTCACTTATTCCCATAGAATTTAGTGCCTTTTAATTTTTATTTTTTCTAATTAATAGCTTGCAACCAATGTTTTTTCTTCTTGTGAAATCAAAGATTATGGATTCTCATAATACTCAGGAGTATTTCCCAATAAGAGTCACCATTTGTTATTTCTTACACAACATGTCCCATTTAAAATCTAAAAATGGTGACCCTATTTTCACTATAGAGTCTAATATTATACCTTTCAGGATTTTATTGTGGTTTTTGGTTTAAATATGCCTTCTTGGGAGTTCATTTTGCTAGATGTCAAGAATTGAAATCAGAATGTGGTTCATTGCTTTAACTAAGTTTGAATAAATCAAATGTTTATCATAAGTGCTTCATCTAATTCACATCTAAGTTGATTAAGTTGTAATGTTTGAATTTACATGAATATACTAATTATTAGTCTATTTTATTTTCTTGTGTTCTAAAACACATTTTACAACTTCTTTTTAGGCTATTTTGCCCTAGGTATGTGCAAATTATCTGACTATTTCAGAGTTTTATTTACTTCTTTTCCTAAGTAATTTTATCCATTTAGATTCTCATTTTGATCTAAATGACTAAGAAATCATATAGTTTTTTTATTGTTTAGTTTCTTTCCATTTAAAATGGACTAAATTGGCTTATGGATTTATTAAAATGACTAAGTCATTGCATAATTTATACTTCATCATTTTTTGGTTTTTACCTCAATCATTTTATTTTGAAAACTTAACCATTGAATTTTAATTTTAATTTGTTGACTATCTTTTATATTCCACTTTTAGGTGCCTAAATTTGTCTTGGAACCACATGGAAACTTCTCATGGCTCTTGACAACTCCAACCTATCCAAAAATGACTTTTGGCCTTGGTCAATTTCACAACAGTTTCCCAGAACCATGTGGCACCTTTTCACATCTTCAAAAGACTATTGACAATTAGGTGATTTCAAAAAAATTTCCTAGATCTATGTGACACCAATTAACTTCTTCAAAAGACTTAATGAATTTTACAAATTTTCATAGTGCCATGTATCCCTCTCCTGTTAGTCGTATGTCTATTCAAAAGTCTTTTAAGACAACCAATTTTATTCAAGTTTGTCAAGTGGAGAAATGATGTCAACAAATATATGGGATAGAAAATTAGTGGGATGATGATATGTGGTATAATCCTACTGCTCCATTATCCCAAATGTCCATACTAGTGTAATGGCTTTGAGTTAGTGGATTAGTCCACTACTCTATTATCTTGGAGATGTTCATACAGACTGTGAAGCCTCCAAAAAAGTGAGTGAGTGAGATGATGTCATGTTATAAAATGATGTAGGAGAATATTAAAAATGTCCATGAGTTAGTATAGGATGTTTCTGAGAGTCCTAGGAAAGATGTGAAATGGAGGAGAAGTCATGAATGTGAGAGAAATTTGAATTTGAAGTTTTCTTTCCTTTTCTTGATTTGAATTTTCAAGGTTGTAATGAGGAGTTGAGAGTGTGTTTAGATGTTTTAAGTTGGTTATAATTTTAATTCATGTTGAATGATGTTTTAATAGACCTATAAATTATATTAAGAGTCCTAAGATGATGTTGAGTCATTATGTCATGTTGATAGTGAGAGGTGGTAGTCTATATAGTCATCACCCTAAGTGGGTCTTGTGTTAGTTTGAAGTTTATTGGTTCAAGAAAAGGTTATCAATATTTTTCTAAGAGTCTAGTTCATATGGAAGGAATATATAGTGTTTAGTAGTCCATAAGAATGATATGATGGAGATAATAGGGTAGACATGGTGAAGGTCTAGAAAATATGTATGTAGGACTATGTAAGTCTAGTTTGTGTGTGAGAGAACATCAATAAAGAATGATACCGTGGAAAAATATTTATGAATACTGTGTATAGTCATTTATGATAAGTTCTTTATGTGAACTTGATAAAAACTATGAAATTGGAGGTGATTCAATAAGGTTACAGGAAAATACAATTCTCTATATAGGAAATTAGCATACTGAGAATAGTATAGATGGTGTATTTAGTCATCAATGTGGTAATATTTTTCTTGCATGCTTTTTATACTTGTGTATGATCAATTCATATTCTCTAGTTTGTTCAAGGGAAAAAAAATTGTTTGAGAGTAAGTCAATTTTTAAGAGAGATTATCCACCTTGATATACAAGGTATACAAACCCATAACTTGTAGAAGAAACATTTTGAGTGTTTGGATCTCTTTATCATTAGAGTTTTAGAAGGATTGGATTATAACAAGTGTGAAGAGTTGAATATATCCTATTACAAGATACAGGTGGTCAAAAAATTATGAGTTTTACTTTGAACCTTGTTATTGTTGACCAAATTTGACTTTTAGTCAAATTGGGTCAACCCCTACATATTTAAACTTTTTCAAGGGCTCTTATATGTCTAAAATGGTCTCATGTGTGTCTAAACACCTCACCCATCCCTGCTCTAGCCTTGGTCTAAGCCTAGCTTCCTTGTACTTGTCTAGTCAACTAAAGCCAACTATATTCCACCCTAGTCAAACATGGTCAAAGATTAAAATTATATTTAAAATGTCCTAATATGGTCATTTATATGTTTTAAGGTGTTATTAAGTTGTGATTTTTTACTTTAGCATGTCTCATATGCAAAAAATGCCTTTTGGTCACTTTTTTGGATTCATTAAATGACTTGTACGAACTTATAAAGGGAGAAATTTGTCACCAAGTTTGTTTTCAACATGGAGGAGGTTAGAGTATGTTATTAAGTAGTCATATGGCAGTCAAGAAGTAGTTTTATGCATGAAAATAGGAAAACAATCCTCAAAATTAGCCCCTTAATGGCACTTGTATGGACTTGGGAAGTCAACCTTCAGATTAAAACATGGGAATAGTGTCTCTTCATCTCTTCATCTCAGATAAAAGGTCAAAAAAATTATTTTTTACTTATGTTTCTTCTTTCTTGCCTTTGAAAGCCAAGGAGAGTCAAATTTGGATGCATAGTACAGTTCGTACAGGTGGATTTGGGAGGAGTGATCTTAGGGTTTGAGAGGGGCCTTATTATAATTAAAATTCATGGAAATAAGTATAATTTTAATGGATCCTACTTTATGAACCATTGCTAAGAATCCTAGCATCTTTTTATGCTTATTCATCCATGAGGGGTCCCTTTTTGAGCTAGTTTCAGAATCTCTTGTTTGTTTTTGATAGTTTGGTTGTTTTTATGTGTTTATTAGGGAATATACATAGGTTTTACATGGTTCTCTTGGTTTTTGAGATATAAATAATTAAGGAAGCCTCTTCTATGCTTGTTTGTACTTGCAAACTGGTTCTTTCATACATACAATTGTCTCAGGTATCTTCAAGAGTGAGAAAAGATGTTTTGATGTTGTTCCAAGATGTTATTTGATAATTGAAATATATTTGAGTATTTATTATGGAATTTGGGTGGTTTTTATCTAGTTCACCACCATGTTTACCATAATTACATGTTCTACCCACATATTCTACCCAAAACATGCACTTATAGCCTCCTATATGATGTCATCCTAAGGTGAATGACATGGTAATGACGTTAAGAATTTGAGGGATGAAGGATGAAAATATGTTTTTAATATTATAATAAGGATTTTGATTCCATTTTTATTCTCTATTTCACACCTTCCTAACTAAACTACCTACTCAGTCATATGCTCACCTACAAAAGGGCTTAAAAAGGTGGTTGAGATGTTCAATGGAGTTATAAATCATGTAATGAGACCCTATTTAGAGCCAATGCATATTGAAGAGACCATGAAAAACTTGTGTGAGGTGATAGAATGACAAACAAGTTATAAAATGCCTTCCTAAAGTGATGATCGAGTATTTTGGGAATCAATCCCTAAAAGTGGAAAATAGAGTCCCAAAAGGTTTTTATAGACCTTCTAAAATATGCTCACATGGTGTTTACATATCTATATTGATAGGTTTGATAGCCCCTAGTATGGGATAGATCCATGCCAAAGATGAAAATCAAATGATGAAGATAAGATGGCTATTATAAGGTCTCAAGTTTGCTTTTAAACATTGAATCTTAATAGTGATATCTACAGGATTGGAGAACAAAGAAAAACCTTTTGACATAAAGGAGAACATGAAATTATCTTCATATGAATGGTTTAAATAGTGAGCATGAAACTTGTTTATTCTCAAGATCACCTAGAAGGCTTTGAATGTTTCTCCCTTTGTACACTTTGATGTCCGTACACAGGGTTAATTGACACCTACAATTGTAGGAAGGTGTAAGGTATCTTGGAATAATAACTAAAATGTTAGTTTTGAAAGCATATGTTGAGAAAAAAGATGAATAGGTAACATTAATGTACCTCATGAGCATTGGATAAGGTAGGAGTAATGGTTTCAATCTTAATTCACATACCCTAACTATATAGGTGGCCTTAAACATGCACCACAACAAGATATCCCAAACAGTAACCTTGAGCATTAGGGTGATGTTGTTTTATGATTTCAAAGGTGGAGATAAGTTAAAATAGGCATTTCATGACCAATATAAGTTTGAGGAGGATTTCAAATACCCATTTTAAGGTCTCCTAATGTAAACACACCTACAAGAGGTTTTGTCTTAGTCAACAGGGTATGTAAATAATGATCTCACTTGAGGCCTATTTGGTGTTTCAAGACCTTCAAGGTTGAGTAATTAGTATGAATATGAAATTAGATTATTTATAAGATTCATAAAGATATTTAAAACATCATTATCAAGCCTTATGGATAATATGTACCTACCAAAAAAAGGTCTCAGACAGTCTTACATAACCCTATAGATAGAGCTAATTGGCAAGGTCAATTTGAGAAATTGAGGAAGGAATAGGTCTTATACTTGGAGTTAGGTGCTAAAAATTGGTACAGATCATCCTTGGGAGTTGTATAAGCCCCTCCAGTAACTAACTTTGATGAGCAAATATGAAAATATGCCTCTATTCTATCTTAGAGGCATAACACTTTTCCCTTACATAAACTAGTAGTTTTTAGGAAAAGAGATAAATTGGTAAAGTTGGAAGATGCCTACTACAAAATGGAAAGCTAATATATAATCTCTGAGGTCAAACAAGTTATTTCATGTAGCAAGGTATGCAGGCAAGGTAGTTAGACAAGGTACAAGCCTAATCCCAAATGAGAAGTCATTTCCAATTTCAAATTTTATAAAGCATTATAATGATTTGAAGCACACTCGTGGGAGTTAAACTGATGTGTTGAATCCATCATAGAGGTGGAATGTCAACAAGCAGGTTTGAACTACAAATTTTGCAACTAGGCTTAGTGGGCCTAATCTAGGCCTAATACCTAGAGAGGAGTCTTATCACTTTTAGGGCCAGATGACCACTAAAACTTGTTGAAATATGTTGCTAATATGTTGATAGAGGTGATGTAACCATAATTTTGTATTTGAATCCATTAATAATCCATTTTTGGGATTGAAGATACTCAGACCCTATAAAATGTATAAAAAAGGACATGAATGGCTAACTTAGAATGCTTGGAACTTCCATGAATCCTTTCATGGAACCTCAATGTGTTCAAAGGGATTAGGGAGGGTCCCTAAGAATCCCTCAGTAGCATTAGTTAAAAACTTTAATGTGGTATCTTCATGAACAAATGTTAAGACCTAAAACCTCTCAAAAACCCTTTAAAACCCCAACTCAGACCTGATTGAAAAGATGAGACAAATGGAGTATCTAGATGGGGAATAAAGGCTAAGTAGATGATTTGAAGTTGTAGAGGACTATTTGAGGCCCTATCCCATGTGATTGAGCTATACCCTACTTGTACATATGGTGTACAATAGGTCTTTCTTTGATATTTTTGTGTGTTTTTTAGGTGTGGAGAAGTTTCAGATGATGTAACCACCTTTAAGAGAGAGATTGAGACTTTTTTAAGTCTCCATTGTCATTTATTGAGATATATAATCTCATAAGTGTGCTTGTTACCTTTTTCATCTTAGCCAAACACAGTGAACAAGTAGTGAACACTTAGTGAAAATGGTGAAAATCTAAGTGGGAAGCCTTTTAAGGATAGATTCATGAACATGATTACTTGGAAACTATTTACAAGTGTCATTACTCCTTTTTCATGGATCGAATTGTAAAATTGAAAGGATTTTAAATGCCAAGCGTGAGAAGTGCATGAGAATGAGTCATTCATAACTGTTGGATATGATTGCTTATGGACAGAAGAATGTGGATGATTAGGGACCATTCCAATGCATGTAGGGGATTTTTATTAACCCCTTCCCCTTAGATCAATCCTCAGACCTAACCCTACTTAGTGATGAGGTAGTTTTGTGAAGGCAAATCATGAGGGCATTTTCATGTGCAAGCAAAAGAACATCTATGCCACATATGGAGAATTTTGATGATTTGAGAGAAATTTGTCCATATTTTCCTTATAATAAATATCTCATTATTTATTCTATGCTATTTTAACTCATTCTCCTTGCTTGAAAAGTGTCTTAGTGACTCTTGAGTTCCCCCTTCTCTCTCTACTCTCACAATTGCTATATATTCTAGACTTTTTGACTATTTTATGGATCTCTCTACCTAAGTATGGTGAATCCCTACTCAATTTTTGAATTTAAATAATAAATAATGTTATTTTATCTCATTCACAATCTCATTAAGTGCATGTTATGGTTGTTGGTCTTGTACAAGTGTATTTTTCTTACCTTGACATGTTATCTTTCCTAACGCCATGTATAGTTTGAAAGTTATCTTTTGGAGGTCAAAAAGAAGTGTGTAATGTGGATTACAAGCATAGTGAGTAGATAATTAATTAGTGTTTTTATAAGATATATTATCTAATTCTTCCTAGCCTAAGCTCTCTCCAAAACCCCATGATTGAAATATTGATGTAGAAAATGATTGTTTAATTGGATAAAGTGTATGTGTGAGCTTCTCTTTGGTTCAAAGTGCATTGTAAGTGGTGTGAGTAGACCATATATTTGGTGTATCACCTCCCCTATATTATATTTGTTTTCAGTTATCCTTCTCCCTTTTCACTCCCCTAAAATTTAGTAGTAGGTTTGATCTATAGTGGTACATCAAGTGAACTAGCCCTAATCTAGAGATCCACCTCAAATTCAGGTCACCTAGAGCCCTGAGGTGGTTCCATTGTGCCACTTGAATGAGGAGAGACTTGTAATATCCTCAAGGGGTGCATGTTCAAGTGAAAACAATTTTTGGCATGCCCAATGGGAATGAATAGTCCATTCCTTAAGGAGTTTTGGTGTTCTCCTCAAGATATCAGCCTTTGGAGGCAATTCCACTAAGCACCAATGGTGAATCCAAGAATAAATCTATTGGTTAAGTAGTAAAATTACACTAATTAGAGTATTTTTCTTGTTCAATAAAATTCTCATGAATGATTCATGGATAATTTGGATGTTGAATTTATCTTAACACAAGTTGGTGAGACATCCATCTTTGCCTATCCCCTATCAATATGAACAAGTCTTTGGTTATTTTTGTCAATATCAATATTTATATATTAAAAATTGATATGATTTGAATTAGTCTTATAATCAGTCCTCCAAAGATTATGTTTCACCTAGTTCCTCTCCAAGTCAATCCATTGCAAGTTTTAAGAATACTCTCATTCGTTATAAGGACTATATGCTAGACCTTGATACTAGAAATGGTTATGGTCCAGTCATCCCTTGTGATTGTGTCAAGAGTGTGAGGGATGATTTAGATATATTCAAGAGAGAATGGATGCCCATTAAGATAGATAATTTGCAAGGCCTTATAGATGAAATGCTTGATGTTTGTGGTCTAATTCTCCACATAGAGAGGTTGAAAGCTCATGAAATAGCTCAATCTTGGTAGCTACAATACACCCCACAATAGCATTAAAGTGTTTCAACTATACCTATTCAAAATTAAAATGCAATCATGTTTCAAAATTCCCCAAGTCCTTCATGCATTCCCCAAAGTTTTCCTTCTTGGAGGTCCATCCCAAAGATCAACCAAAAGAAGAGAGATACCACTATTGGAGAAGATTTTGAGAGAAGAAGGTTGATATTAGAGGCTCATCTTAATAATGAGATTGAAATGGAAAACCAACATTTGAATCAATCCATCATGGCAGTAGAAAATGAGGTTTCGAAGTGTGATATTCCTTCATTTGCATCTCATCCTCATGAATAATATTCTAAGTCTAGTTTCCCAAGATGGAAGGAAGTAGTGGCAGATCGTGGAAAGAAAGGAAAAGGATGTCTAAGTGGATAAGTTAGAAGTGAATAGAAGAAAAAACATACTCAACTCCCTCCCACCCTTTCTCAAGAATCCTTGTGCCCTTCATGCCAAATTTATTTTACTCCCTTTCCCAATGAAGATCCTATTTCCCCTCAAGATAAGCTATTTCAAGAAAGCCTTTGCAAAAGAATTGACAAGTTGGAACTCAAAATGAAAAATATATCATATATGCAAGTAAATATTGATGTAAATGAGGTTTTTTAACCTAATGTGGATTATTTGATTGAGGATAAATTAGATTATAATGATGAGGATTTCTTTGCTCCTTGGAAGCCTTCTTGAGTTAAAGTTCCTGGTTTTAAGATGCCTAGTATTGGCACCACTAAGAGGGAGAATGGGATGGAAATTTTAGATTGGATTGATCATGAGAAAGAGATGACTTCTTGTGAAGAAACCTCAGATTATGATGATTGGGAAGAGGACCTTAATTTTAGTGAGGAATAAGCTTTGAAAGAGGTTCTTTTGGTTTCCAAAGAGGAAGAAGTTCCTCTTATTTTTCACCTTCATGATGTTAACGAAAAAGAGGATGGTGACTTGTGGCAAAGATTTGAAGACATTTGTAATGAATTTGAAATCCCCAAGGAGCCTAAAATTACTTTGGAGTTGAATACAAGACATGTTAATCAAGATGATATGTTTTAAGAAGAAGACATGTGGCACACATATATGCAAATGTTTAAAGAATATGAAGATAGTTAGAAGGAAAGACTCCTAAAAACACAAACCCAAGATGTTGAGAAGAAAACATGAGTTTAGAGGTATCACCATCAAGAAACTCCAAACCATGATGGACAAATCTATGATGACTATGAAGATTTTGAATATGACTTGAAGATTGATGCTACAACCACATGTGAAGCTACTGCTACAAAAACCAAGAGGGAGTTTAAACAAGAAACACCCCTAGAATGCCATGATATAAGACTTCTTGAAGGCTTTAAAGAGGTTGTAAAAAATAAGAAGAAAAATGACGTCTTTCAAGAAGACATAAACTTTGTAGAAGTTGTCCCATGCATAGAGATGCAAATTTGACATAATGAGACAAAGGGACAACAGTATGAGGTATCTTTCCAAGGTCAAAAAGAGTTCATCTACCTTGGAAACTTGTTTAATATGACTCTGTCAAAGGACATACCAAGCCAAGGAGAAAGAAAGAAACAAGCTTTTCATCTTCATTTATCTCACAAGGAGGGAGATTCAAGGTACTATAATTCTAATCCAAGAAGGGAGGTATGTCTAGTTAGATGTACATAATTAGTTTCCTTTTTGTTGTGTCTTGTGTTCCCTAACTGCTTAGTAGCACAAGTGTGCCTTTGCTTATGTGTTTCCTTGGTATTGGTGTGTGTTATCTTTCCTTTATGTGTTTTTAGGTCAATCAGATATCTTGTTAGTAAAGTGAAGGTCTAATCATACTATTTTATATTACATTTTATTCCCTTCTCAAAAATAAATGGGATAAGGTTACTATTCCTTAACATATGCAAACATGTTACCCCTAGGAATTTCTAAAAGTGTTGACCAAATTTGAATTTTATTCAAATTAGGTAAAATAATACATATTTGAGCTTTTTAAATGTCTCTTATATGTATAAAATGGTCTTATGTGTGTTTAAACACCTCGCCCATCCCCTTTCTAGCCTTGGCCTAAGCCTAGTTTCCTTGTGCTTGTCTAGTCAACCAAAGTCAACTTTAGTAAACCCTATAAAAACATGGTAAAAGTTTAAATTTATCTTAAAAAGGTCCTAATATGGTCATTTATATGTTTTAAGGTGTTACTAAGTCATGATTTTGTCCTTTACCATGTCTCATATGCAAAAAATGACTTTTGGTCACTTTTTTGGGTTGATTAAATGACTTGTATAGACTTTTCAAGGAAGTAATTTATCAAAAAGTTTGTTTTAAATATGTAATAGGTTATATTATGTTAGTAAGAAGTCATATGGTAGTCAAGAATCAGTTTCATGCATGAAACTAGCGAAAACTCCTCAAAATGAGCCCCTTAATATCACTCGTACAGACTTGGGAAGTCCACCTTCAGTTTAAAACATGGGAATAGTGTATATTCATCTCCTTCAGGTGTTTAAAATTATTTTTTTGTAGATAAAAGGTTAGAGAATTTAGTTTTTACTTATGGTTCTTCTTTCTTGCCTTTGTAAGCCAAGGAGAGTCAACTTTGGATGCATAGTACAACTTGTATAGGTGGATTTGGCAGGAGTGATCTTGGGGGTTGAGAGTGGCCTTATTTTAATTGAAATTCATGGAAATAATTCTAAGTTTCATGACTCATACTTTATGAACCATTTCTAATAATTCAGGTAGCCATTTATGCTTATTCATTTATGAGGGGTCCCCTTTTGAGTGAGTTTTAGAATATCTCATTTGGTGTTGATAGTTTGGTTGTTTTCAAGTGTTTTCAATGGCCTATACATAGTTTTTCCATGGTTATATTGGTTTTATATGTCTCAATAATTTAATAAACCTCTTCTAGGATTGTTTGTACTTACAAATTGGTTCTTTCACACCTACAATTGTTTCAGGTGTCTTCAGGAGTGAGAAAAGATGTTTTGATGTTGTTCCAAGATGTTATTTGATAATGTACATATATTTGAGTATTTATTATGTAATTTTTATGGTTTTTAGCTAGTTCACCACCATTTTTACCATAATTCCATGCTCTACCCACATATTCTGCCCAAAACATCCACTTTCATGCTTCTTGATGATGTCATCCTAAGGTGAATGAAATTATAACGAGGTAAATAATTTTATGTATTAAGGATGAAAATATGTTTTGAAGCTTCTAATAAGGATTTTGAGTCCATTTTTATTCTCTATTTCATACCTTCCTAAGCAAACTGCCTACTCAATCATATGTTAACTTATAGGAGGGCTTAAACAGGGGGTTGATACATTCAATGGAGAGATAAATAATGTAATGAGACCTTTTTAGAGCCATTTAATATTTAAGAGACCATGAAAAAATTGTGTGAGGTGTTATAATGACAAACAAGTTATGATAAGTCCTCCTAAAGTGATGACTGAGTATTTTGGGAATTAGTCCCTAAAAGTGGAAAATAGAGGCCCAAAAGGTTTTCATAGACCTTATAAAAAATTCTCACAAGGTGTTTTAGAAATATATATTGATATGTTTGATAAAAAATAGTATGGAATATATCCATGCCAAAGAGGAAAATCAAATGATGAAGATAAGATTACTATTATAAGGTCTCAAAATTTATTTTAAATACTAAATCTTAACAATGATATCTATAGGTTTTGAGAACAAATAATGACCATTTGACATAAAGGAGAAAATTAAATTATCTTCATGTGGATGGTTAAAATAGTGAGAATGAAATTTTTTTATTATCAATATCACTTATAAAGCTTTGAATGTTGCTCCATTTGTACACTTTGATGTCTGTACATAGGGCTAATTGACACCTATAGTTGTAGGAAGGTGAAAGGTATCTTGAAATAATAACTAAAAGGCTAGTTTTGAAATCATATTTTGAGTGAGAATATGAATATGTAACATAAATTTACCTCATTAACATGGGATAAGGTATGAATAATGGTTTCAATCTTGATTCACATAAACTAACCATACGGGTGGCCTTGAACATGCACTTGGAGCAATATATCCCAAACAATAACCTTGAGCATTAGTGTGACATTGTTTTATTATTTAAAAGGTGGAGAAAATTTTAAATATGATTTTAATGACCAATATTAATTTTATTAGGATTTAAAATACCTTTTGTAATGTCTCCTAATGCAAATACACCTATAGGAGGTTTTGTCTCAGTCAACAGGGTATGTAAACAATGATCTCACTTGAGGCCTATTAGGTGTTTCAAGACCTTAAAGGCTAATTAAATAGTATTAATATGAAATTATGTTATTTATATGATTCATAAATATATTTAAAACATCATGATCAAGCCTTATTGATAATATGCACCTACAGAAAAAAAGTATCAGTCAGTCTTACAAAACCCTACAAACAGAGCTAATTGGCAAGGTCTATTTGAGAAATTAAGGAAGTAATAAGTCATATAATTAGATTTAGGTGATAAAAATTGGTAAATATCATCATTTTGAGCTTTATAATCCCATATAATAATTAAATTTGATGATAAAATAGGACAACATGCCTCTACTTTGTCTCAGAGGCATAACACTTTTCCCTTGCATAAACTATTAGTCTTGAGGAAAAGAGATGAAATGATAGACCATAACAAGAAAATAACCTCAAATATTATTGATGAAGTTTTAAAATGACTATTAAAACATTTAAATCCAATCTATAATCTCTTAGGACAAATAGGGTACTCCATGTAACAAGGTTTGTAGGCAGGGTAGTTAGACAAGGTTCAAGCCTAATCCCAAATGAGAGGTCATTTCCAATTTAAAAATTTATAAAGCATTATAATTATTTTTATAACATTAATGGGAGTTAAAATGATGTGTCTAATCCATATCATAGGTGTAATGTCAATAAGGAGGTTTGAACTACAAAGTTTGCAACTAGGCCTAGTAGACCTAATCTAAGCCTAGTAGCTAGAGAGGACTCCTATCACTTTTAGGGATAGATGAATAAAAAAAATTGTTTAAATATGTTGATAGGATGTTTAAATAGGTTTTTTAACCATAATTTTGTAGATTAATCCATCAATAAGTGATTTTTGGGCTTGAAAATACTCAGACCTTGCAAAATTTACAAAAAGGACACAAATGGCTAACTTGGAATGCTTAGAACTTCCATGAATATTTGCATGGAACCTAAAGGAATTTAGAGGTTTTAGGGAGGGTCAATAAGAATCCATTAGTGGTATTATTTCAATACTTCAGTTTGGTATCTTCATGAATAAATGCTAAGACTTAAAACCTCTCTAAAACCCTCATAAACCCCAACTCAGACGTGATTGGAAAGATGAGACAAATGGAGTATATAGATGGGAAGTAAAGGATATGAAGATGATTTTTAGTTGTATATGAATCTCCAAGACCCTATCCCTTGTGATTGAGTTGTAGCCTACTTGTATGGATGGTATACAATAGGGATTAATTTGATAGATTTTTGTGTTTTGTAGGTGTGGAGAAGTTTTAGATGATGAAACCACCTTTAGGAGAGAGAATGAGATTTTTTAAAATTCTAAATTATCATTTATTAAGATATATAATATCCTAAGTGTGTCTTTTACCTTCTTTATCTTAGCTAGTCATAGTGAATAAATAGTGAACACTTAGTGAAAATGGTGAAACTCTAAATGAGAAGCCTTTTAAGAATTGATTCATGAACTTGATGACTTGGAAAATATTTTTAGGTGTCATTAATCCTTATTCATGGATCATATTGTATAATTGAAAGGATTTTTAATTCCAAGTGTGAGAGGTGTATAAAAATGAGTCATTCGTAACTATTGAAGATGATTACTCATCGAAAAAATAATGTGGATGATTAGGGACCATTGTAATACATGTATGGAATTTCAAATAACCTTTTCCCCATAAAATAAATCATTATACCTGACCATACTTAGTGAGGAGGTAGTTTTGTGAAGGCAAATGATGAAGGTAGTTTTATGTGCAAGCAAAAGAACATGTACACCACATATGGATAAGTTTGATTATCTGAGAGAAATTTGTACATATTTATTTATAGGACCTAACTAATTCTTGATTACATGCTATTTTAACTCATTCTCCTTTCTTGAAAAGTGTCTTAGTGACTCTTGACCTCCCCCTTCTCTCTCTACTCTCATAATTGCTATATATTCTAGCCTTTTTGACTATTGTACAGATCTCTCCACCTAATTATGGAAAATCCCTACTCTTTTTTTTCATTAAATTAATAAATAATGTTGTTTTACCTCATTAATGATCTCATTAAGTGAATTATATGGTTGCTGGTCTTGTACAAGTGTATTTTGCTTACCTTGACATCTTATCCTTCCTAATGCCTTGTATATTTTGAAAGATCTCTTTTACATGTCCAATAGAAGTGTCTAATTTGGATTTTAGGTATAGTGATTAGATTATTTTTTAGTGTTTATAGAAGACCTATTGTCTAATTCCTCTTAGCCTAAGCTCTCTTCAAGACCCCATGATTGAAATATTGATGTAGAAGAGGAGTGTTGAATTAGATGAAGTTTATGTGTAGGCTTCTCTTTGGTTCCAAATTTATTTTAAGTGGTATGATTAGACCATATATTTGGTGTATCACCTCCCCTATATTATATTTGTTTTTAGTTATCCTTCTCCCTTTTCACCACCCAAATGCTAGTAGTAGGTTTGATCTATAGTGGTACTTCAAGGGAACTAGTCCTAATCTAGAGATCAACCTTAAATTTGGGTCACCCTTAGCTCTGAGGTGGTTCCATTTTTACACTTGAATTAGGAGATACTTTTAATCTCCTTAATGGGTGAAAATTCAATTTACAATAGTTATTACATGCATTAGAAGCACACAGTCTCTAAACCTGCATTCTATACCCTGAGATCTTAATATTGTATCATGTTTTGGATTCAATGGTGACTATGAAGGGTTTGGGTATTGTAATTAAAGTTAAAAAAACATATTTATAAGTTTTTATGTCTTTAAAAGTTGAAAATATAATTAAACCCTTTATGCCCTATTTCCTGATAATAAAACACAATCAAAATGATTAAGAGTTTTAGTTTGTGAATGTTCTATAGGTTGTGAGAGATTGTTCATAGAAGTAAAAAGTTGTGGGATCTTCATATAGACTTGGAAAAATCATTTGTTTGACTTAAAAAGGATTTTTTTGATTATAAACATTTATATGCCCTCTCAAGCCTATAACATGGTTGTAAACCCTTGAACTAGAGTTTTGAAGTTTTTATGAGATTTATCTAGTGAAAGTTTGCAATTTTTTGTAGTTTGATAACTTTAAATTTAATTAAAGATATTTTAGGGTTTTTGAAAGATTTTTGTACTGGTAAGTATAATAATACAATGCTTAGTGTAAAATAGGGGTCCTTAGGCCTAATAGGCCTAAATAGGGAACAAAAAGAGGTTTGAAAAGGGGTTAGATGAGAGATTTGATACATGAAAATTCATAAGAATACCAAGATAAATATATGGTATCCTAAAGGGAGATTGGATTCTTATTTGATGATAGTATAAATTCATTCAAAGTAAAATAGTCCATAAATAGGGATAACAAGACTATGTATAGGTGTACAGAGTTGTGTGGATTTGTCTTAAAGAACTATAGAAGATATATAATGAATGAATATTGTTAAATGAGTTGTAATAATTATGTTTTAAGAGTAAAAAAAAATACATTAATTAATGAACTCATAGAAATTGTGAATGCATGTTGTCATATAAAGAACAATTAATGAAGCATGACATTAAGAGATCTTGTCTATGATGAATGATGGAGGGTTAAAATGGTTGAAATGAGATATGTGAATGAATTTTCATGTATTTTTTAAACATTTTTAAAACATGGAATTGATTTTATCCCATTTGGACAAGATATATTTAGTGTTGATAAAGGAAGATTTGTAAGATTGCAAGCAAAGTGTTAGAGTAGTATAGGTTATTGGTAAGATCTCTGCATCATTTTGTATCATATACATCTTGATGCTCTAGGAATAGGTACATATAGTTATTAATCTTGTGATTAATTCATTTTTCATGTTGAGTAATATCTTGTAGGTAAGCAAGCAAGATGATAATTTAAAAGGAGACTTTGGAAGGATAGAGTTGAGACAATAGTTTAAGAAGGTATGTTGTATTTAGTGATTGATTTATTGATTTGAATGTCTGACTAATATAAAATAGTTAATGGTGAAGTGGAATCCTTGAATAAAAGAGAGATATGAACAAGCTCAAGGAAGAGACAAGCTCATAAAGAGAGCTTGATAAAGAAAGAGAGATATTCCTAGTGTGAAGGACAAAGAGATTGAAAGGCCCAAGTGAGGCTTGAGAAAGAGGGTTCTAGGTGTGAACCAAAGAAGAGGTCTAAGTGAGACCAAAATAGATAGGATAGATGATGCACCCAAGTGAGGTACTCAAAATGAAGATGAAAGGAGAAGTAGAGAGAAAAGTGAAGGATAGGGTTGAATATGAAGCCACAATGAGAGAGAGATGGAAAAATAGATAAAAGAGATGAATAATACATTGGAAAGGTTGGATAAAGAGTTGATATAGATATGGAATGTATATATATTGCAGTGTGGAATCAAGATTAGGAAAATAGTTAAGTATAGCTTCATAGAAAGGTTGTAAAGAAAGAGAGAGAACTAGTAGGTGATAGAATATTTGGAGAGGTGGTTGAAGGTGATGACAACACAAATTTATAATAAAGAGGAAAGAGAGACAATAGATCCTCAAAATATTTATTCTAACAATAATGTGTCATGGTTGAATGCAGGTAAGGACAAAGAAAGTGAGGAGTATGATTGGCATGAAGGAGATGAATGGATAGCAGTCCATCAAGAAGAAAAATATGATGCATGGAAAGGTGCAAGTACAACTAAATATGAAGGTTTTTTTACCCTCAAGATTGTGAATTCCTTGGTGGAAAAGAGTTGAAATATGAAACTCAAACAATAGATGTTAAGGAAGACAAAGGCATGATAGGTAATGAAGTACATGTGGTTTTTGATGAATATTTTGAAGAGGAAGATGATATCTTGTAAAAATACACAATAGGATTGTTTAAAGAGTTCATAGGATTAGCTAAAAAGAAATAAGCACTTGAAGTTCTTGAGAAAAGAGAATAATAGGTAAGAGAATATGAGATTGAAGAAATTATCCATGAAGAGAAGGTGTAAGGTAAAGAAATGACTAATTTGATAATCAAACAAGGAGTAGTTATGATGAAGGAAAACATGATATAAATTGATGAGGATAAGCTTATTAATAAGAAAGATAACTTGAAATGGTAAAAATAGGAAGACAACATGATATGCACCAGTTATGATGATGAAGAGGTAGCAATAACATTGTTGGAGGAGGGTATTGATAGAGAATGGAAATTCATGTTCAATACCATGAAGATTGAAGAAGATCATGAGAGCAAGAAAAGAAACAAGAGTAATTATAGGTACAATTAGTAGTATGAGTAGTATCAAAAGCAATAATAAAGGAACAAATGGAAGAAAAAGTAGAGGCATAGGTGTGGCAGCAAGGAACACACACATTTATATAAACACTTAAATGAAGAAGAAGATTGGAGTCAATTTATTTTATCCCCTTAGGATTATGATGTAGGAGAATCTTATAAATTCCCAAAAATTAGTCTAGGATGTGTCTAAGATGCCTAGGAAAGATTTAAAATGCAGGAGAAGTCATGAATGTGAGAGAAATTTAAATTTGAAATTTTCTTACCTTTTCTTGATTTGAATTTTCAAGCTTGTAATGAGGAGTTGAGAGTGTGTTTAGATGGTTTAATTGGGTTATAATGTTATGTCATGTTTATTTATGTTTTAATATACCCATAATGTCTATTAAGAGTCCTAAGATGATGTTGAGTCATTATGTCATGTTGGTAATGAGAGGTGGCAGTTTAAATAGTCATCACCCTACATGGGTCTTATGTTAGTTTGAAGTTCCTTGGTTCAATAAATGGTTATCAAGATTTTTATGAGTCTAGTTCATATGGAGGGAATATATAGTGTTTATTAGTATTTAGGAATGATATGATGGAGAGAATAGGGCATACATGTTGAAGAAAATGGTGAAGGTCTGCCAAAGATGTATGTAGGATTGTGTAAGTCTAGTACATGTGTGAGAGAACATCAATAAATAATTTTAAATTGAATAAATATTTATGAATACTTTGTATACTCATTTATTCTATGTTATTTATGTGAATTTGATGCAAACTATGCAATTGGAGGTGATTCAATAAGGTTGCAAGAAAATATAATTTTGTGTATAGGAAATTTGACTGAAAACAATATAAATGGTGTATTTATTCATCAATGTGGTAAGAGTTTTATTAATTTTTTGTTATAATTATGTATTATCAATTAATATTATCTAATTTTTTCAAGGAACACAAATTAGTTTGAGATTAAGTCAATTTTTAAGAGAGACTATCAACCCTACTATACAGGGTATACAGACCCATAGCTTGTACAAGAAACATTATGAGTGTTTGGATATTTTTATCATTGGAGTATAAGAATGATTTGAATATAATGAGTGTGAATGGTTTAATATATCTTGTTAAAACATATAGGTGGTCAATAAATTGTGAGTTTTACTTTGAACCTTGTTATTACATTCATTGGAAGCACATAGTCTCTAAACCTGCATTTTATACCCTGAGATCTTAATATTGTATCATGTTTTGGATTAAATGGGGACTATGAATGGTTTGGGTATGGTAATTTAATTTATATATAACCTCTTTTTAGGTTTTGAGGTCTTTATAAGTTTAAAATACAATTCAACCATTTTTGTTGATAACAAAACACAATCAAAATGACTGAGAGTTTATGAATGTTCTATAGGTTGTGAGAGCTTGTTGATATAAGGAAAAAGTTTTTATATCCTCATACAGCCTTTTAAAAATCATTTTTTTGACTTTAAAATACTTTTTGTTCATTATAAACAATTATATGGCCTCTTGGGCCTATAACAGACTTGTAAACCCTAGAACTAGGGTTTTAAAGTTTCCATGAGGTTTAACTGGTGAAAATTTGAAAAAAAATCTAGTTTGATATATATAAATATCATTAAATAAATTTTATGGTTTTGTAAATATTTCCATAATATGAAGTACAATAATATATGGCTAAGTGTAAAACAGGGTTCCTTAGGCCTAATAGGCCTAAATAGGGAACAAAAAGAGGTTTGAAAAGGTGTCGATGAGAGAGTTGATGCATAAAATTCCACGAGAAGACCAATATAAATATATGGTATCATAAATGGAGATTTGATTCTTATTTTATGATATTACATATTATTAAAAATTAAAATAGTCCATAAATAGGGCTAATAAGACTATGTATAGGTGTGCAGAATTATGTGGATTTGTCTTAAAGCACATTGGAAGATATGGAATGAATGAATATTGATAAAGTATTTGTAATAGTCATGTTTTAAGAATCATATACTATAAATTATTCAATGCACTCAAGGAAATTATGAATGCATGTTGTCAAACAAAGAACAATTAGTGAAACAAGACATTAAGAGATGTTTTCTATGATGAATGATGAGGGAGGGTAAAAATGGTTGAAATGAGATGTGTGAATGAATTTTTATGTATGTTTAAAATATTTTTAAAATATGGAATTGAGTTTATCCCATTTGGACAAGATATACTGAGTTTTGATAAAGGAATATTTACAAGATTGCAAGCAAAGAGTAAGAGTAGTGCAGGCTATTGGTAAGAGCTCTACATCACAAAATCATGTTACTTTGCTATCTTTGAGTGGTATGTGAAACTATGAATTATATATAAGATATCATAAAATAAAAATGATACCATGTGGAAAAATATCACTTCTTCTAAGAATGAACAATCAACATACACCAAAATATTAAATCAAATAACTAAAGAGTGAGGAGGATCCACATGGTAGGGACCCCGTCAAAACTAAAGGCACATTGTATATGCAAACAAAAAAGCATGAGCCTATAATTGATGCCCTGTCTACCTATCAAAACTTTCAATATGTTAAGAATGGATTGTGTATCTAATATAATTTAAAGAATCAAATCATAGTCCAACTAAATCATAAATAAGGTGGGAATAATTAACATGATATGTGCATTAGAATCAAGCACATAACATAAAAGACAAATTGTACTTAATGAGGTAAGACAATTAATTATGTAAAAGCATGGGTGGATGATAGTTCCTATGTAATCCCAATTGCTTTCAACTACCATAATTCAATAAAGACATGGTTTGATTCCATAAATTTTGGGCATGCCTTCAATCTATTAGATATTTTGAGCTGCTTGCTCAACCACATTCTTCCAATCACATTGATGATTTCTACAAATTCCATTTTAGTCAGTGAATTTGAATTTTCATTTGAACTCCTCAGTCTTTCATACCTTTATAGGATAAAATCTTTGATGTAATAAGGGCTAGTCTTTTTTATGACTAAGAGGATTAGGCTTTGGTTATTATCTTTAAGATTATAGGAGAATATGCCTAGTTATCTCCTTTTAGATTAGAACTTAGAGTAGTGGACCAATTAGTTTTATTTCATGCATTTCCCTACTTTATATATTAGTTTTTAAACTTGAGATTGTTTGGAAGCTAAGCATGTATCTCATTGAGCATTTAATGAACCCCAAAATAATCCTTAATATAAAACATCTTTATTGAAAACTTTTTCATTTGATAAACTTTATTTGTGCATGTATATGGTGACCTTGTTTTTCTCTTTGGCTTTGATATTTTGTTCCATAAACTCTTTCATCATCCTTAGTTGGAGTTGTGCTAGGTATGGCTCAACTAAGGATTGGTTACTCCATGATTTGTCTAGTCAACAGAACCAGGTTTGCTGACATAAGAAAGTGGGCTCTCTTTTTCTCTTTCTCCCTTCCCTTCTCTTCCCCCCCCACTTTTTTTTATCAATATGTTAGTTTATATTAGTTTAGTTTTTATTTTGAAATCTAAATCTATTGTTTACCTTGATTCCATGCTCTTTTTTCTATTATTTTTTATGCATAATTATATCTATGCAATATAAATTTTTATTTTGAATTAGTTATTTGTTCATAGTTAGATCATTCTACTAGTTCTCTAGGCATGATAAAGTCAAACTTAATGCATATGAAATCACCTTAAATACACACCAAATACCATTGACATGGTATGGTCACAATGAGCCATCTGGGTTACCCTATGTATCAAGACCTACTAACCAAGACCTTGAAACATTTTCTCACACAAATCTCTTTTTAGGAGAGACAAGGCCTAACAACCCTTTCCTAAGTTGGCATGTCAAAATAACTCACAAAACCATGATTTATGTAGAAAATAAATTTTTATATAGTTTTATCTAATGGCTTGATTATTGGGGTAGTAACCTTCACATCATGATGAAGGGAAAACTACTAACCTCTATGCCTAGAAATAAAAATATTATGAGTTTTAAAACTTTTAGAATGGAGTTATAGGAAAATAAAATAAAATAAAATAAAAAGGCAGGATAAAAAATAAAGGGTCAGTTTCACCAATATGTTTTACCGTATTTTTGATAAAACACTAATGTGAAGTTAATAGTGTCCATGTGTGTGTGTAAATATGGAAATATCAGAATGCTAAAGATATATAATATTTAAATATTATGATTTTGATAAATTTATTGAAAAATAATGATCCAAAAATCAAAAGCGTTGGTTGAAAGATAATTCAATAAACAAGAACAAAACAATTCAAATAATGTTATCTCTGATAAGAGATGTTTTATTGATCAAATTTGCAGACCCAAACATATGCTTATCTCTGAGAAGAGATGTCTGATTTCCATTTTTAGGTTACATATTCATTTATACATGTTTTTAAGGTGTGGGGAGGATGTGGAAGGTCACCAATCTCGAGGGAGATGAATTGGTTTGACTTCCACGATTTACAACAATACAGAATTCGAGGAATTACTATTTTAGACTGCACTGCTAAAAGTAAAATTTGGGACACTTACGTTGGGTTTTATGGGGTAAAAATTCATCAAATGGAGATCCATGCCATCTCATGATGTTCCTCTCATTATTATCTTTCCAATGGTTCAAGCGGTGATCAATTGGAGCTATGGTTTAAAAGTTATGGCTCCCATAAGTTCTGCCATCAATTGGGGTGGACGCATCACCCAAATTGTCATCTGAATTGTCATCCAGATCAAATAATATGAGAAAATATATCTAGCTTTCACAATGATCTTTGATGAATATTTTGGTCATTTTAAAATGAAAATTAGAATAAGATATGACTATGGAGGTTTAGTATCATAATTAAAAATATAAATAAAATATAGATAGGTAAACTATAAGTGGATGATGGATTAATACATTTTAATATTTTGACTACAGAGTTATCTTAGTTGAATTTGACATAAAATAGGTGGGAAAATATAGAGAAATCAGGAATATATAATTATAAAATAGAAGATAATTATGTAAAGGAGTATAATAGGAAAAAAAATGAGGTAGTGCCCCCACGTCCATTGAATGTGAACTTGTTTGGGTTGACTGTGCATTTAAAATAACCACTTCACTTGTGCATTGAAACTAACCACTACACTTGTTACACTTTTAGATGATGATGATGATTATTATATATCACACTTAGGGTTTTGCTACACATAAATCATTGTATGTCTTTTCTTATCTTTAATACCCTTAGGACACTTTGATAGATTGAAATCTTGAAAGAAAAAGAGGTGAGTGTAATGGTCTGAGATCATCTCAATCAACCCCTTGATGATTTTATATTGTCTACATATCCAATACTTTAAGGAGGGAAATCAATTCCACATAGTTCTCCCACATAGAGTGAATGTGAAATTGTGATCCTTTGACTATGTATGTAGCTAGAAGATGAATTTTGATACTTGACAATGTTGGCTCTTGACTTTAGTTTGAGGGCTCAACTTGGATTATGAATACTCTTTATGAATAATTTATAATTTGGTGAAAATATGGATTTTTTTCTCAATGTGCATAAGTTTAAATGATTATGGCAAGTGAATAACAAGTGGGTAAAATTAATGACTCTTGACATGTATATATAGGAAAATATTTTGACAATTTCCTTTAGCTAATTATGTAAAACATGTGGGAAATCCAAAAATAATAAATTTGAATTGAGAAAATAATATTTATTTGGTGAGGGATGTGATAAACCTAAATAATATTTATTTGGTGAGGGATGTGATAAACCTAAGTGTATAACAGTACACTATGCCCCTATCTACCTAGGGTGGACTTGTCCAAATAATTCAAGGACCTATGTCTTGATTTTGAGATAGTTTGATGATGTTTCTAATCAGTTTAAACATATTATAATTTAAAGGTATTATTGAATGATAATAAAAAACAAAGATTCAATCCATTATATTGATGAATGGCTTATAAAAATAATAAGATTCATGTATTTGAGAAAAAGTCATGCGAGTTGGAATGTGTCAAGAATTAATATTGTCAAGTAACTGTAATCAAATTTATGGGTCTACAAGGACAAAAACATAAATATTACTATAATCATAAGGATTAATTATCTCTCTACTTATTAATTAAATTAAAAATAATAAGGATAAAGGTAGTCACCTTTAGGTTGACTCATCAATGAATAAATCTCCCTTTGGATGTAGTGGCACATTGCAATAGATGTTATAGGACAACTATCACAAATGTTAAGATTAAGACCTAGGTATCCTTTGTTGGTGAATCTAAATACTAATGATTCAAAACTCAGAATTTCTAGTTGATAAATATTTCAAGAACACATAAATAACAAAGTAACAATGAATTCTCTGAGAAGAGATGTATTATTACTCAAGATCGCAATACAACTATATGCTTATCTCTGGGAAGAGATGTCTGATTTTCCATTTTGGGTTACATTTTCATTTATACCCATTTTTAAAGTAGGGGGATATTGTGTAAGGTCACAAAATTTGAGGGAGATTAAGTGGTTCAACTTCCATGCTTTAAAACAATACAAAATTTGAGGAATTACTATTTTTAGAAACTTATTATTTTTAGACTACACTACTAAAATTAAAATTTGGGGCACTTCCATTGGGTTTTATGTGGTCAAAATTCATAGAGAAAATCTTGATTCCATCTCATGGAATTATCCTCATTCTTAGCTTTCCAATGGTTCAAATGGTGAGTCAATTGGAGCTACGGTGCAAAAGTTATGACTCCCAGAAGTTCCATCATCAATTGGGGTGGAACTGTCACTCAAATTATCACCTAAATTGCTGCCCAGATCATTCCTCCCTCTATCAAAATCAATGGTCCCCATTGCATCAATTTTTCTCATCAGGTGTGGTAGTTGTGTCTTGATTTGTTTCTTTGTGAGCTGCTCACCTTGGCGGCTAAGCTGGAATAAAGCGTCCTCTTTTTGTCTTCATCCAGGTGTCCACAATCTCATCCTTTTCCACTAGAGCAAAACTTTGTGAATCAAGCTCATCAATGTCAAGTTGTTCTTCTATGACTGAAGGGTCCAATAGAGGTGGATTATATGGTTTGAGGAGCTCCACATTGAATATTGGATGCAAACTAAGGTAGGTTTGTAAGTTCAACTCAAAATCATTTTCTCCAAATTTTATGGTGATGATGTAGGGACCATATTTTAGAGGCAAATTTTTTATGTGTGGCCCTACAAGTCATTCCTTTTGAAGCCACAACCAAACCTTATCACCCATATTAAAATGGTGTGCAATCTTATGTTTGTTATGGCATTACTTATACTTCTGATTCATCTTCTCCAGGATGTCATGAACTTGTTGTATGTGTTGCATTTGTAAAATGAACTTTGTTGTTTTTACTACCTCAGTTCTTCCATGAGGTTTGTATTCCATGGTGGAGAATGGAATAGCTATATCAATTAGTTCCATGGGTTGAAACTTGAAGCATACTTGGAATGGACTATGTTTGGTCAAGATGTGTAGGGCCTGATTATATCCATGTTGTATGAATATAATTCCCTCATCCCATGTATGTGGATGTTTAGAGTGATACATTTTAATCATGTGAACAATCAAGTAGTTCACCACCTTTGTCTGACCATTAGTCTATAGATGGAAGGCTATCGACTTCATCAGCTTGGTATCCATCATCTTCCATAGAGTGGACCAGAAGATTCTCAGGAACCTACTATCTCAATCTAAGACAATGGACTTGGGGAGACTAAATAGAGCCATACATGACTAAAATATAGTTGAGAAATTTCTTCAGTAGATATATTTTTCTTACAAGCAATCATGATAGCCATTTTTGAAAAAATATCAACTACCACAAAAATACAATCCTTATCATGTTTTGAAGTGGGCAAACCTAAGAGAAAATCCATTGAGATAGATTCCCAAGGCCTGGTTGGTTCTAGAAATGGCATGTACAATCCTTGTTTCTTGTTTGTTGTCTTAGATATCACACATGGGGTGTAAGATTTGAGATATATTTCCACATCCTTTCACATATGGGGATAGAAGAAGTGTTTTTGAAGAACTACCAATGTCTTCTCTATACCAAAGTGTCCATCTATCCTATTGAAATGTGCTTCCCATATCATCTTCTATTACTCTACAACTAGAACATAGATGTGCCCCATATGACAGAGGACATTATCTTGAAAATAGAAATTAAAAACATGTTTACCTTATTGAAGCACCTGATATGTATCAGCAAAGGTAGGATCTACTTCATATAGAGCACCCCAAGTGGTAGTCTCATGTCCGCACAAGTCAAAAACTATTGTGAGTGCAGTAATTGGCAGATGGCTCAAACAATCTATAATTGTATTTAAGTCCCCCTTTTTATGTTTGATTATTAGATGTAATTTCTAAATATATGTGGCCCACTTTTGGTGCCTCTCATTTCATAGTTTGCTTTGTGTCTAGATGAATTCTAATGGTCTATGGTCAATGTGGATGACCGTCTCTTTTCCCAAGATGTAGTGTTTCCATTATTTATAGGCTTGCACAATGGTATAGAGCTCCTTATCATATGTTGGATATTTCCTGACTATATCAATGAAAGTTTCACTATGATATGCAATAAGATGGCCATGTTGCATGATGACATCTCCCATGGCATATTCAGATGCATCTGTCATAAACTCAAAAGGTTAATGCAAATCTGACAAGGCAAGAACAGGGGCTAAGCAAAGTCTATTATTCAAATTATCAAATGACCTTTATTGTATTTAAACCCACTAAAATGTATCTTTAGCTCCTCCTTTATTCACTTGGGTTAGTGACCAAGCAACATGTGAAAATCTAAGAATAAACCTACGATAGAAATTTGCAAGACCCAAGAAGCTGCAAAGTTCTGTGAGGGTCCTTGGTGTGGGCCATTCTAGAATAACCCAAATATTTTTTGGATCAACATGGACCTCTTCCTCATTCACAATGTACCTAAGGTACTAAATTTTTGTCATCTCAAATGTGCATTTTTTGAGATTTGCATACAACTTGTGCTCCCAAAGAGTTTGAAGCACCTTACGAACATGTTGAAAATGTTCATCCCATGTTCTACTATAGATGAGTATTTCATCCAAGTAGACAACCACAAATGAGTTGGTGAATGGTTGTAAGATGTCATCCATCATAGGTTACAGGTGCATGATTTAAGCCAAAAGGAATAACCAACCATTTAAGAGCCCCTCCTTAGATTTGAATGCAATCTTCTAGACATTAGTGGGATTGATGGGAATTTGGTGATAGCCAAATTTGAGATCAATTTTGGTGAAGAAATTTGCACCATGGAGTTGATCTAGCAGGTCATCAATCCTAGGGAGAGGGTAGTGATTCTTCATAGTGATTTTATTCAAGGCTCGATAGTCAATGCAAAGCCTCCATGTTCCATCTTTATTTAGTGCCAAGATAATTGGGCTACCACAGGGTGAAGACCTTAGCCTAATGTGACCCTTTTGGATCAATTCTTGAATCTATCTTTTTATCTCATCATTCTCCAAAACTGATATGTGATACATAGGATTGTTAGGCAAAGGTGATCCTAGGATCAAATAGATAGAATGTTTTACTTAGAAATGTAGTGGAACTCCTGTGGGTGACTTGAATAAGTCATCATATTCTCCTATGATTCATCCTATCTAATTTTGTTGTTGTGTTGATTGTGTAGTTAGGACTGTAACATCAGCCTTCTTGGATTTTTGTGGTTTGACCACCATGAGAACAAATTTCTTTGTCTTCACCAATCTCTTACATTGCTTAGCACTGATCAGGGAGACAGATGTGGGAGGTAGTACCTCTAGTACCATATAGCACCATGTTCCAAGAGTGAGGGTGATTCTTTAGGTTCATGATTCATAGATTCCATGTTGCTCATACATGAATGAATGACCAAGGAGTGCATCAAAAACATATAGATTGACCACATCATACAAGACTTCATCTTGGAAAGGTTTTATTGCATATGAAAGAAGACACTGATGGGTGACACAGAGGTCTCTCCCTAGGCTCAACCATCCAATACTGTATGGATTTGGATGAGGCTTCATGGATAGATTTAGACTTATCAAAACTTTAGCAGAGATTAAATTCTTTTGACTCCCACTATCAAGAATGAAATGCAGAGGCTTACCTTTTACCCATAATTTGGAGTGAAACAATCTTTCCTTGTCATTTGGACTTTCCTTATGGGTCTGTGATGAAGTGATGATGGTGTTAGGCTCAGCATCTACAATTTCTTCTTCATCCTCTTCAATAGTGGGTTATGTATGAGACAGAGTAGTATATGTTGAGTATTGTGACTCAAAAAGTAGTGACTTGATGGCTCAACATTCTTCTTTGGAGTGAGTTCTAGTTTTGTGGTAATCACACCATTTTTTATCCTTCCCCTTCTAGGGTTTCTTATCTTGAAACTCCTTTTGCTTCCAATTTTGACCTCATGTTTGACCTTCCTTGTCACTTTTCCATTTTGAGGGCTGACTCTTCGTATTCTTTCTGCCATGCTTCTACTCAATATTCACTACGAATTTACATGCCTCACTGAGGGTTTCCAAATTGAAGAGTTATATTTCCCCCCATATGTACCATTGTAGTCCACTATGATAGTTGAGAGTCTTATGTTTTTCACTTTATTGGATGCCCAATCTTGCAGACAAAGAATGAAAAATGTTTGTGTCATCTTGAACAGATTGGTCCCTACCTTGGTGAAGTTGTTGCCACATATGTAGATATCATTATATGCTCTAATGGGATAGTATTCTTCTTTCACTGCTTCCACAAAATCATCCTAGATAGGTTCCACCTCAAGGCCAATGTCATCGTTATTGAACCTCTTTTTGTACACTTCCCACCATTTTTTCATGGGCAATGATGCTTTTAAAAGAGCAAAAGTGATCTTTTCTCCATCAGTGAATTTGTTTATAGAGAAGTAGGAAGACAATTAATCTAACCAATTTTCTACTACATCAACATTGATTTTGCCTTCAAATTTAGGAATATCAAAATCCACCTAAACCTTGAAGGGTGTTGGGGTACTGAAAGGATGTTCCATGGATGACAATCTAGGAAGTGCAGTTGAGGAGCCCAAATTTCCCATCAGGAGTTGTTGAAGAATTTTGGACAACTATTGTAGCATCTATGCTTGTTGCCATTAAAGGGCTTCATTCACCATTTCCTTGAAAGGATCAAATGTCTCAGTGTCATCTGCCATTTTGAGTCATTTGGAGTGAATAGGTAGATAGTTTGGAAGCTCTATTGTTTTCCGCCCAAGCTTCTTGTAACCTGACCTCATCCTTGAGACTATACACTCTCAAGATAAACTGCTCTGATACCACTAATCTAAAACTCAGAAGTTTTGGCTGATAAATATTTCAAGAACATAGAAATAACATAGTAATAATGAATTCTTTGAGAAGAGATGTATTATTACTCAAGATCACAATACAACTATATGCTTATCTCTGGGAAGATAGGTCTGATTTTCCATTTTGGGTTACATCTTCATTTATACCCATTTTGAAAGTAGGGGGAAGATGTGTAAGGTCACCAATCTCTAGGGAGATTAAGTGGTTTGACTTCCATGCTTTAAAATAATATAGAATTCAAGGAATTACTATTTTTAGAAACTTACTATTTTTAGACTGCACTACTAAAGTTGAAATTTGGGGCACTTCCATTGGGTTTTAGGGGATCAAACTTCATTGAGAAAATATCGATGCCATCTCATGGTGTTTTCCTCATTCTTGTCTTTCAAATGATTCAAATGGTGAGTCAATTAGAGCTACGGTGAAAAAGTTATGGCTCTCGAAAGTTCTATCATCAATTGAGGTGGAACTGTCACCCAAATTGTTGCCCGGATCAACCAACTATACCTCATAAATTATACTTATAATATTCAATTTCAAATACCTTGATCATAGTTAACCTCCAAAAATAAGATTTTAATCCTATAACTCCTTTTACTATGTAAGGGAAAAAATGTGAGTATAACTAGAGAATATGAGTGATGTGTGTGTTAGGAATGATAATATTACCCTTACACACTCAGTCACACATACCCACCCAACCCCCACACGCCCCCCCCCCCCCCCCCCCCCCACACACACACATATGTATATATGTATAGTTACAAAACTAAGAATTATCTAAAACTCTAAGTTGATAGTATTAGCTAGGCTGGTATACTAAAAAAACATGTCAAATGACACAATTGTATCATCCATGTTGATACAATACAACTGATATGTAAAAACAAAATTATGTCAACCAAACTGATATAATATAGGGAAAGATACACATTAAAAAAACTACATAGGTTTGGTCAATACCTTATGAATATAAGGTGGTTAGTAAAACTAGATGGAAATTATATGGACAAGGAAGACAAAAAGGGACTAAAAGGAGGTTAGAATGATAAAATTGAAGGTATAATATAATACTATGTAAATATATATCAACAATTACCATGATCCAATCCCATCACATTCTTAGTGGACTACTTAGGAAATGCACTCAGTCAGATTGATGTATTGACAAGCCCCGACAAGATAAACATGATAAATATGAAAAACATCAAGTGTGTATAGTTTTTATTATATTTAAGGTGTGTGAGTAATGTTTTAGTGGTGATTTGACATGGAGTTATTAATAAGTGTTACATAGTGATCAGTTCACTCATACTTTGGTGAGTGAAAATTTACCTACTGTGTGGGTATCATAATGTGATGTATTGGATATAGGTATGGTTCTTCTTAGGAAGAAGATGATGATTTAGAAACATATCAAAAAAATCATACGTGATGAAGTGTATAAGGGTGAGTTAAATATTACATCATCAATTGTATGCTTGATGTTGATAAATGGTTAAATGTATTATAAATACAATAATTTCATGAATCCTAAATACACACGGTGAATCACGCATATTAATATATAATAAAGTCTGATATGAAAGTTATAAAACCTCACTACTTTTACTATTTTAAAAGGTTTTTGTTAATGATATAATAAAATATGTTTATTTGACATTTTTTTACCAGAGATAATTTTCCCAAGTGCAATCTTATGTATTTTATGCACTTCCCATTATCTTTTTATGTTAAATTTTTTCATGGATTATCTCTTCCTTATATTAGTTTATTGTGTATAGGCCTTAACCCTGAAATTGGGTACCAGAGCTTGGTTGTATGATTTTTAGAAGTTTGGATAACCTATTATAATTGGTTTTATTGAGTGGGATTTTTACATGGAATAAATTTGTGTGAGGAAAATGACTAGAACCGTAAGAATATAGATTGAGAAATACAATGGCCAATATTTTGAGGTATGGAAACTCAAGTTATGAGATCTCTTTGGAAATATATATCATTAGGTTTTTTTATTAGATGCACCATGCATAAGAATTAAATCATAAGAATAGAGAAAGGTTGATAGGATATTTAGGAGATCTATTAGGTTATTTTTTTAGATTCAATGCTATTAAAAATTTTAGCTAAAATATGGTGAAGATATTTAAGGTAGATTGGGAATGTTGCACTAACTAAGTCTCTATTAAAAAAAAACTATTCCTATAAAATAAGTTGTATGAATGTTGTTGACTTGGTTTAAGAGCATCAAAATGTCTTCAACACTATGTTTAGTCAATTATCATCCCTTCATATCACAATATGTGATGAATAAAGGTGTATCACACTATTTTGATCTTTTCCAAATGCATGGAACAAACTTGTATGGCTATCACTATTTCTACATTGGAGCTAAAAGTGGAATTTTTAGTTACAATTATGTTATTAGAGGAGGTGTGGGAAATGTGGAAAGGTACTAGATAAAGAATGCCTTTTATGAGCAAGGTAACTCAAAAAAGGCAAGTTTACTATTTGGGGATAAGTTCTTAAAGTATAGAGGTAGATCTAAGATTATAAATAGATCCTTAAAAATAATGAAACTATGGTAAGTCAGAACATTTCAAGAATCATTATAGAGAGAGAAAGATGGAAAATGCAAAATCCTCATGATAAAAGGCTTCTAATGATGGATATGGAGATTTATATCTCACAACTTTAGGTTTTCATGCATGTAGTGATGCATGGATAATTAATTAAATTTATTCTTATCGTATTCCTCTTACAATGGAGATGATTCATAATCAACATGAGAAAAGGCTTGTAATTATGGATATAGATATATATGTCACAAATTCAAGTTTTCATGCATGTAGTGATGCATGGCTAATTGATTGATGTTATTCCTAGCATATGGCTCTTACAAGGGAGTTTTTATGTGTATATGAGGAATATTATGACATTGATTTATTTTTAGGAGACAACTCAACCTATATAATTTTGGGTAGAGGAAAAGAGAATAAAAATATGGGAGGACCAATACTCTCCTTAGTGTTTTTAAATTCTTAGCCTTGTCAAGAATATAATATATGTTAGAAAAAATAATGATGGCATTTCCTAAGTCTCATTCAATAGATATGGGTGTAAGATTGTGCATATAGCCATGGTGTTTATAAGGGGTGTGCTCATGGATACTCTATTTGGGATAGATGTAAGTGCAATAACTAGCGCATGTAAAAAAACTATTATTCTTTAGGCTTTAGCTAAAATATGAACATGAGTATTGATTTTAGTGGAGAATAAACTAATATTAAATTAAAATTTTCACTATATTTCTAAAATTTATTTGTGAATGATAAATACTAAATATTTGGAGGAAGGGATGGAAGATTTTCTGTTGGAGTTTGACTTATGCAAACATTTATTCTATGGAAAGTGATGTCAAGTGAAATTACCCACAAAAATTGTGCAAAAAGTGGATATTTAAGGTGATCCACAGTGATGTGTTTAGAATGGTATACGTTCATTAATGAGAAACTATTTATTCTGAGTCCATAGATTATTTATTTTCAATACCTATATATACTTTATTAAAAATAAATATAAATTTCTCAATAAACTCAAGTATTTTGTATCCCTTGTGAGACATATACAAATAAGAGGATGAAATTATTCTGCATATTAAATGGGGTAAATGTAACTCAAAATAGTTTTACAATTTGTAAAAACACTATAAAATCTAAATTTAAAATACATATCCATACACAATGCAATAGAATGGAGTTATAGTGAAGATGAATTGGATGCAAATGGGAAAGGCCTAAAGGATATTGAGTGTTGTATAATTGGAATATAATTTTTTCATCAAATTAGTGGCTATTAATTTTTACCTTCTCAAAATATCACCCACATCTCCATTGGTTGAAAAATAACATAAGAAGGATTGATTGGTAAGAATCCATACTTTCAACACCTACAAATCTTTGGTTGTGAAGTTTAATCCCATATTCCAAAATATAAAAGATCAAAACTTGAATTTAATTATAAAAATTGAAACTATATTGGATATGGTAATGGTGTCAAAGGGTTAAAACTTTGGAATCTTCATAAAAATAATGAATTATATAGCAAAAATGTATTTTAGAGGGAGGTGCAAAAGGTTGATGCACAAGACGAATCAAAGAAGTAACCAAAGAAATAATCACAAAACTTTAAAGGTGATATATATGATAAATAACATGAGTTATAGTATGGTACATAAAATTAAGATTCATAAGAGTCATAAGAAGAGAGGATATTATGACTCTTAATTTTAATATATCAATATAGATGCATAGAATACTTGAAAAGTATGGCCCATTAGATATCTATTTTTCATGAATGTTATTTATGAGTGATGTTGAATATAAAATGGTGTAAAAATATATTATATTTCATTATATAATGTCTTGGAATAAATCCATGAATGAGGAATTAGAGTATTTGGACATGAATGATACTTGGGACTTGGTAAATTTTCCTCTTAAAAGAAAAAATCTGGGCAGAAAATGAGTTTTCGAGAAGAAGCAAAATGTGCAAGATAAATTAAAGAAGTATAAGGTTCACTTGGTAGTGAATGGATTATCACAATTATATGGAATACATTTTGGTGATAAAATTTCTAGTTTATTGAATTTAACTTCCATTATATTTATTTTAACTATTACTAGTGTGATTTATCTTAAGATAGATCATATGGATATTAAGATAATGTTATTATATGAGATATTGAATAATAAATATACATGTTACATATAAAAATATTGAAGGTAAAATGAAAAGAGGATTTGGTCTTCATATTGAATAAGTTTTTATGTGGATTGAAGCAATCACCAAAGATTTAGAATAATAATTTTGATAGTTATGTGGCTGGAGTTGGGCTTGCATGTAATAATTTTTATCCTTCCTTTTACATTAAATAATAATGTTACAAATATATCATCATAGTTGTTCTATGTTAATTTCATGCTATTGGTTAGAAATGAAAAGATCATGGTAAAAAAAGTAACGTCACAAATCTATGCATAGTTTAATAGGAAATATCTTGATGTCAAAAGGTTCATCTTGGACATGGAAATAAAAATAGATAATGTGAATAATAAGTTGTATTTATAATAAATTAAATATGTTGAGACAATACTAAAAATGTTAAATACAAAAAAAAATGCAAGTATGTATGCACACCTTTTCTAGTTAATCATATTATATATCTTATATAATGTCTAAAGACACACAAAGAGTTAGAATTTATGGTTTAGGTTCAACATGTGAGTGTAGTGGGAATATTGATGTATGCAAAAGTCTACACAAGACCTAACATTATACATGTAGTGGGAGTAATGAAGAAATTCATGTCCAATAAGGGCATGAAGCATTGAATATTGGTGAAGAGAGGATATATATATATATATATATATATATATATATATATATATATATATATATATATATATATATATAAGAATTTAAACTCTAAAATTTTATGTTGGGGTAAATATGGTGAATGTAATAAGTTGTATTTATAGGGCTTTGTGTATTTTGATTACACTAGAGATTTGTATTTGCTCTAAGTTGGATAAGATAATTACATACAAGAGTTGTGATATTCACAATAGAGGCCAAGTAAAGCATATATACTAATGCATGTAAGGAAGTATTATGGATTAATGGGATACATTCTAATTTTGGTTTCACCCAATAGGTTGTAAGGATATATTATGATATTCAAAGTATAATATTTATAGAAAAAACATTAAGTATCTTTCTTGGATAAAGCATAGTGCTACGTAATATCATTTTCTAAGGGAGAGTGTGGAAGATAAGAAGATACTACTATAAAAAGTGGATTAAAATGAAAACATTATAAACCATTGACTAAAGATTAAATACTAAATATTTTTATTAGTGGAGTAAAAATATTGGCATGGCTTCCCCAAGTTATTGAAGGATAAGTATATGCTTACTTATGTAAAGTGTTTAATAGGTCAAATATTATTGGGAAATGTTTCAAATTTACTTGTATATGAGAAATGGTAATAATTACCTCTTAATATATACACATGGTGCTTCATATATTAGTTACACAAGAATTATTTCACAATGTTGTTTTGGTAAGATAATGAGTTTGTGTAAGCTTGCATGGAAACTATCTATGATAATTGTGTAAGATTTATAGCATTCTAAAAATGATGTAGAGGTATGTATTATTTTATTCATATTATCATTGCATTCTAAAAGGTTATAAAGTGATAGGCTCGCACTAAGGTGCTATAATGAGATGAACATTTTCAAGCACTATACAAATTTGAGGCATTACTAGACACTTGTTGGATTATATTTTTTAGAGTGAAAATGGGAAAGAAACATCTTATCCACACTCTAACATGCATTTTTTGAATAATTTTATACAATGATCACTTAATTAAATAATTTGTAACTATATATTCCCCTACCATATAGGTGTTACAAAATGATGTGCTAGATATAGGTGAAGTTCTTCTTAGTAATAAGATGATGCTTGGGAAGCATATAGAATATATTATACCTAATAAAGTTTATCGAATGAGTGTGATATTAAAATGACATATATGGTTGATATTGATGCATAATTAAGTGTATTTTGGTTTCAAGTGATTTCATGAATGCTAAATATACATAGTCAACTGTGTGCATTGTAATATATAACAAAGGGTTGTATGAAGATTACAAAACATTGAAGCTTGTTATATTATTGTAAATAATATTTTTTAATGATATAATCAAATAAATTATTGTGTTGATTTTTTTATTTTGAATAATTATCCCAAATAAAATATTGTGAGTTTTATGTGCTTTCCATATATCTTGTGTTAGAGATTCTCATAGCATAAATTTTTGCCTCATCCCATTTAGTACTATCCTCTCTAAAAAATTTCATGTTTGAGACTATTCAAGATAACCTATTTAAATAAGTTTCCTCATGATATGTTGAAAGCACCATATACTTTCATCAATTTAATTACATTTTTATTTTGTAAATATGTTGAGAATTCCCTTCTTATGGATGAAAAAGTCTCTATTTAAGCACGCTAGGAAAATTTTGTATTTCAAGCATACGTAAGTGATAACATATGACTCAACTTCCTTATGATAATAATAATCTTAATACTGCATTTTACAGCAAGGGCCAGTAGTAGCTTGTCCCTACCAATAAATTGTTTAAAATTGATTTTATATGTAAAATTATAATAAAAGTAAAGTGCAATAGTAAATAGTATATTAGATGATTCAATAAAAAATATTGTGATATTGTCATGTATTTCATTTGGTAGATTTGGTGGTCATTGATAAGATCAAGGCACCTTTATTAGTATTTTTAGGAATATAATAAGAAGTCCTATTAGTGTTGAATACCAACAAAGGATAAACTCAGTTTTTCATGTTTCTTTTTTCCTATATTGAATAAATAAATAAATAGGTAGTATAATAAAATTAATTATTAAAAATGAATATTATGTTTTCTAACATTAAACCTAGTATGTATAGAGTATTAAATCATGGAAATAAAATATTTTCCTTGTGTTACATATATATCCTACAATTTTTTTTTTCATTTATATAAAATTATACAAATAATTTAAAATGAGGATAAGTGCTAAAATACAAGACTTGAATGCAAATAATATGTGAAGTGGACATATATATATATATATATATATATATATATATATATATATATATATATATATATATGCCAAACATGATTTTAGAGTGTTGTATGCATATTTTTATTATTATTGTATTATGGGTAGATAGTTATCTAATAATTATATATTTTAGATAGTTAAGATAAAATCCAAAATGGTTGATGTTATCCATGGTCCTATGTTAGTGGATAGTGTTGGATTATATTTTACTAATTGTTAATTTCCTAATTTTTAGTCATACATTTATAAATTAATAATATGCATTCTAATTTTTTTATTTGATGAAAAAAATAAGTTATGTGAAGTGTAGGACATGATGTACACTTGTATTTTAGTTACATAAATGCATAAATACATGTATATTTTAAATAAAAAAAATTATTTCATTTTTTCTAATTATACTACATATCCGTTTCTACTAAAAATTAATTCTAAGAGTTTTTGTTCTAATTTTTATGTTATAATGTTATTTTTTGTAGTAGTGTATTGTAACGTATCAGTTTTTAAATGAATTTTTACTTATAATATTAATATAATTATAATATTCCATGAGAACATATAGAAGAATATTTCATAATATTTGATGTTAAGCTTAGACTTGATAAGATATTCTATTTTTTGGAAAGTTTTGATTGCATAGAATAAAATATATATTTGTTCAATTGATTCTTATAGTACCCTACAAGGAAGGGACTAATATGATGTCATTTTATACATTCACAAAATTCATCCCATATTGAAACATTTCAGTGTATAAATTTGAGTTGTTATTATGCTTTGTGTCACTACTACATTTCCAATTGGGATGGATTTTTGTCATTGATGTTTGTATAATTTTTTTATGTAAACCACATCATGATGCAAAACTTGATGCTATCTCAATGCAAACCTGATGAAAAAGGTTTTGGGTTTTACATCAACCAATTTTTTATGCAAGACCCATGGAACGTATTATATAACTCTTTAGTCATTATAAGTCATGTCATTTTCACTCTTTTTTAAGTTATTTGTAAAAGGAGGAGAAGAGTAAGAAGTGAGATATAAGGGAGAAGTAATGATGTATCGATTCTAGTGAATAATCAGGGAAGTTTGTTGATTTTTTATTTATTTTTAATAATTGAATATTTACTGAATATAAATTAATTAGTTAATCCTACATTTTTAATTGATATATAAATTTTAAAAAATAAAATTACCTGTATGATCTGTGAAAGAGATAGTTATTTGGTTTCCTTATTATTTCCTAAGAAATGTATTAAAGGAAAAGAAATATAGTTTTCAATATTGATTCATATTTTTTTAGTGTGTTTAAATATGTAAATCTCAAAAGAACCATCATCTTTTTCCCATCAATATTTTTTGATACAATAGAATATGAAAGCAATAATTATAAAGATGATGATAAGAAAAATGGAAAATACATTGAAGAAGAGGTATACATTAGTTATATTAGGTGAATAAGTATGCCATCATATTTGCTTAAAATTTTTCAAGATAAATGTAGGGCTAAAATTGAAAGTTATAATGAGCAATCCAAAGATGATCTATAACTTATTGATCAACTACTAAAGGTATCTAAATCAAAATTTCATAATTGGTGAGGTTATGGGATTGTTTTATCATATTTTTGATAAAACACAATAAATTGTATTTGATTGTATAGGTGTAAAACTAGATATATAAAAATTCTAAAGAGGTAAAATGATAAACAATTCTATTTTTATATAATTCTAAATATAGAAAAATATTTTTTTTCTGAAATTATTAAGAAAATATATACTTAACTTACACATAGATTTATTTTGACTGTTTTAAATTTTTGATAGTGAAAATATATGAAAAATATGACTATGAAATTTCAAGAACAACCACATGATCTAGACAAGTCCACTATATGTAGATGGAAACATAGTGCTCTTGAGTCCATTGATTGCAGGCTTGTCATAATTGATTATGGCAAGTGGATAATATGAAATGATAGAGGAGGTAGAATTTTATAAATGATATATCAACAACAATATCAAAAAATGTCTCTAGATGTAACTATTGTAGGAGGATTGGAATGCAATACTCTTGAGTTTGTTTATTGTGGAATTGTATCAATTTACTATGCCAAAGAACTGATTATTACACCTTCTATGCTTGTGGGCGTTGAGTAATGTGAAATATCACAATTAACATTTTATCATTCCACCATATATATTTGTCTTCTCATGTCCCTAAATCCCTTAGGGAATTTTAATAGCTTGAAAAATTAACATAAAAGAGGTGAATGTAATGGGATGAGTTTAACTCAATCAATAGCTTGATAATTGACCATTACCTAAGTATCCAATACTCTAAGTAGGAATATCAATCCCTCAAAGTTCTCCCACTTAGAGTGAGTGTGCAAGTGTGCTCCTTTAAATACATGTATGTAGTTAGAAAATGGATTTGATATTTGACAATGATAACTCTTGGATTTATTTATAATTCCCTTAACTTGGATTATGGATACTCCTTGTGAGTGATCTTGAATTTGGAAAGAATAAAGTAGATTTTCTCAATCTAAAAATGTGTAAAAAATTGAACCACATGAATAGTAATTGGTTATAATGAATGACTCTTCACATGTATTTATAGGCACACCTTTTTAAAATTTATTTTATATAGCCATGTGAAACATGTGGGAAAACCTAAAATATTGATTTAAATTTTAGAAACTAGTTGTTGCTTGGCCTAGGACACATTTGACATAAGTTCATAAGGGCAAAAGATAATATTGTCCACCTAGTGTAGATTTGAAGGTGATTTGATGAAGCTTGAACATTTTAAATTAAGAGTTTTATGTAATAGTAATGGTAAAAAAAATTTAAATCTTGTATGTAGATAAATTACTTAGAGGAATGATAAATATGAATCATGTAGTTGGGTGTAGGTCATGTGGTTCAAGATTTATAAAGAATTAGCATTGTCAAGTACATGTGACCAAATTTATGTGTCTAAATCCCCCACCTTATTCAATTAATTAACTACTCAAGTAAATGAGATTTAATTGAATTTGAATGTGTATAACACATTTTGTATTTGAGTGGATACTTTAACTATGTAAGGCACTAAAATTTGGCAAACCTTGTAATAACTCATTAAGTACTATTTTTTTTTTAATTTTGAAAATTGAAAAATATTGAACTTTAAAATTCAAAAAATTTGAAAATATATAAATGAAGGATTACACCTATATGTGGTTAATACCAAATTTCCTTATAACTTTTAACTGATGATGGAGAAATGTGCACACTTATTGAAGCACTTGGAAAATTTGAACCAATGGTGAATTGAGAGCGATCAATTCTCAATTTTGAATAGCAAATAAAACTATTGAGTTGGAAAGTTGAATTATTCCACATCTCATAAAAAAATAATAGTACTTAATGTACTAATCTAAAAAAGTGAAACCATGCTAAGTTCACTATAAGTGATCTCAAGGATGTTGAGTGTCCCTATACTCAAGTTTAAATCACCCACACAAATTTTAATCAAATTGTTTTAGATGGATATAAATTCTATTTGCATGTTTGAAAGAGAATTAATAATTTTCATGCCCCCATGATGACCACATTGATCATAGAATTACATTGAAATGAATATTTTGATTTGGAATATTAACCTTTGAAAATATACATGACCAAGTATCATGCCTTTTTGTAACTTTGAAACTTTGAAGTTTGTAACTTTTAAACCTTGAATTTTGCAACATTGAAACTTTAAACTTTCAAAATTTGAAAAATCATGAACATGAATGAGTATCATGCCCCCTAGATTTGTGCCAAGTGATATAAAAGAATATTCACCTATATGCTTAATTTTAACTATATTACTATTATCAATCAAATTTTCACCCTTTGGAAGGTAGTTCAAGCCTTCAAAATTTGATGTAACATGGAAACAACTCAAGGTTGTGGGTACCCTATTAGAGAGGTAAATCTCTAAGTTAAAGGGCTAGCTCCCCTTAATGAATCACTTATGCTAAAACACTTATCTCCAAATTTTCTATGAAAAGGGAGAAAATCCTATTCTAATAGGGGTGATGCACCAAATATGTTGAACCATTATCAACCAGATGCAATTGCACTTCAATCATGAGATTGACTTAACAACAAACACTTATCCAAATCTGCCTCTCTACATCAATATTTATCATGAAGGTTGTGAAGAATTCATGAGCCAGGAGGACTAGTTAAGAGGTAATGACATGAAACTATTGAAAATACAACTCACTAAAAAACTTACACCTCACTTATACACTTCAAAAGACCTACAAAAAGGACTCCAAACTAAACATGAATGAAAGAAAGGACAACATGCCAAGTAAAACTATCACTTAGAAAGATCAACTAGTCAAGAATATATATTGAAACAAGTCAATGAATGTGGTTAAACTAGATTATTCTCATTGGTCAAAGGTTAAAAATGGGTAGGGATTTTCCATACCTAGGTAGAGAATACAAACATAGCCTATCAAGGCTCAATATATAGAGAAATGTGAGAGAATAAGGAGAAGGGCATAGGAGGGAGAGAGATGACAAGTTTCAAATAGAGTTACAAAAAGAAGAGAGATATGAAACTACCCCACTAGGTCTTCAAGGACAAGTGTTTGTCCTCTGAATATGCTCTTCTACTCCAAGTGGTGTGAAAATTTTAAACCTTGCTTGACACCTTGTATTTACTCTTCAAAACTACCCCTATTTTGGATTATGAATGGGAAAGTGACCTTATTGATCATCAGGTCATGTTAAATTTATCTCTTTATCTTCACTTGACACCTTTGATTTGATATTTGAAGATTTCCTGTGACACATCACCTTATTCTCTTGTTAGGTGTCTTCAAGTCTCTTTGTCTTACTAGGCCAATTTTGTTTAAACTTATCAAAACTTGAATTCATATTATCCAATTCATTCTTTCTTCATGGATGGTATATTCACATCATATTAGACATGTAAAAACTCATTTGGAGGTCTCAAACTACCCCCAAGACCTTGTTTTGCACCAAAAGGTCTTATTTGACCTCATTACTTATAGCCTTGAAAACATGTAAACCTCCCTATGTAAAAGAATGTAAGAAGGCTACTTGTAAACTAATAACATTGTGAGGACCCATTATATCTTTAAAAATTCATGTCCTGACTCTAAGTAAAATTGTCCTTTTTAGCCCATTCTCTCTCCTCAATTAGCCTTAATTAGGCCTCCTTGATTATAAACTAAATTTTGGATCTAAAATCTTACCACACATGTAAAACCTAAAAAAAACATGTTATTTAGTTTAATTACCTACTAAATATCTTCCATGTCAAATTTGAGCTCCTAACACTTTATACAGACCTCCCAAGTAGCTTGTGACAACCTTATTTGGCCCTTTTTCATATACATGTAGGCTACACATGCCAAAACATTACATGGGAAGGTACTCAGGGAAATTTTTAAGGTCATAAAAAATATTTCAAGGCTTATTCAATTCATCTATATGCATTAAGATCATCTTCTCTCTCATCAAGTTAAAACTGGTCTCTCTAATAACCTGTAACTAGTTTTAATCCTTAAGGATAATTCATAGAGCTCACTAATATTACTATCCTCCTAATTATTAAAGTTTAAAATAAACTAGGGTATATAAATATCATTAGGATCCAAAGGTCCCATGAAATCTCTTTGTACTATACTGAACAAGAGAAGGTGACCTCTCAAGCTGGTATACTACATTTTGTGATGCCAAGAAGAGTTGAGGACTATAGGTGGTGATTTGAGTTCTCAATCACCTATTCAGGTATATAAAATAAACCTTGACTTGGTTTCATTATTATCTTATCATATTATTCTCCAAAATTTCTATATCATTCATCAACTCATGTTAGGGTTTAAGAACAAGTCATTGCTAGTGACCCTAGATGACTATGTTTGAGAATTTTCTTCTCTATTGCAAGATACATGACCTAATATATGATTTTCTAAGGTATTTATCACCTCCTTATGTCCTTAAATTATATAATGTCATCTTCATCAAAAATTTTATCTCATGACTTCACCTATGGTCTACTTGTGTGTGAGTTAGGCTTTACAAGCCTAGACATGGTTTTTAACATTTTCCCTTCTTTCTTATTGAGTCTGAGGATATTATGGAGTTATAATATCACCATTAAACTAATATAAAGTGGTAAAACTTTCCTCATACCTATTAATATTTAACTCTCTCAAAATAATAAAAACTTTCATGAGGCCAGTTAGACTAATAAATGTCCATTTGACTGTGTATGTAGGGGTTTAGATGAACTTGTCTTTGATCATCTTCTCTTTTAACTCTCCTTTAGGTCAATTAGATCTCCAATGACCTATTGTATTTTTTTTTAATAATCCAAGATATAATATTAATCTCTTCAAGTGTACTCTATATTATCTCCAAACTTGGAACCAACTTGAGTTGCCTAGACCAACCTGTAGGTGTCATGGAGTTTGACTACAATTTTGGAGTTTTGATTTAGACACAATTCATTAAACACTAAAGGTTTATTACTATTGTATTGGAATATTATATAATTTCTTTCACACTTTAAATATTTTCATATAAACAACCATATACCCTCCTTCTCATTTTTAAAATTATACAATTGTAGGTGGTCATTATGATGATTGGAGTGTTAAGTCCATAAAATATGACCTTTCTCAATTAGGTCTGTAATGATCTTGATATACAATATATGCAGAAATACCCTTAAGTTAGGGAAACACCATATAATACTCCTTTAGGAAGGAATAACTCCAAAATGTCTCTTCGAGGGGACAACCTCCAATATCCTCTTACAATAGAAGACTCAATCCTTACTTGATATCCTTACCATGATAATCATCTCCTATATATACATCTATCTAACCCATGGATGGGTAACCTCCTAATCCAATGTAGGCTGACCATTACCCAATGTATTACTTCCACAAGTTACTCTATTATCCTAATATATTGTACCCATATAACTAACTAAGGGGATGTGTGCCACATGTCGACATCTCCATCAACCCATATACATCAATATATCATATCCCTAGGTACATAACATTCCTTCCCTCCTTGACATGTTTCATCCTTGAAACATAGGAAGAAACCAAATAATGAGTGTGCTTCAAATAATTTCACACTTGTCTCCAATCTCAATCATCTAGCCATCCATATGTGATCTTGGCAGGTGATAGCTCTCCAAGCTTGTTTCCAAATTTTATTATGCTCCTCTGATTTCATTCATGCTCATAATTATACTGCTTTGGTGTCCAAGTATAATTATTCCTCTTTTTATTCCATGCACCATATTTTGCTGCGCTACTCTGATTCCAACCATGACCATAGTAGGTATTCTTCCATGCATAGTCATAGTTTTTTCCCCATTCATTCCATGTGCCATAGTATTTTTTGTTTGGATTCCATGCATATCCATAATGATTGGAAATTTTATTTCCTGTATAGACAAAATGATTGTTGTTATGACACTTCCTCACCTGGTTCCATGATTGTTTCCTCTCATGATGATGTGGGTGTCTATATACCTCAACCTTTTCCAATAATTTGACCTTATCCACCTTTGCTTCTACCTCTTCCACCTTTTCATTCTTTGTCTCTTGAGTAGATGAATTGTTCATTTGTAGTGTGTCTTTATCTATATCATCTGAATATTCATCATGATCTTCATCACCTATTTCCATCTCATCCTCACTATCTACCTGGATTGTTATTGGTGCCTTTTTCACTATGATATCTTGTAAAGTGATCTTCTTTTTCTTATACCAAAACTTCATGAACTTTTTCTGAACATTGATATTCATTGTTCCCAAAGTCTCTAACCATGGATATCCAAGAACTATATCCATATCATCCATATCCAAAGCATAAAAATCTGAATGCAAAACATATTTTTCCATAATGAGCTTCAGATCTTCAAACGTTGAAATATTCTTCCCATCTACTTGAACCTCCTTGATATTATTTGCTTGAACCTATAGATGCTTAGCGACATTCATGTTAATGAAGTTATACTTGCTGGTAGGGTTTATGGACACAACTACCTTCTTCTTTTGAATGTATCCATGAAATTGAAAAATTGACTCAGATTTCTTTGGAGCCAAATTATTTTAACCTTTATTTTCTTCTTCTTCTTCTTCTTCTTCTTGTTCTTCTGATGATTATTCTATTTCTTCTTCTTCTTTTTATGCTTCTTTTTCTTCTACTACTTCTTCTTTTTCTACTTCTTGTTTTATAGCCCAATGATCTAAAAAGATCTGTTCCATTTCTTTCCATGAAGAAAACCTTTCTGTACAGCTCAACTGATCAAACCAATCTAGTGCAGGCCTAGACAAAAAAGGAGTTAATCATCTTTGCCCAAAAGTTTTTCTAAAATGATTCTCCAAAAGGAGCCACCATTCTTTAGCATCAATATCATCTTCCCCTGAAATTTTTTTCAACTCCATGATCCATAAATAAATTAGGGTTCATGAAACCCTAAAATGTCAAAATTGATCCATAAAATCACAATAAATCACTCCAAACAACTCTAAAATTTCTGAAATTTTTAATGTACTTCTCTTAACTATGCTTACATCTCCAGTAAAAATTTCAAATAAAAATTCTTTATATTTTGGAAGATATAGCGAAATTATTATAAAACCTAAAATATCAATAACTCCCTCAAAATGAATCAAAAAATTCTTAAATTTTTACTACGCTTCTACTATATTTTCTTACATCTTCAGTAAAAATTTCAAATAAAAATTCCTTATATTTCAGAAGTTATAGTGAAATTATTGTTTCGATCCACACAAATTGCCCAAGTCGAAGCTCTGATACCACTTGTAATGATCTTGATATACAATATATGCAGAAATACCCTTAAGGTAGGGAAACACCATATAATACTCCTTTAGGAAGGAATAACTCCAAAATGTCTCTTCGAGGGGACAACCTCCAATATCCTCTTACAATAGAAGACTCAATCCTTACTTGATATCCTTACCATGATAATCATCTTCTATATATATACATCTATCTAACCCATGGATGGGTAACCTCCTAATCCAATGTAGGCTGACCATTACCCAATGTATTACTTCCAAAGTTACTCTATTATCCTAATATATTTTACCCATATAACTAACTAAGGGGATGTGTGCCACATGTCGGCATCTCCATCAACCCATATACATCAATATATCATATCCCTAGGTACATAACAAGGTCATTAACAACATGAAGGTGACTAATATTCATTAGATGTTTCTTATCATTAAAATACAAGTTTCCTTAAATATTTCATATAATTTTATAAACTTTTGTCTTCTCATCCTTGTACTCAGACCTGTGTATGAGTATTCGGTCTATGAACTCAGCTAGTGACAATGATACTAGTCACTTCAATCCTTCACGACCCTCAAAAGGTTTAGTGTCTTCGATATTGTGTCCTATATTATTATATATGGAGTTATGTTTCCATACCAATCTTTTCCATATGACTATTGGGTTATATCTAAAATGAGGACCTACATGTTTAAACCTGTAGGTCTACATTGTGTTTAGGTGATTGTTGAAAATACACTTTTAAATCTCTTACATCTTGATGGTTATATACAATAATTTACAATTATATATCATTAGCCTTAGAATATTATAGTCTTCAACTAAACATTATACATTCTCAAATCTAATCATTTGCATATACAGGCATATGTGTTTGTCAACTCATCTACAAGGCTTGTGTATGGGAGTTGGAGTCCAGAATTCATGATTTTTGATGATCCTCAATGGATTAAATTAGTGTCTAATGAGTTTTTATGAGGTATATCAGGTTTTTTCATGGATTTAATTCTTTTATCATGAGACTTAATACCCTTGAATACTCACTGACAAGTGTGTAGACCTTTGAGTGAGTATTACACTTTCCAACCTTTATTGAAATTGCATGCTTAAATTTTTTTCTCATTTACTTGGACGTATAAAATTTTAAATGAATTACTCATATTAAATCATTGGTTTCTTATTTACATTTGGGAAAATATTAATATTCATACTTGTAGAGAACCATTTGTGGATAGACCATGCTTCCAAAGAATACAAAACATGATGTTTCTTGAAACCGTTTGTAAGTAGATACTTTTCAAGAGATAACACATGAATCATGGGAGAGTTAGGATATTTTACATTAAAAATTAATTAATTTAAACCTTTTAAAGTGACATGCACTTTAAAACAACTAAACACTTACACCAAGGGTGACTGAAACTCCGTACACTTGATACACTTTCCTCCTTATTAAAGACACAAACCAAGGTTGAATTAATTGATTAAATTGTAATTAAATGGTTCATTTTATCTTATGAAAAAACTCAAAATAACAATTCTTCTCGATATAATTATATCATGAATAAATAGGAACAAATTAGACCTTGTTTGGATGATTAAGACATAGTGACCTACTGTCAATCTTAATGATTGTTCATAAATGAGGGGTCATGAATCTAAAAACCAATTCCAATAAATTAAATATAATTATGACCCATAAAAATTTCCAAATTTTTATCTCCCAACCTTATCTCTCATGGCCATACCATGCATTTGATTTTTACCTTTTTGAGATTGTGAAGGCAATGATGGGGGAGAGAGAGTGTGTCTAATGCATCTATTGGAATAAAAAACTGATCCAAAGATATAATATGAATTTTTAAAGATAAAGGGACACCTTTTCAATGTTTTATTCTTAAAATTATTTCACAAGTCCATACAAGAGAGTGAAAGTTACCTCTTAAGCATTGGAAATCAAGATTCTAACCTCTTTCTGACTTGTTGACATATGTGTAAGTTATTCAAATGATCCAAAGACCTTGGAAAGAGTGATTTTACATGTTTTTAACTTTTTTAGGCTTTATCATACATGGAATTTATAAAAAATCACCATTTTCCTTATAAAAAACTACCTTGTAATCCATAAAATAACCGTAACTTCTCCAAATCAACATGAAATGTTTATTAAAGGTGATTAAGGCATGAAATGATTTGGATAGACCCCTAAGGACATATTAAACCACTTTAAAAATCTTCATTGTATCATGACAGGACTAGGTTATTACACACAAAGACAAAGTATTACCTTAATCTCTCCAAATAAACCTCAAATAATGCTAATAAGATTTTAGAAAGACCTATTAAAGACCATATAAGGCATGGTAAGACTTTGAACTAGGCTAAAAAGAAAAGACAAGAAATTTTTTTCCTATAGGGGTTAACATTTTGAGCATGGGGGTTTAAATTAGTTAAAAAATTGGTGATTCACGAGGGTAGCATGCTTGCAATGCTAAATAGACTGGTAGCATTGTCCTTTCATTGGGCAATGGAGTCATTTGAACTCATATTTAGACTTGACTAGACATTGATCATGATAAAACAAACTAATTTGACCTCTAAACACACACAAAAATAATGGAAACAAACACAAAGCAAAGAAACAAGACACACACATGTGTTATCAAACACTTAGGGAACATAACAAAAAAGAAAGTAAACTAACTATATATAATTGACTTGAACTTTTATTCTTCATCTTGGGTCAAAGGGGAAGATTGTAATATCTCTTGCTCCATGAGGTGAAAATATAATGTTGTGAGTTGCTTCTTAGATATTGATTTATTTTCTTCATCATTCTCTTTCTTGCCACTCCTCTTTGTATGATCTCAAATGAAACAACATCTACAAAATGGTCACTTATGAAGATGAACTCATCATGAACTTCAATAATTTTTAAAAATCTCTCTTGATGCTAGATGTCAATTTAAGAATGACCACTTCTTAGTTCATAGGGATAGCCTCAAGCTTGGTACCTTGTCTTTGAAGGACTAAGATAGCCTCAAGAACATTTTTAATCTAATCAGCAAGAGGTGTAGGCCCTTGAAGAGCTTCAAATTCATTGCAAACCTCCAATACTTCTATCATAAGTCTTCTTGGTCCATGAAGATAGCATCAACCTTATTCTCTATTGGTTGTTCCAATCCAATCTCTTAACTGCCTTAAAAATAGTCTTCATCATGGTATTGAAACCATATTAGCTCAGTAGGAACCATGCATTGTTCATCACCAACTTGGTAGTGTTATCCTAAAGGTGCCAACTTGTCAAAATGTTCATATTATTTGAACACATGCAAATAGGTCTACCACATGTCCTTAAAATCTTCTTGAACCAAGGTAGCAATCTTAACATCCTTTTCATAGGTAGCTACAACATCATCAAGATCATTCCTTTTCTTCATTTATGAAGACTTATTTATATCTATCTTCACCAAGTGGAGTACAAATGGTGAATTACTCATCATATCACTTGAATTGTCTTCTTCATATTCCTATTGAACCACACTTGTAGCTGAAATCTTTTCTTTATTTGGTGCCCATAGGATAGGTTCTTATTCAAGAAGGGATGTGGTGGGTGTAGACATCCAATTCCTAACACCATTGTGTTAAAATTGTCAATCTTACGCAAAATTTAAGAAAACAAACAAATTAAGCCAAAATCATTAAAAATGTGCTAAATGGTTTGATCTTGTCATATACAAGTGTTGATTTAGGCCAATGTATTCCTAAATGGGACATTGCATTTTATTGATTATTAAATTTTCTCAAATCATTTCGAGTCAAAATGATAAAAATGCATTTTGGTGCTTTGGATCACTCTATTCTTCTAATTCAAAAGCACATGATACGTGAATGTGTTATTTTGTGTTGACAACATCCTAAATGGGATGATGGTCCCTATGAAAATAACATCACCTTAATTCCTCTTCAGTCAGATTATAACCTAGTAATATGACTTTTTGACCAATTTGATTAATAAAGTGCACCAATTTCTAAAGAATTGCACTAAAATTAATTAATCTTACTTAGCTAAATTAAACCAAATTATGAGCTTAATTAATAATTACATGGAAGTTATTGAATATTTATTTATTGGAAATTGATTCCTATTAACTACATCGTCAAATGAGATGATCAATGGGGTGGCATCCAGAAGCCATAAATGCAATAAATATCATGATTATGGCTTCCCATGACTCTTTAATGACCCTTCCTCCCAAATATTTATTAGGATATTTATGGATTTTATTTACATAATTGGATTAATTCATGGCCACACATCTTGATCTTGAGATCAATGGTCATGAATGATCCTAATCAACTTGAAAAATCTATAAATAGAAGGGCTAAGATCACATTGATTAAGATTAGTTTGTGTAAACTTATAATGCATGATTCTCTCCACAAATTTTATTTGTGTTTATTATTATGTTTTATTTACAATAGGATAGCTTCATTGATATGAATAGATTATTGTTCACATCATGAGCCTAGTTTATAGTTGGTGTTCTTGAGATGGTAGAGGAGCTTGCTTTGCACCATTATTGAAGACTTGAGCACCAAATCAAAGGGAAAAACATTATTGGAGATACATTTGGGTGATGAGATGCTCATGGGAAGGTAATTGGTATTTGATTTCTTTCATTTGATATTTATTATCATTTACACACCTCATTCGAATAGGTTGGCCTAGATTGTTATGTTCTTATACATTTCTTGTTTTTTTCATGACTAATGCTTGATTTGAACATCTTTTTAATCCATATTTACATCTTGGCACTCCTGATAGGACCATTTACCCCTCTCAAGAAAGGAAGACATTTTGGTAATCTTAGATTCCATTAAAAGTCTTTAAAAATCCTTAACAAGCAATTTTTATGATCATTTTCTCATTTTTAAATGTTTTTCATTGATACATAGGTCACATAGTGATCGATGTTAGTTATATGTAACTGACATTAGTTAAGGCCAACTGGGATAAATTAGGTTGTAGGAAAAAATACGTTTAAAATTTTGCATTTTTGAGGTTTTCTCAAGTTTGTATTTGTCAAATTGAGTTTTTAAGTCTCTAGTTTGAACATTATTCCTGATCCAGAATTTTTATTTTGGAGATTTTATCCTAACATTGTGCTAACAAGTTTTTGTCCAAATATTTTTTTTACCTAAGCATTCACAAGTGACCATTATCAATAATTTCTTACCAACAATGGTTAAGTTTATGATTAGCATCGGTCTTGTTACAACCAACAACAATCATTGTTGACCAAGTCCAATCTCTATGTGTAAAAACTAAAGAACCTGAGAGCAAGAAATCCAAACTTGCTTGTTGAATTATGATTTATGCTTCAAAGCTAAGGGATACTCTCTAACTTTTTCTATAGGACCTACGTGGAAAAGTGATTATTTGAGCATGATTTAAATATTTAACCTTCCCTTTGGTGTTTAAAAGGAACATAGATGGTTTATTTGATTATTTTGTGAATGTTGTTCAAGGTTTTTGCAAACTAAGGAAAAGGGGCCAAGAACTTCACTAAAAATTCAATTTGATGTATAAAATGAACTTTCACTTAAAATTTTAATTGTTTTGAAGTATTTTATGAAAATAATCTATTGCTTGTTAAATTTTTTGAGAAAAATGAATTACACATGTATGCTCTCCCCCCATCCCCTATAGGGAACTCGGGTGACCAAAAGTGATTTTTCATTATGGTTGTGCCTTTATCCAAGGCATGAAAAAGAACTTATCTAGGCTCTCCAAAAAACTTGTATGATTTGCGTGATCTAAAAATAACCTCTAAAGCCTTTTCACTTAGATCATTTTATTTTATGAAATTTGGCTTGTGGAGGAGAGGTCATTACCTCTTCATGAGTTCTTTAGGTAAGCTTTGACTCAGGGATTCATCTCCCAACATTATTTTGACCCTACTACATGATGGGGTATATAAATTAAGGTACACATGCTTCAAGAGCTAGAGGGTTGAGTGGCTAACTTCTCTTTTCATAATGAAGGCCTAAGTTAGGTCTACTTAACCAGGGGATTCCTCTAAGTAGTACATAGATGGAATCACTATGCAAAGGAATAGACCTTTGCATATTAAGGTGTTTGGTATGAAATTAATTTATGTGTTGCATCCTTATCATTATCTATTCTTGGGACCATCTAGATGGTCATAAATCATAAGTTTTAGACAACCCCACTTGCCATGGAGTATTGTTAATTTAGGATGAATACCCTGAAGGTCCATATCGCCATATAGTCTCTTGGGAGAAGGGGATTTAAAATACCCTACCAAATCATGCACTTTTATTTTTGGATTAACAATTTAATTCCTTCCAAGAGCATGTATAAATATAGATTTCAACAATACAAAGAAACCTTGTCAGTTTAAGGCTTAGGATGATTTACTTAGTTGTAGTTGGCTTTTTTAGTCTTTACTTACTTGGTCTTGATTTGAGTCAAAACTTGTTTGTAAATAACACATCATAACCAAGCACATTATTTACCATTTCTTGAATAAGGAGGCATTATGATGGTCAAATCCAAATCATCTTTGACTTATTTAAATCTTCATCTTAAACATGTGTTTGTATTGTCTAAATAATGTAGTTGTGCTACCCATTTGAGTCTAAACCACTTTCCAAAATCTTTAAGTCCATTGATAATTCAAATTCAAAATTGCAGCTTTCTAAGTTCTAGGTTAATGTGTTAATTGGTTTTACCATTTGCACTTGACTTGAGTTAACTTGGGTTCAAATTCCCATTTGGATTGAAGGTCATTTATAGACTCATCATTATTATTTGATCATTGTGAACTTAGGTCATCAGGTGTATCACTCACACTCTAAGTTCTAGAACACATTTTATTCTACCTCTTATTACATGTGGTGGCATTGTGCTACCCATTTGGTTCTAGTTTTATACTTTGAAATTCTTGTATTGGTTTACATCTTGATTTTCTTGGTTTGCATTGTCACCTTCCTAATCCAAAGGGATTTTTTATATTTTTCTAGTAGAAACTCATTGAAGTTTAACTAGATTTTATGATATCGACGTATCTCTTAACCTATGTTTGGTGTACTAATTTATACTTAGGTCTTTTTTTATCATACCCTTTTCTAATTCATATAATTTCAAGCTTACCCAAGGTTGAGTAATTTTGTGAACACATTCTTATAATTATGTAGTACTACACCACCTCCTTTTATTATAGTCTCTTTGTGCCTTGTCACTTGTTTAGAAAAGATTAAAACACATACCTTGTTTAAACATTTTTAAAACATTATCCAAATCTTGTCATACATGGAGATATAAACCTTTTAGACATGACTCAAAGGTGCCCTCATATTGGGGTCTCTTACAACCCTATCTATGAGGAGGAACACTTATATGACAATCAAGACAATTCTATGGTCTTTGAAGACATTCCCACAATAGCAGTATCTGAGGACAAATTTTTGGAATGTCAACCATAAGAGGATAAGGATGAATAACTCCTAAAGTTTATTGAATCTAGTGTTAGGTGACCCTTGGATTTTCCTATGTAATAATTATATACTTCAATTAGAGAAGGAGAACAAAAACAAGAATAAGCCTTCATGAACATTGCAAAAAAAACATACTTTCTTCTAGAAAAAGGTAAGGAAATACTTATAGATTCAAAACCAACTGATCAAGATCTTGTCACCAAGATCAGAAAGATAAGTCAATGATATGTACACCAACTTATCATAGACTTGATAGAATATTTAATTTCCATGTCAATCCATAATGACACTTTCAAGGAACAAGGGAATGTAGTTGAACTAGCATAAATTCTAGTTGAGAACATAATAATGATGGATCAAAATGTCTCAAATAAACAACCTAAATCCTAGGAGGTTCCACAAAATGATTCAATAAACATGGAACATAAATTTTTCAACCATCAAGAACCTTTTGTTCCTTCACAAAACCAAAAACAAAACATTCATTATGCATTGAAGAAATTGTACAAAACAAAATTTGGATAGTTCATCTCAACCAACACGTACATTGGCAAATAGACCATGGACTCCTCAAAATAAATAGAACACATATAATTCAAGGTAAAATATTCCAAGGAATCAATGACTCACTTGATCGACTCAAGGAGTGAACCAAAACCAAGTCGTGAATCATAGGGTGCATATCCCAAACAAATCCACAAAAAAACAAGGGCACATACCACCCCAAGGGTAATAGGGGCACATAACACCCCAACATAATTATGTTCCACCCACAAATGCATCAAACATACAAGAGTGAAACTCTATGAAGGAGATTTTGTCATGGTTGGAGACTAGAAATATAATCAAGAAGTATAAATTCAATGAGATATGTCTATATACATTTATTTTAACTATTCTCCAAGTCTCCTTTCCATCTCATTTTGAGGCACTTAAATTTTACAAATACAAAGAGTGACCCTCATGAACACATTAAGGCATTCTTTATGTTATGCCAAGAGGTTGCTTATCATATTATTTATTTGCTTCATTTATTTATGTGAAGTTTATTAGGACAAGCTCTAGATTGGCTACTTAAGTTACCCAATGGATTAGTTATAGATTAGAATGAATTATATGAAAATTTCATCAACCATTTCTCATATAACATTGAACATGAATTGACTATTGTTGACTTATGCAAATATAAATAGTGTGATGGAGAAAACTTCACTACATATCTATAGAGGTAGAGAGCATTAGTAGGTCACTTTTAACATAATTTTCTAGATAAATAGTTGGCAGACATATTTGCACATAACTTACACCCTAAGGTCATAAACAACCTATGAATTACTTATGCCAATTAATTTAAAGAAATTATAGACAAAGGGGTGTAGATTGAGGAGGCTCTTATTTCCAAGGGCCTTGTCAATATTTTTGTGTAGGGTAAAACATCAAATCAAACTCAATCACCAATATAAATGGTTGCATAAGACAAACCTATGGGTTTCAACAAAAACAAGAATGTGGTAGGGAATGGAGTAATTAAAACAAGACACATACAAATGGTGCAGGCCTTGTTTGCCCTAAATGTATAATTAACTCCCTCTAATCGACCAACCAATTTTCAAAGATAAACTCAACATAAGACATTCCATAATTAATTTAGAGTATTCAACAAGTTGGGATAACCTATTGAAATAGTATTCTAAAATCTTGTAGTGGCTAACCTAATTGTATGGCTAGACCAAGGCCATTTACGTAAGATCAAACAAAGCTATATTGATACAAAGAAAAAGAATGGTGCAATTTCCATCATGTTATTGGTCATGGTACCTATCATTGCATCTAATTGTATCACCTTATTGAAGATATGATCAAGAGTGGTGAAGTTGAGATCAAGCTTACCCTACAAGGCACTATTTAGGATATGGGAATTTACAAAGATCCATTTCCTCGACATAATCAAAAACCACCAAGGAACCATCAGAACCAAGGACAAAATTAGTTGAAAAATTAGAACCAACATTAGGGTCAAAGTCATAATCAGGATCATAATACCCATGTTAACAACTTGGGGTATAACAACATGCCTTACAACTATAACAACACCATGGGATGCATTTTTGCCACCCACATAGCCACTATTACTATCAAATCCCATGAACCATCTTGTGATCTTTGTAGTATGGGACCCAATATTATTATCTAATTATAATGGATCCTTGTCAACTCAAAATTGCTCCAATGCAACTAGACACCTAAGAGTCACCTTCCAAGGCCCTTCACCTTTGTATTATGATTATAATGGCTCCTTTCCACCTCTAGGTTGCATAATCATAACTAGATGCTTGTGAATTACTCTCTAGGGTCCTTTGCTTTCTTCTTCCACTTAACCTAATGTGAACTTTATGTCTTCTAATTTGAGGCCTAATCCTATGCTAGCCAAAGCAAAATTATCTCATCTTAATATTGAGAAGCCTTATAGTCTATTAGACCAACTAAGTAAAACCCCTACATAGATTTCAATTTTGGATCTCTTGCATATGTTTTAAGTCCATATAACTATTCTTAACAACCTTTTACAAGAATCAACTATTCCCAAAGATATTAATCCTGAACAGTTCCAAACACTAGTTGACACTTATCTTCATTTTGACAACTCATGTTTGATCAAAAAAGCATGTCCAACCTAGGTCTAAGACATAATAAACCACTATATATTGAGGTCATCATTGAAAACCATAAGATAAAATAGGGTTTATAGATAATGGTTTGGTGCTGAACATAATATCCCTCAAACTAGTATAGAGATTGGGATACACTATGAAGGATATTCAACCAAAGACGATCATCATAAAGGCTTATGGTAACATCAAGAGGGAGTCTTCTAGTACTATTTATTTTTTGATAACTATTGGGTATATTTCACATCACACTTTATTACATATGGTGGACATTGAGCTACCTTATAACATACTTTTTGGTCATCATTGGATCTATGAAGTAAAAGCCATTCCATCCACCTTGCATCAGTGTCTTAAGTATCCCCATGATGGGATCAAGGTTACTATTTTCACCAATCAATAGCCTTATTAGTATTGCAAACATCTAGAGGTTGAGTTCCATAATTATAATTATTGCTCGTGTTATGAATTCATTGCAAAGAAAAACAAATTAATAGTTTCAAATACACCTCCATCTAATTATATCAATCCAAGTGACCTTGCTTTCACTTAAGTTGATCCATTTCCTACAAATCTTTAAAAATAGGTTATTATGGAATATGTGGGCATATCTATGTACCATCTTAAGGATGCCTTCCATGTTGTTAAGTTGTCAAAGTCTCCCAAAACATTTGGTAAACCCAAACCTTGCAAAAGCCCTAACATACCCAACTTGATCTAACAACAAATGAAAGAATAATAGAAACCACCTATGGTATTTATACCTTTTACTTCACCAAAATAAGACTGAGAGGCTTTCACTAAAGGAGACTAGTTATATTATGATGACATTTCTGACTTCTTTTAGAATCTAAAATATCTATCCCTAATCAGATCATGGATAACTTTGATTATACAAGAAAAGTCCTTGGCCCATGAGCCTAAAGAATCCTAGAATCTTTATCAATCAGAGTACTTAATTTAAATCATGGTCTCATATTTATACTTCATGGGGGTGACCTCATGACTTTCGATAGTGATTCTTCTAAATTGACTAACAATGAGACTCCTAATAGTGATGTAACATCCTATTATATCCTTTTCAATGATCTTACTAAATTGGATTTATTTGATCAAAATGCCATTATGACCATAGCCCCTCATTGTTCCCTATGCCTTTGCCATCCTAAACTCATTGATTGGGACCATAAAAATTCAATCATTTGCTTGGATCAGTTTTAGAATGAAGAATTAATTATAAAATAGATGGGCCTAAGAAATGGATTTCCCATTGGTGATCACAAACAAGGCTTTGATTTTTTATTATATCCTTCTACATACTTTAGAGAGCAGGCAAACTTTTTTAGTCATAACAAAAATAATTTTTTTTTATATCTTCAAGTGAAAACCTCTTTAAGGTGCTCATTGATCAGGGAAAAATTAAAGATATAGACAACCCCTTGAGTGGAAACCTATTTCAAATGCTCTTAGATGGTAAAGTTTGTACATCCCTAAAGGATACTCAAGGTCTATCAAGTCCTAGACCTATATCCAATACAACCATCTCTTTAGAACAACAACATATGTTTGAATGTTTGGATCTTGAGTTTCTAGAGATTTTAACTACTTGGACATTACCTAAGATGGTGGATTTAGATTTGTCACACTATCTATAGCTTTGGGAGGAACATCAATAAACCATAGAAAAAGAAGATGATCATGATCACACCTTGCCTACTATTCTTGAGGATGGATATACACTTATTGTAGAGAACACTATTAAAGTGAACCTAGGAACATACGATGATCACAAAATTATTTATCTTGGACCTTCCCTTATTAAACTAGAATGTGAACCCATTATATCCATTTTAATGGATTCCATTGATATTTTTACATGGTCATATTCAAACATTCTAGGATTAGACCCTCACTTGGAAGTACATAGACTTGTTGTCCATCCAAATGCCAAAATAATTAAATATAATTTGAGAAGGATACATCCACACATTTCCCTCTTGGTAAAAGCCAAATTAGATAAATTATTGGGAACAAGATTCATTAGACCACTACACTATTTTTAATGGATATCAAACATATTTATAGTAAACAAGAAGACACAGGGCATACATATTTGTATATATTTCAAAGATATCAACAAAACATGCCCTAAAGATGACTTTCCTCTATCCATCATTGATATGATCATAGATTCTACTACTGGGTAAGATATTTTTTCCCTCATGGATGGATTTTATGGATATAATCATATCAAGATAGCCTAAAAAGATTAACACAAGACTACATTCACCAGTCCATGGGGAACATTCTATTACCAATTCATGTCATTTGGCTTAAAGAATATTGGAACCACATATCAACATGCCATGACTATCACCTTCTATGACATGATGCACAATATTGTTGAGGACTTTGTTGAAGACATATTAGTAAAATCAAGAACATGTGTTGGACATCCTAATGTTCTACAAAGAATCTTTGAAAGGATTTGTGAATATAAAGTCCATCTAAATCCTACAAAGTGTTTTGTTGTTGTCACTTAAGGGAAATTTATAGGTTTTATTATATCACAAAGATGGATCAAATTCAACCTTGCTAAGGTCAAGGTTATTTTTGAAGTTTCTCCACCTTCAAATCTTAAACAACTTTGAATCCTACAAGGAAATATATAGTCTATCCATAGGTTTATTTCTCAACTAGTAGATAAGTGCCACCCATTTACCCATATTTTGAAGGAAGGTGTCACGTTTCAATGGGATGAAAAATGTAAATTAGAATATGCAAATATCAAGACATATTTGGCCAACCTAGAAGTTTTGAGACCACCAACACCTAAACAACCACTAGTTCTTTACATATCAACAATTGAGCATGCACTAGGGAACTTTTGGCCCAACATGATGATCAAGATAAATAAAGTTTTGTCTATTATTTAAGCTACACATTGGTGGATTATGAACATAATTAAACACCTATTGATAAGGCACATTTACCTATGATGTTTTTTCCCAAATTTTATGACACTATATGCTAAATCACAAAATAATTATCATTGCTAAGGTTGACCCTCTCAAAATTTTATTATCTAAAGTAGATCTTACAGGAGGTATGGATAAATGGGTCATGATCTTAAGTGAATTTTATGTTGAGCATAAAAATCAAAAAGCTATCAATGGGCAGGTTATTACTGATCAACTTGTAGAAGCCCCTATTATAGACACTTAACCACTCAAATTTGACTTTCTAGATGATTCTATCTTGACAGTGGAAGTAGTGCAACATGAACCTAAATAATGGAAACTATATTATGATGGGTCTTTTAATTATTGTGGATTTTGAACTAACATATTATTGATTACACCATAATTTGATTTGATTCCCAAAACATCTCACATTAATTTTCATTGTACTAACAATATGGCCAAGTATGAAGCACTTATTACATGACTTCATTTTGTAGTTAGTGGGACATTCAACACTTGATGGTCTATAATGATTCCTAATTGATCATCAATCAAACCACTGATTAGTATCAAACTAGAGATGACAAGTGTGTTCCCTACAATCAAATCATGGATAATCTCAAGGTTCATTTTAAATCTATATAGTTTCAACAAGTACCAAGGGCTAATAATAGATCTATAAATATAATGGCAACAATTGGGTCTATGATACAAATTGATGGCAGTGACAAAGAGTATTAGTTTTTGATTGAGAATATTCTATAGACTACACATATTATGCTATATTTAGAAGGGGTATACACCATTACTGGTCCCAATCCCCACCTGAATGACCTTGGTTCCAAGACTATTATAATTATTTCTATGATCATGTTTTTCCACCTGAGTTATCCCATAATTGACAAAAAATATTCCTTCATTGTCTAGACTATTATACCCTCCTTGGAAACATACTTTATCATAAAGGCTATGATGGAATGCTACTTGATTATTTATCTTTGGGAGAATCCAAGATAACACTAAAGGAGGTTCATGAAGGAATGTGTGGGGCCCATACTAATGGTGTGGTCTTAGATAAAAAGCTCCTTAGAACAAGCTATTATTAGCCAAAAATGGAGATAAATACTTGTAATTATGTGAGGAAGTGTGTTATTTATCAATAACATGGAAATATGATACATGCACCTTCTTTACCACTACAACCGATTATAACACCATCATCATTTTATACTTGAGGCCTCAATCTCATCAAGAAAATAAACCCAACATCTTTAGATGGCCATAAACATATTTTAACTATTATCAAGTACTTTACTAAGTAGATTCAGACCATTCCTATCACATCACTGAGAATCAGATAGCCAAATTCATTCATTATCATCTCATCTATTGATATGGGATTCCAACATGCATTATATTTGATAATGGTGGATCTTTTATAAATAGAGATGTTAAAGACCTATGTGTAAAATTCAAAATCAAGAACAAGAAATCGACACTATATAAATTTTAAGACAAAAAACAAGTTGAGGCATTGTATAAGACCATTGTAACCATTTTAAACAAGATTATCAATGATGCTAGTGGTAACTAGCACTTGCAAATATTTCCTACCCTTTGGGCTTATAGAACTAGTCATCGAACCCTTACAAGAGCCACTCTATACTCACTTATTTATGGCACAAAATCTATTATCTTGATTGAGATCGAGCCACCTTCATTGTGAGTATATTTATAACATATTGAATATGACAAACAATACAGAGTCTCAAGGTTGAAAGAGATCAAACTTATTGATGGAAAACATTTGGATTCTATATAAAACTTTCAAGCCTATCAAAACAGATTGAAAAGAAGATACAATAGGTGGATTCTCCCTCAAGAGCTTGAGATTGGTGATTTAGTCTTAAAAGAGAACCAAAAGAACATAAATGTTTAATGTAAGAAAAAAGGTGAGTTCCAACCTAATTGGCTGGGACCATATGTTATCACGATAAACTATGGATCAAGGGCATATTTATTGGCTAATCCAAATGGTGAATAACTTGTAGAGCCCATGAACATTATGCATCTTAAGAGGTTTTATGCTTGAAAAATTTGAAACATTATCTATAATGCCTCTTACTTGTGGGAAACTTGTTCTGAAGTATTTTATCCTACCATTATATTCTAGACCATCCTCTCATGGACCATATTCTTTTAACCTACTCTAGACCATTCTTTTGAGAACCATATTATTTTCATGACTTTGAATAGTGAAAACTTTGGACTGTTGGCACTCTACACACATTTTATTCCACCTTGAACCATCCTCTTTTAGATCACATTCATTCTTTACTATCGTCTCATGGACCATATTCATTTTGGATAGTTCTCTTTGAGAACCACATTATTTCCATATCCTGAGTAGTTGTAACCTAAACACTTTTGTCCCTTGACCAATTATAATCCTAGTTATGATTCATAAGCATTATGAAAAAATTCAATGCTAGTTCTATAAAGTATATCAGCATGGATAGTATTTTTTAGATTCTTATACATACCATTGAACATAGATACTATAGCATATGGTTTTTGCCTACTACATAGTTCTTCAAATTTTATCTCATGCCACATATTATCTTATTATTTTGATGATGTTTGGTAGGCATGGTTACCTTGATAGGATCCTCACTCTCTCTGATTTGTGAACATGTGTTGTTACATCTGACTTAGTTATATTGGATCTTTTACTCTTATATGAGCATCGACTTGATTAGTTGGTTCCCCTAGACATTTTGTACATATTTTATCCCAAAAACACCAAAAATATTAGAAAATGATCCACAAAAGAACAAAAACATTGTCTCACATATTTTTGTATTTTGATCTTCATGTTCTTACCATTTTTAAAATAAATTATCCATTGAACTTACCATTTAAAAAGACCATTCTAATTTGTATGCTCTCATCATTTTGTGAGCCCATTTTCCCATTTCTTCTATAATAATAATCTGGTTTTTCTGATCATCACCTTTTCTTCTATCCCATTTCCTGGGAGAACTATATTTGGCTTGAAGTTCATGTTGGACCTTGCATCCATGGAATTATGTAACTAATGTCCACTTGTCATGTACATTTGGAGTCAACTCAGCCACCCCATTCCTATTCTACTTTTCCCCTGATTTATTCTGTGTTGTTTCCATATCATCTAGGGGTAGTCTTGTGTCCTTGTTTTGGTTATGTTTTTGTATAAAGTAATGCCTCTACTACATGTGTTTGAATAATTATTTTTAAACAACACTAATGTTGTTTTTATTTGTGTGTTTATTTGATTTTTATTGTTATTTTGTTGTGCTTTCTTGTTTCTTCATTTATTTATTTATTTCCTTTGGTTATTTCCTCTTGTTTCTCTTCTAGTCTTTTATTATTTTGTTTGGTCTTGCTCTTTTCTCTTTTTTTCCAAGTACATCTTGATGGTCCACATGGATATTAATTATTCATATCTTTATCTCATGTATTAATTTGTTCTTTCTTTGTTTTTAAAAATTGTTGTTCCTACTTGAATCCTGATTGTTCATATCTTGATTTTGAGTTAGGTTCATTTATGTTTTTTTATTTTTTTGGTTTTTTTGGTTTTTTTGTTTAAATGCAAATGGTTGTAACTCTGGTATTGGTAATTATTATCATTATTCTTAGTTATAAACATTCACATTTAAATTGGATTAGTGCAATTGAAATGCAATGTCATTATAAGTTCCTCATACTTATGATGCATAATTTCATTTTTCTATATCAAGCACTTTGTGCTTTGGATCCAAGTCTCAACATCAATGAATATTCGATGAACAAATCTCAAGAACACTAATTAAACTACATACCAATGACTTATCTCACACTTGACTCTATTTAAAACATGCATTTCTCATAATACATCATGAATCTAATCGAATAGTGGTCAATTGTATTCATCCCTCATTCCATTATCTCCTACTTCTAGGTGAACTACAATGGCTTAAGGTTCATTTGGACTATGTAGGAAGATCTTGGATACATGGCGTATCCTGGGTCAACTCAACCATATTAATTCTTATATTCATCTCTTTCATCACTTTGCCCATCCTCATATGCCTTGTTTTTTCATGGATTTTATAGCCATTACACCATCACATCTATGTTTGAACCCACTCATTTTAAATCTATAAAATAGGTTATATAATTGATATTTTTATTTCTAATTTTATATAATGGGTCACAATATTTGAACCAACTATTGAATCAAATTAGCCTTATAAAGACAAACCATTATTTATCAGTGATCAAAATCAACCATACTAGGGCAAAATTATTTATCACACAATCATATTCACTCTAATGGAGCACATTATTATGTCTTCTCTTTGGAGAAAACATACTCCTTTTCTTCTAATTCTAATATCTGTGGACTCTTGCCCTTATTTTATCAATATTTTAGTGTGCAACTTATCTTAGGATTGATCAATTCTAAAGCGCACAGCTTGCACCCTAGCTTTGTGTGTTTTCAAAGTGTTTCACTTCTATTTTTGGATTGTATCCTTCCCATTTTCCCTATACTTGGGGCCATTTTACTCTAATTATATTTTTATCATTGATGGAATCAATGCATGAAAGAATTATCACATCTATATTTAATCTATTATATGGTTTAAACTCACTTTCACTCTTTTTTTAAGAGTCCATCCTTCTCTTTCATCCTGGTATGCCCTGTCAAGGGGGTATCATGGGCCATTTACAATTTCTTCTTGAAAACTCTTTTATTTGAAAAGGTGTTGCTTCATTTAATGTCTCATTACACCATCTCAAATAAGGATAAAATATATACATCTAATTTCTAACACCATTGTGTTGAAATTGTCAATCTTAATTGAAATTTGTGAAAATGCACAAATTAAGCCAAAATCACTAAAAATGCACTAAATGGTTTGAGATTGTCATATACAAGTTCCAATTTAGAATAATGTATCCCTAAATGGGGAAATTCATTTTATGTTATTATTAACATTTCTCAAATCATTTTGAGTCAAAATGATAAAAATGCATTTTAGTGCTCTCGATCACTCTTTTCTTCTAATTTGGAAGCACATGATACGTGCATGTGTTATTTTGTGTCAATAATGTCCTAAATGGGATGATGTTCTGTATGCAACTAAAATCACATTATAATTCCTCTCCAATCAATTTACGACCAACAATATGACTTTTTGACCATTTTGATTAATGAAGTGCACCAATTTCCAAAGAATTGCACTAAAATTGATTAGTCTTACTTAGGAAAAATAAACCAAATTATGAACTTAAGTAATAATTCCATGGAATTTAATGAATATTTATTTATTGGAAATTGATTCCTATTAACTACATCATCAAATGACATGATCAATGGGGTGGCATCCATAAGCCATAAATGCAATAGATATTAGGATTATGGCTTCCCATGCCTCTTTAATGCCTCTTCCTCCAAAATATTTATGAGTATATTTATGGACTTTATTTACATAATTGGATTAATTCATGGCCACACATCTTTATCTTGAGATGGATGGTTATTGTTGATCTTGATCAATTTGAAAAATCTATAAATAGAAGGGCCAAGACCACTTTGATTAAGCTTAATTTGTGCAAACTTATAATGCAGGATTATCTCCACAACCTTTTTTGTGTTGATTATTATACTTTATTTGCAATAGGATAACTTCATTGATAGGCATAGATTGATTTTCACATCATGAACCTAGTTTATAGTTTGTGTTCTTGAGATGGTGGAGGAGATTTATTTGCATAATTGTTGAAGACTTGAGTACCATATCAATAGGAAAAAATGCTTGGAGTCGTATTTGGGTGATGAGATAATCATGGAAAGGTAGTTGGTATTTGAGTTTTTTCATTTGATATTTATTATCATTTTCATACCCCATTCGAATAGGTTATCCTATATTATTATGTTCTTATGTATTTATTATTTTTTTCATGACTAATGTTTATTCTAACCATATTTTTAATCCATCTATACAGTGGTATGATGATGGATAGGTTCATGAGTTATAGAGGGAGTATGAGGTGTGGTAGATGACTCATGAATGGGCTTGAGAATGGTAGGAGTAATCTTATAATTTGGGGTCTTGGATATGGTGGATTTTTGAATGAATTATTGAAGGTAAAGTATGTTGAGTTGGGTAATGGACACTTAATTATATTCAAGAAGCACCTCATCCTTATTATGGCCTTTTAAAGGATCCTCAATAGCTACAAATTGATTTTCAAATTTATCAACTAATACCTTCTTATTTTGAAAACCTTCTTGGCTAGACATATAAGATGGAAAAGATAAAGGTTATTAGGGAGAGGGAAATAGAGCTTGAATGGGTAAAAAGCTTTCTTTAACTTCAACCTCTAGATCTTGGCTTGGTTCAATCTTATTCATTTTCAAATCCAAATCTTCAATGTGATTATCTATACTCTCTGATAAAAGATTTTAATGAAGGTGGATAGTGACCTCATAAGGACAAGGAATACAAGAAGGTTTATATGAGATACAAGTGGACTCTTGAAGAGGGATGAGAGAGAATTACATAATTTCATATTATTCTTTGGCTTCAACTCATTAATCTATGCTTGTTTCACCTTGATTACTCTATGATTTCACCACTTGGTTCTATCTTTGAGTCTTAAAAGACTTCTTGGGTTTTTTTTTTAAGGAAGATAAGTAAAATCTAGGTTCTCAACAATAGGCTTCTCAACAATAGTCTCTTCCTTCCTTTGAAATCTCTCTTGGATTTAGTTCCAAGAAGGGAAACTTTGAGAAACATATGAATAACATGGAATACTTTGATACTCACTTAGAAAGGTCTCTTGGGGAAGAATGAGTGGAATAAATTATGGTTGAGGTGGTGTGTATGAAGACACATGAGTTTGATGGATTTGGACCTACTATTTTTCATGAACTCTTATCATATCTTCTATGTTTTTCATGAGACCACTTACATCCAACATCTCACTTGAGAGGCTTTGCCAATTTTCTCTCTCAATAGGTGCCCATTATTCCTTCAATTATTTTAATGAGTCTCTCACATTGTGAATGAGATGACTAGGGATATCTTGACCATACTCCCTTTGTGTTTTAATCCATATAATTTACCTCTCATAGCCTAAGAGAGTTTGCTTCAAAATTGAATTGGATTGGTTTGAGAAGTGTCTATGTTGGTTAGGAACATATTGAACTTGAGAATGATGATCATACGAGGATTAGTCAATAGGTCATGAAATGAAACTATTGAAAATACAAATCACTAAACACTTATGCCTCACTTAGACACTTCACAATACCTACAAAAATATTCCAACCTAAACATGAATGCAAGAAATGACAAACATGCCAAGGAAGTAAAATTATCACTTAACATGATAAATTAGTCAAGAATACATAATGAAAATAGTAAATTAATGAGGTTATAATATATTATTATCATTAATCAAAGGATATAAATGGGTATGTATTTTACATACCATGGTGAAGGATACAATTATAGCCTATCAAGTTTCAATAAATAGAAAAATGTGAGAGAAGGAGGAGAAGGGCATAGGAAATAGAGAGATGAAAAGTGTTAAAGAGAGTTAAAACAAGAAAAGAGGTATGAAAATACCCCATTATATCTTCAAGGACAAGTTTTGGTCCTCTAAATATGCTCTTCTACTCCAAGTGGTGTGAAAGTTTCAAACTTTGCTTGACACCTTCCATTTGCTCTTCAAAATTGTCCCTTCATTGGTTTGTGAATGGACAAGTTGAATTATTTATGGTTAGGTCATGTTGAAATAATATATTTATTTTCACTTGACACATTTCATCTAATATCTAAATGTTCCCTTTGACACATCACCTTATTCTCTTGCTAGGTGTCTTGAAGTCTCTTTGTCTCACTAGGCCAATTTTGCTTACAAGCATCAAAACTTGAATTCATATTCTCAAAATAGTTATATATTCATGGATGGATTATTAACATAATATAATACCTGTAAAAATTCATTTGTATGTCTTAAACTACCCCAAAGAACTCATTTTGAACCAAAAGGTCTCATTTGGCCTCATTCGTTGTAGCCCTAAAAATATGTAAACATCCTTGTATAGAAGAATATATAGATAATATTGAGAAAATTATCACATATTTTATGACCGAATATGGTTTTATAGATTCATTTCAAATTTAATGTCCTAACTCTAAGTGAAGTGTCATTTGTATCCCATTCTCTCTCCTCAAATAGGCTTCAACTAGGCCTCATTGCCAAGAAACTAACTTTTGGCTCTACAGGATTCCCACACATGTGAAACCTAAAACAAACTTGTGATCTAATGTAATGACCTATTTAGGATATTTCATGTCCAATTTTATCTCTTTATACCTTGTATGGACCTCCCAAGTATGCTTGTGACAACCTTCTTTGGCCCTTTTCCATACACCTATAGCCTACACATGCCAACCAATTGCATGGAAATTTAATTAGGGGATTTGTGAAGGTCATACATTTTTTTAAGGGATATTAAATTCATCTAAAGTAATTAAAATCATATTATCTCTCATCAATTTGAAACTAGTCTCTTTGGTAGCCTAAAACTAATCTCAATCCTTAAGGATTGTTCATAGAGCTCAAGGCTCTAACTATCCTCGTAATGCCAAAATTTGAAATTACACTATGGTATATAACTATTCTTAGGATAAAAATATCCCATGAAATCTTTTTTTACTACACTGAATGAGAGAAGGTGACCTCTCAGGTTGGAAGACTGCATTTTGTGATGCCAAGAAGAGTTGAGGACTGTAGGTGATGATTTGAGTTTGGTTTTGAGTTCCTAATGACCTATTCAGGTATATGACATCCAAATTGACTTTAATTATTATATTATCTTATTTCTTCTCCAACCCTGATATATCCTTTATCAACTCATGTTAGAGTTTAAGAACAAGTTAATGCTAGTGACCCTAGTTGACTGTGTTTGAGACTTTTATTCTATATTGTATGATATAGGACATCACATATGCTTGTATAAGTTATTTATCACCTCATTATTAAAATAAAAGTTTTAATTTCATCTTCATCAAAATTATTTCCTCATGATTACTCCTATGGTCTAATTGTGTGTGAATTAGGCTCTATAGGCCTAAACAAGGTTTTTAACATTTTCCCTTCTTTCTTATTAAGTCTAAGGATATTATGGAGATATAATATCACCATGAAACTACCATAAATTTTTATACATTTCCTTAGATCTATAATATGCCTTAACTCTCTCAAAACAAGCAAAACTTCCATGAGGATAGTCGAACATGTAGATGTTCATTTGACTATGTATGTATGGGTTTAGATGAACTTGTCTTTGATCATCTTCTCTTTGAACTCTCCTTTAGGTAAATTGGATATCCAATGACCTATTTAAAATTTTTATAATATAATATAGACTCTAATTCTTTTCAAAATTACTCTATCTTCTCTCCAAACTTGGAACCAACTTGAGTTGTCTAGACCAACCTGTAGGTGTCATGGATTTTGATTATAATTTTGGAGTTTTATTTCAAACACCGTTCATTGAACACTAAAAGGTTATTAATTTTGTATTTTTAATCTTATAATATTTCTTTTACACTTTCAAAACTTGCATATAAACAACCATATACCCTCCTCATGTTTGAACATATACAACTATAGGTGGTCATTATGATGATTGGAGTGTTAAGTCCATGAAATGTAACCTTCCTCAATCAGGTCATTAACAACATAAATGTGAATAATATTAATTTTAGGTTTCTTATAATTTAAATAAAAGTTTCCTTAACCCTTTCATATCATTTTAAAACATTTTGTCTTCTCATCCTTATACTCAGACATGTGTACAAGTATTAGGTCTGTGAACTCAACTAGTGACTATGATACTAGTCACTTTAGCCCTTCATGGCCCTCAAAAGGTTTAGTGTCTTCAACCTTGTGTCAAATATTATTATTTATGGAGTTATTTTTATATACCAATCTTCTCCATATGACTATTGGTTTATATACAAAATGAAGACCTATAGGTTTAGGCATGTAGGTTTACCTTTTTCTTAGGTGATTGTTGAAAATAGACTTTTGATTATCTTGCATCTTGATGGTTATATACATTAATTTATAATTTTATATCCTTTACCTCAAAATATTATAGTATTCAACTAAACTTTATACATCCTGAAATCTCATCATTTGCATGTACAAGGCTGTGCATTGGTCAAATCATCTACAAAGCTTGTGTATGGGAGTTGGAGTCCTAACTTCATTCATCCTTTTTAATGATCCTAAATGGATATAGTTAGGGTTAAATGAGTGTATATGAGGTATATTAAGTATATTAATGGATTTAAAACTTTTAGCATGAGACTTAATACCCCTGAATACTCACAAGTTTGTAGACCTATTGGTGAGTATTACACTTTCCAACCTTTAATAAAATTTCATGTTTGGATTTTTTTCTCACTTGATTGGAATTATAACCTTATAAATTATATACTCATATGACATCAATGTTTTATTAGTGAAATTTTATCAAGGATTGATATTTAGACATGTAGAGAACCATTGATGGACAAACCATGCTGCCAAAGAATGCAAAACATGATGTTTCTTGAAACCATTTTCAAGGTGATAATTATAAAGAGAGAATAAATTAATCATGGGATATTGAGGATATTTTACATGAAAATTAAAGTAATTTAAACCTCTAAGAGTGACAAACACTTAAAAATAACCAAACAATTGTATTAAGGGTGACTGAAACTCCATACACTTGAGAAACTTTCCTCATTGAAGACACAAACCAAATTTAAATTGATCAATTAAACTACCATTAAAGGGGTAATTTTATCCTTTAAAAAAACTCCACATAACCATTCTCCTCAATATAATTTTGACATGAATAAATAGGAGCAAAATTAGACCCTACTTAGATGAACAAGACATAGTGATTTGTTATCACTTTTAAAAATTATTCATAAAGGAGGGGACTTGAATATACAAAATAATTACACTAAATTGATTATAATTAGGACTAATAAAAATTTCAAAATTTTTGGATCCTAACTTTTTCTCTCTTGGTCATACCATGCACTTACTTTCTATCTTTTTAACTTTGTGAAGGTAGTGATGGAGGAGAGAGAGTGTCTAATGCATCTATTAGACTTGAAACTTGATCAAAAGATTTAATATGACATATGAAAGTCCAAGAAACACATATTAAAATTTTAATTCTCAAAATGATTTCAAAATTGGGTAAGTGCATGGAGATGGGGGCCAAAAAGTGGTGAATGTTTTTAAAAAATAGAACCATGTATGTAGTTATTAAACACCATATACATAGTTTTTAAAATTTCATGCATTGTTATGTGCCATAGGCTTGGTAATAAATGATCCAAAACCACATATGTAATTTTATACATATAAACAATGTACACGGTGTGACCACATACATAATTTTAAAATGATAGAACTGCATACATAGTTTTGTCATTTTAAAACAAAAGAAAAGATTACTGATGCCATTCATTTGACATCGATGAAAACCAAGATCATAAGAGGAAAATATAAAATAAACATAACTAGGGTAATAAAAAAGCACTTTGGTAACCCAAATTCAATAATAACATGCTAGAAGAGAGGCATGCAAACATGTTTTATTGCATTTATAAACAAAATTAGTTAATTTAGTTGTTTTTTTCTTGAAATTGTATATTTTTTTTGTTTTTTAGCACATGTAGAAGCAAGTGGCACTGAAAAATAACCTAACCCTCCTATCCCTCCTCACCCAAAAAACCCTCCTATCCCTCCTCACCTATAAAATCCTCTTAACCCTCTTGTAGTTTCTCAATTCCCCCAAGGTAGTTAAGAGGATTTATCAGCCCATATCATTGAAAATAAGATCAAACTTGAGAATTTAATTATGCATTCAGGGACCCTCTTAAAAATAACCCCCACCAATTTCTTTGACAAACGTAATACAAACATTATTAGGTGAATTTGAGTTGTTAACAAGTCAAATTGATAGGTGCAATGGCTACAAAAATATATGTAGGGCATATTATTCCAACAAATTGTCTCCAGCCATTGTGAAAGATAAAAATATAACCAAATTCAATATTTGTTCCTTATTCATTGATGGGAAAACTGGTACACCACTAGATGTGATGCCCAAATGGATTCCAATCCACTGGTGCACTCATCATTTGATCAAACTAAATATTTGGAACAAATGGTGGATGGTCTTTGATCACCCACCTTGAAACAATAATGACGTCCCAATGTATTTTTTGACAAAATTTTATTTTGAGTTTGTGTTGAATGAAATTCTAAACTATTTTGATTTCTCAAAGTTTTTTTCCAAAGGAAAGTGCTCTACACAAGATAGGCCAAGTGCATGTCATGCACCTAATTAGCCTATGAGATTGCGTATCAATAAACCATATCCTCCTGAGACCCTACCATCTATAGTCAAAGAGACTATGGAGATTGATACTTGGAATGTGTTGAAGGTGCTTAATGACACCCTTATTTTCTATATGAGCCAAATTTCTCATATTCCTACTATGAGGGTGGATATGACAAGGCTTCATCTACTACTGCTACCCAACAAGATCATTATTGCAGATCATGTGGTGATATATGCACTAGACCTGAGGAGGAGGATATCATTAAACCCACTCATGGTGGTATTTTCATGGGCCTAGATGATATCAACCTCTCTATGTTTTAGCCATCTAGATTTGATCTGGAGACCTTAGATGCAACTTCCCAACTAGCTTTAATATTTTACTTGTAAAAAATTATCAGACTTATTAAATTTCAAATATTTGTACGATTTAAAAGGTAATAATTAATTTTCATGTATAAATCTCAATAATGTATATGTTTTTTATATTTCAGCAAGATTTTGGATGTCACACGAGTGTGTGTGCTATTGCTACTATGCCTATGTATGCTTACATGGAGGTGATTTTCAATAATTAATTAATGATATGGTTCATTATACATGTGTGTGCGTGCGTGCGTGCGTGCGTGCGTGTGTGTGTGTGTGTGTGTGTGTGTGTGTGTGTGTGTGTGTGTGTGTGTGTGTGTGTGTGTGTGTGTGTGTGTGTGTGTGTGTGTGTGTGTGTGTGTGTGTGCGTGCGCACGCGTGCGCACGCGCGTGTGAGTGTGCGTGTGTGTGTTTGTGTTGAAGTGACTAATGATGATATTTTTTTGTTTAATTTATGACCAAAGTAGACACTCTACCATCTATTTGGGAGGGAGTAGATGTAGGTGTTGCTACTATGATTTAATCTACACATCAACTCAAAGAGGTACATGAGAATTATTGTAATATTTAAGTGTAAATATGGATGTGTGTTTTGTAATTGTCCTTTATAATTATGAAAATTATTGACATACAAAAAGAATTTATATGTAGACTCCTCTGACAATGTCTTATGGTCCTATTTAAATGATTAGTAGGCATGATGTGGTACATTTGACAATTTAATTTGTAGTTTTTTCTATTATATTTCAATGATTTAGTTAGTTGGTTTAAATGTTTATGAGATAATTTTGAATTTATATTTTTTTATATATAATTTTGTAGGGAGACAACCCTTCTATTATCATGAGCATGTCATTTTCTCCTATTAGTGATCCATTTCACACTCCCATTCACCAGTGTGAAACCGATCATTGACCCTATTGAGCACCATTCCTAAATTGAGTGTGACCGCCAGCTTGTAGTAAGTGCACCTATTAATTATCTTTGTATCATTTTAAAAACTTAAATTTTTAATTTTTTAGTTATATTTATCTAGTACATGTAAAGTTTATGACAATATTTTCATATGAACAATTGGAGCTACAAGCAAGTTTGAGTGGAGGAGGACTCGTAGTCAGCTAGATCTGACACCTCCAACTGTGAATAAGGCATCTAAGGGAGAGGTTTATAAAAGAAAGGCAAAGAGAGAGATGAATTTTAATGATTAGGATCATGTCATATGAAATTTTTTCATATGCCTATATGGCTTGATGTAATTTTTTTATCATTGTGTGCCTATATGGAATTGACCCTAGATATTGTATCACCTGTGTTAATATTTTGTACACCTTTATATGGATTTTATGGATATTATATACATTATATATTGTTCAAATTTTCAATTTATAAATATTATCATTGATTTTAGGTTTTAGATTTTGTTTTAATTTATTACATAATCTATTACATGTTCACATCATTGTATGCCTTAAACTTTTGTTGAGCATTATAAATCTACCTTGCAGTGATCATAGAATATATTTTTTGAAGTAGATATAACTATTTTTGTGTTATGGTTTGGTTTTTATTTTTATTTTTAAATAGATGTAATATGATACAAAATTTTATGTGATTTTAATTATGGAAAATCCACTATATATAGTATATAGTATAAGTATGTGCTTAGAGCTTTGCTCTAGAAATTTATAATTTTTTTCATTTTTTGTTTATGTTGTTACATTAAGTAGAACTAGCAAAGCAGTGGGATATTTATTTGTAAATAATATGTTTCTAGTATAATAGTTAATTTTGATAAGGATAACCATTATGTGGTTTTTTTATAACTCTTGGCCCTCTTTAAGAAAAGTCATGCATGAAAGACATTTTTGGATACACATGAAGCTCTTGATGTTGCACCAAGGATAAAATTAGGTAGAAATTTTGATGCAAGAATCGACCCATTGATAAAGGGGAATATTTACAACATGAAAATGTTTTGGGAGAGACAATAAATGAAGGGATTTAAAAAAACAATAAAATACCTTTGGTACATAAAGTGTAATGAGGAGGGGCACAAATTATTTTTTCACATGCTTCAATGTAAAGGTGATTTTCACTACATGTGAGGCCTATAAAAAGGATTTAATGGAATATTATACTTATCCTTATATTATAAGTTTAAATACCAATTATTATACTTATAATTATAGATTTTTATACTTGTAGACTATTACTTCTTGAATAAAAGAATATTCTTCTAATTACTTGCAAACGACTGTGAATGCATAAATAGGGTTGTTTAAAGGTTTTAACTACTTAGACCTTTCAAAAAGTGTATCTTCTCCTTAAATTGAATTTATTAATCTTTATTATGAAATGATAAGATGAATAGAACAAACCTAACCAACATATCCCTTTTGGTTGCAAGAAAAGCAAGTTTCCTCATATACAGAACCATGTTACCATGATAGACTGTCAATAAAAATTTATTTTTTTGTCTCTACATATTTTTGGATGAAAATTAATATTTCCACCATGTTCATGATGTTTATTAAATCCTATTAACACATTATTGGCATTTGAGTACACCCAGTTAGGAGATAGAACACTTGTTTTGACCTCAAGATGACATTTCCCTAGATGTAAGATACAAGACATAGTGAAATATATCTATATTCAAGGGATTTTGGGTGGAAAATGACATAACCAACACATTATGGGTGGGGATAAACCTCTAAGACCACATTCATGGTATCTAAGTACACCTGATTAGGAGATAGAGCACACATTCTGGCCTCAAGACCACTTGTCCCTAAAAGGCAAAGCTGGTGTTTTTTAGGCAAAATTTGGGTAACCATAAAATGGAAACCATAATTCATATACATGCACCAAAATTAATATCACATTATTTTTAAATTATTATAATTACACTCCAAAGATCTAAAATTGAAAAGCATTGAGGAACTCATGGTAGAGGATTCAGTGATCAGTCGTAAAATACAACTTTCATGGGGTTAAGAGATAAGTTAGTTACCTCCAATAGACATTTATTATATTAGGACCTCTACTTCAAAATTCATCACTTATAACACCTCTATATGTGAAATTTTCATGTTTTCCCACATCCATGACCTCTAAATCCATGTGGATACCCTTTTTTACAATAATTTTGGCCTCAAATAACATTGACAATAAATGTTTTCAAGATGAAATCCATAGTGTGAGATCTCTATCTTCAAGGCTCATGGGTGAAAAATGACATCACCAACACATTGGGTGTAAATATTAACCTCTAGGACACCATTATTGGCATACATGTATGTCTGGTTAGGAGATGAAGCACCTATTTTGAGCTCAAGGCCACTTGTCCCTAGATGCAAGATGCAAGATGCAAGCCATAATGTAAGATATGTATCTCTGGGGGATCATGCATGAAAAATTACATTAACACCATGTTGGGGTGGGGATTACCCTTTAGGACCACATTCCTAGTGCTTGAGTAAACTCGATTAGGAGATAAAGCACCCATTCCAACCTCAAGGCCACTTGTTCCTATATGCAAGATACAAACCATAATATAAGATCTTTATCTCTAGGGGATCATGGGTGAAAAATGACATTAAAACCATGTATTAGGTGGGTATAAACCTCTTAGACCATATTCCTAGCATTTGAGTATGCCAAATTAGGATATGGAGCACCTATTCTAACCTCAAGACCACTTGTCCCTACAAGCCAAAACTATTGTTTTTTAGGAAAACATTGGATAGCCATAAAATGCAAACCCTAAGTCATATCCATGAACCAAAAGAAATATAACATGTGTGTTGAATTAATATAATTTCACCCTAAGTATATTGGATTTCAAATCATTGAGGAACTCAGGGCAGAGGATTCAGTGATTATTCCTAAAATGCAACATTCATGTAGTTAAGAGAGGTTATTTACCTCTAATAGACATTTCCACTTATGGGACATATTATTAAAAATAGATCACTTTAAAAAATTAGGATATTCAATTTACATATGTTATCATATCTATAGCATTTGAATCTAAGTGAATACCCTTTTTTGCAATAATTATAGCCTCAAGCAACATTGACAAAAAATGCTATCAAGATGCAAGCCATAGTGCAAGATCTCTATTTCTAGGGGATCATGGGTGAAAAATTACATTTAAACCATGTTGGGTCTGTTAATTAAACTTTAGTACCCCATTATTGGCATTTAAGTACACCTGGTTAGGAGATGAAGCACTCATTCTGACCTCAAGACCACTTGTCCCTAGATGCAAGATGCAAGTGACAGTGCAAGATATCTATCTGTAGGGGATCATGGGTGAAAAATGACATATTAACCATGATAGGGGTGGGTATTAACCTATAGGACCACATTCATGTCCTTTTAGTACTCCCGTTTAGGAGATAAAACACCCATTCTAGTCTCAAGGCCACTTGTTCCTAAATAAAAGATACAAGCCACAGTGCAAGATTTCTATCTCCAGGGGCTCCTAGGTGAAAAATTACATTTAAAACATATCAAGGGTGGTTATTAACCTCTAAAAAAACATTATTGGCATTTTATTATGATCGATTAAGAGATAGAGCACCCATTCTGGCCTTAATACCACTTATCCCTATAAGGCAAAACTGGTGATTTTTAGGCAAACTTTAGACAGCTGTAAAATGAAAACCATAAGTTTTATCAAAAAATAAAAAACCATCATTTTCATGTATAATTCCTCTAATTTCAACCAAAATATTTTGGATTCAAAGCATCAACAAACTCATGAAATAGGATTAAGTGATCAATCCTAAAATGCAACTTTCATGTAGTTAAGAGATAGGTTATTTCCCTTTAATAGAAATTTATGCTTTTGGGAATTTTGCTTCAAAATCCATCACTTATAACACATTTATATTTTTAATTTACATGTTTTCTCATATCCAAGGCCTCTTAATCTATGTGGATACACTTTTTGCAATAATTTTGGCCTCAATCAATATTAATAAGAAATGTTCTCAATATGCAAGCCACGATGCAAGATATTTATCTTTAGGGTATCATGGGTGAAAAATAATATCATCACCATGTCATAGGTTTTGATTAAACTCTAGGACCCCATTGTTGGCATCCGATTATGCTTGGTTAGGAGACAGAGCACCCATTCTGACCTCAAGGCCACTTGTCCCTAGATGTAAGATGTAAGCCATAGTGTAATATCTCTATATCTCAAAGCTCATGAGTGAAAAATAACATTTACACCACGTCAAGGGTGTGGATTAACCTCTAGGATTACATTCTTGGAATTTTAGTATGCCCAAATGGAGCACCTATTCTATCCTTGAGGCCACTTGTCCCTATATGCAAGATCTCTATCTCTGGGAGATCATGGATGAAAAATGACATCACCACCACATCAAGGGTGTGGATTACCACCTAGGACCACATTCATATCATCTTAGTATTCCTTATTAGGAAATAGATCACCCTTTCTATCCTCAAGACCACTTATCCCTATAAGGCAAAACTAGTGTTTTTAAGGCAAATTTTGGACAACCTTAAAACAAAAACTATAAGTCATATCCATGAACCGAAAGAACCATCATGTGCATGTAAAATTCCTATAATTTCATCCCCAAAGCTCTCAAATTAAAAAATAACAGTGAAATTTTGGTAGAGGATTCAATGATTAGTCCTAAAATGTAACTTTCTTGGCATCCAAGTATGCCTAGTTAGGAGATGAAGCACCCATTCGAGCCTCAAGACCACTTATCCCTAGATTCAAGACACTTATCTAATAATGGTTCCAATCACATGAAGGTGGAATAATCTACATGATCTAAAATTTAAAATAGGAAATCATCTACTTGAACTAAAGTCTTCTCTTAGCTTTGAGATTATGAAATTCTCTACTAATGGTGCCAACCACGTGAAGGTGGAAGTTAATTTGGCACCACTGACCTACAAAGAATATGTTAATGTGTAATTATATTGAAATTTATATGTAATAATTATAATATATATATAATTTTATAAAATTAAACACATTTACATTTGATAAGTCAACATACCTTGGTATTTCAATCTAAGGAACCACTAAGATCGGCTCTAGTCTTTATCATAACAAGAATTACTTCATGACCAAATTCATGAACCTGCCATAGAGTTCTTTTTAATGGCCTACCTTGATATTTGTGAAACTAAACATTTGTTATAATAACTAAATTTTTATAGTGGATTATGTTCTTATGTACTTTATAGTATTTAAAGAACCATACATTTAAACTTTTTATAAGATAGTGTCGAAGCCAAGTTCCAGTAACTACCAAAGACCCAATGGGATAGTGAATGTTTTCCCCATCTATGAATACAAAAGTCAATTTATATTTCTTCTCTACATACTAGCACAAGTATTAATATATACCCTTCTCTTTATCCTCATCTATAATAATTGTATAAACATGCCCTGTATCCAAAAACAAAACATGATTTGTGAACATGATATGTTGACATGTTTACCAAATTTATTACATGAATCACATGTTAAAAAGATGGTACCTAGTTTCACTAGATCATATACATGTTCAAAGTCACATGATGATGTTATCTTTGTAAGTTATAATGTTCATGGAACCTAATAAGTTGTTAATTGGAACTAGAGGCCTATAACTCCATTCATTCACCTGTTCTTGTGACTCACACTCATTCCAAAATAAGTCAATGCATGTAGAACAAAAACATGCCATGTGCCTCATATGAAATATTCAATAACTTGTGCTTGAGATATGAATTAAGTGTAACTCATTCGATTTTATTACTGTCATATAATCTTTATACCTTACCAATTGTTCATCCTCCATTTGCAAAAATATCTATGAACAGTGGACTTTTGTTGAGAACCATGGCCCACAATTTCATTACACCATTTAAATATCCTTTTTGCATTTTTCAAATCAGTGAACTCTTCAAACTTCAACTCCTCTCTTACAAACACTCTTTTGACACATGCTCTTGCACTATCATGCTCCCCTTTTCCATGGTGTGCTTTAGTGAAATTAAAAATATGTTGTACACTAGTGGTCACATGCATCCTGCTCAACCAATATAACATCCGTGCATTATTAAATTGTGACATGCACTTATATAACCAAATATAATGTTGATTGAAAGTAATGTTCCTTTCACTCAACTTGCCATAAAAAAATTGAAAACTATTGGTGTATGTTTTTAATCCATTATATAGTTTTACTATAATATATATTAATATTTCTTAGTTAGAATAATTAATTAACTTAGGTTTAATAATGAGGTCATAAATGTATATGCACATGCTTCTTTGTAGTCAACATGGTTTCACTATTCATTTGTCAACCAATGTTGACATGTGGGGCTTGGCATGTTGCACATGGGGTTACTATTCACATAGAAACTAAGCTATGTTCTCATTGCCAAATGAATGTGGCTCAATACCTCTTATCTTCCTATATAATAACCTCTCCTATAAATCATTAGTATGTGGATAAATGGAGCTAATTAGTCATAGCTTATTATGTTAGGATACTAGTATGCTAAGTGTTATGTAAGTTGTGAGTGATAGTATTGTGAGCTTAGTGAGGTGTAATATATAAGCCTAGTATGGCACCATTATGATGTAAGCTGTGTACTCTTCCTCATTCTGAATATATCTATTGTAGTTATACTCTTAGTTTTAATTTCATGCTTCAATAGTTGGGTGTGTTCACTCTACAGTCTCGGTCTTGGTCATCCTTGATTATGGATGATTCTAACATGGTTTTAGAGTAGAGATGGTAAATTAACATCATTTTTATTTTTTTATTTAAAATCTTAAGAATTATATTATCCTATAATATTGGCATTTGCATGTATTTTCTTATGTATTGGCATATAAGTTTGATTGTAGAGCTGTAAGAGGGAATTTAACCATCAAGTTTCTATCTTAAGCCGACGTATCATCTTCTAGTGTTTGGATTTTTACACCCTCCAAAAAATCATATTCAAATTTTAGTCAACGTATCACAAGAAATCACCTTACATGTTTGTCATGACTATTCAAATAGTTCTTTCATGTGGTCAAGGCATATTCACATCCTAGTTGGGATGAATTCTTACCTGAACTTAAGCTAAGCTCATTATTTTCTCCCCTTCACATTGCCATTGAAGGATAAACATTGGAATTTTTTATCTAAATAAGATTTTCAATGTGTTCATGATCATTTTTTATGGTGTTTTAGCTTACAATGTATTTTTGATCTCTGGTTTACCATGTTTTAGAGCCTCATAGGCCTGAAATGCTCTCATGCCATTGGAAAATCTTCCCACAGCTTGTAAATATGTTTTCAAAATATTTTGATCTCTTTGAAGGCATTATAAACCTCCATAGCCTATCCAAGGGTGATCTACAACTTTCACAACTATAGTCTATTCTTTGCTTCCCATGATAGTTTAACAACCTGGTTAACTCTAACGCCTTCTCTAACAATGAGGACCACATTGTTCCACCTACTCCTATAGTCAATTTTTGCCTCCATATGGCTCATTAATTTCCCACATGTGGTCAAATATGTCCCTAACTACCACATGCCACATATATAAATCTTTCTTGATCACCATCTTCCTTACTCATTTGTTAAGTCAAACCAACAATTTTTTTGCAAAATCATCCTTTATTGCCAATTCATGGTATTGACATTTACTGAGTGGTTTCAATTTTTTTTATGTTTTAAATGTTTAAAAAAACACTAAAAATTTTAATAAAAAAGAAACCCCCCTCCCCCCTAAGTTGTAATATTTTTATATGGTGGTGGAAGTTTTTTTTAACTTCTTTTAAAAACAATGTATTGTATTTGACCCATTATTCCTCTTATCATTCTCTTAGATGCATTTTTGGTGGTAAATGGCATCTATTTTGGGATGCCATTTTTTGTTAAATAAGTGTATTTGGGGAAATTTTAAGGGCCACACAAGCTTCAAATTTTGTTTGGCACTGGGGGCTCCACCCATCGAACCCAACTTGTACCATGATAGGGAGCACACTAGGGACTGTTGCCCCTAGACCCTTGTGTCATGCCCCATTGTACAATAATTTTGATTATTTAATACCACTAGGTGAGGTCTGATATATAATTAGGTTAGTTCCCCTCACAATATAAACAATATTATTTGTACAGATTATTCATGGATACATTCTCGACTGAGTCTGATGTCTAGTACTCGAGCATGCATTTTACTTGAAAACTTGAGGGGTTATTCTTGATACTTATGGGGGTTACTTTTATACTTATGATAGAAATATCTCTATTCTTATGGGGGGATACATTTCTATGTTGGTATGTGTTATTTATATGTACTTAGGTACCTAACAAGGGTTTGTTGTTGGGCCCAAATATTCTACACACGTAAGATACACTTAAGGGGGGTGTTGGTGTAGGTTTTTAATCCATTATATGATTTTATTACACATATATATATTAATATTTATTATTTTTAACAACTAGGTCACTTAGGTGTAATAATAAAGTTATAATTACACATGCACATGCTTATTTTTAGTCAACATGGTTGTACTATTCATTTGGAAATTAATGTTGACATGTGGGGCTTGACATGTTACACATGGGGTTATTATTCACCTATAAATTTTGTTGTGTTCTCATTACCAAATTTATGTGGCTCAATACATAATGTCTACCTATATAATGACCTCTCCTCTAAGGCATTAATATGTGGATAGAAGGAGCTAGTTAGTCATAGCTTATTGTGTCAGGATACTAGTGTGATAAGTGTTATGTAAGTTGTGAGATTAGTGAGTTTTATGCTTAGTGTGGCACCATTGTGATGTAAGTTATGTAATATTCCTCATTATGAATATATATATATATATATATATATATATATATATATATATATATTGTAGTTATACTCTCAATTTTGATTTTTATGTTTCAACAGTTAGGTGTGTTCACTCTACAGTCTCGATCTTGGTTGTCCTTTATTCTAGATTATTATAAAAAAAACAACCTTGAAAATAATCTAAAGAATGTGTTTGATCATCACTACCATACAAGTGGTACTCCCTTAATATTTTTTTTATCATGCTTTGTACTATTAGGTGAATGCATGAATATTATATGCACAAAAATTGAAAACTTTACTTAATGGTAGTATTGTGACTAAACGTCTCTTTGCGATTACAATGTGCAATTCTCTAAAAATTCAACTAATAAAAAAATAGTACCAAGTGGGAATGAGTCCTTATTTAAATTTAATTGTTCATATATCCATCAACCTTTATGTGTGTGCCTTGCATAAACATATACAATTTCTTCCTTGAATTTGTCCATAAATTTAGAAATAGGTATTTGTTTTATAACAAGCTCACACCTTTTAGATTCCTTTCCATATTTTAATTGATATGTCATAGATTTATATTTAATAAAACCAACCAATTCTTGTCCAATTTTGTGTGTACTTTCCTCATGGGTATATTTTTCAATTTTAGAAATCCACCACAATTGTTGCAAGTTCCATCCAAATATGCCTTATTATAAAAAAATTATCCATCTCTTCATTCACAAAAAAACATATGGAATAAATTCCCTTGCTAATTTTGGTAGGGCTTCGACTTCACACTCTTGTAAAATGTTGTCAGTATGCAAAGTATAATGAAAATGATGAAAAATATCATAATGCATCAAAATTTCAACATGTTTCCTACAACAAGTAGTGCATGTGTGATTGATTTTCACATAGAAGGGTTTGGCCATTTAAAAATATCTTTGAATAATTTTAATATGTGGATATTTTTTCAAACTTAGAGTATAGTTATGTTTCATCCGTATACAAAAAATGTTTAGGATGTCTTTCATGGTTACAAGAACCAACTCTTATTTTCACTATATTTCTAATATTAGTCGATACCCTTGTGTTATTTTTATAAAATTTTGAAGTTAAATCTTTTAGGGCATTGGCTATAGCCTTATCTTTCTATGGGAGTCTACCAAAGAATGCACACAATTCATTGTTAGAGGAAACAACAAGTCTTCTATGTAGCCTAATTAATTTTATTAGTGTTTTCTATTTATGTGAAATGCTCATCTTGTTTTTTAATAAATTATTTATTCTTTGTTTGAAAACTTACCAAAAAAATTATAATAACACATCAGGAAACATTGCCATCTTTGGTGCATTTGTTCACACCTACTTGATGGTATCCATTATGAAAATTTTCAACAATTGCCTCATTTACACCATAAATATTAGATGTTCTTAGTCCTAGGGTGTTCATTTTAGATCTAATCTTATGCACTTTCATCAATGTAACAAACAATTGGCATATTTGAGTTTTATTTAATTTGTAAAAGTGGAATTCCCAAAACATTTCAGCTTTTCTTCTCATATGGCACCAAGAAATTTTTTTAGGCATTGGTTTCATAATGTTTTCATCAATTAAAATTAAATACATGGATCTTATTTTAAAAATACTAGGATGTTTTCTTAGTGGTAAATTTGAATAATTTGGTGTATCCATATTATTTAATTCATTGCTAGTTTATTCATGCAATGGTTTTCCCATAGTGTTTTCTTGATTGTTACTTTCACAAATCGGTGTTTCTATGCAATTTACAATATCATGCATTCTATCATCATCAAAATTTAAAACCATAAAATTTTAATGTGGACTTGAATTATAATTTGGTATACTATTAGAATTGTCAATTGTACTCTCAAAATTTGGTATAATATCATTATTTTTTCATCATTATTTGTGACATTAAATTCATTAGGGATAATATACTTAATTTCACAAAGCTTTTGCATTCATTTAATTTAATTTTATCTATGTAATTGTAACTCCTATGGAATTTTGTGCTTTAACTTCTTATTATTGTTATTACGAAAGACATCACCCATGATTTCACAAAGTTTTCAACTTTTGAGGGTGGGCACAACAATCTAATTACTAAAAATTAGACTTTCTTGATATGTAGTACCAAGTGGGGACAACAATCAAATTATTAAAAAATAGACATGCACTCTTTAGTCAACCATGAGTAGATAAAGTTTTTTTTAATATTGAGGGTGGGGATATACATCAAATCAATAAAAAGCAAGCTTGAAACATACATAATAGAATAGAGTAGAGTACTCAGGGGCCAAAAGTCTCAATCCAAAAAAAAAGGATGTTGACCTAAATGTTTTTTTGCCACTAACCAAATGATTTATGTAGTCTTACCATGTATGTAGTATTGGATGTATACATAAACACCCCTAACTTAAACCCTTAACACTAAAAACTTGATCTCTTTGACCTTATACCTTTGAAACTAAACCTTAATCCCTAAACCTAAAGCCATAGAAAACCTAAACCCTAAATCATAAAGTCTTAAAACCCTAAGAAAATCATTTGAGCCCCAATTAACTTCATTCAGACTAAGAATTAGGTGCATAGGGATCAATTTGGTTCAAATCTCACCACTAATGTTCTCAATTGCCTATTTTTCTCTATGTGTGATGGCATAGGGGCTAATTGAACCAAAAAACACATTCTATGGTCATAAATACACTCAAACAGCTAAAATTATCCTTAATTTCCTTCACAATTAGACCCTAAACCCTAAAACCTAAACCAATCAATTAATCCTCAATTAACATCATTTAGAGTAAGAATTATGTTCATAGGGCTTAATTTGGCCTAAATCACATCACTAATTACGTCAGTTGACTAATTGGCTCAATCAATGATGTCATGGGGACCAATTGAGCCCAAACTCACATTTTGGTCATAAATAGGTTAAAAGAGTTAATTTGGCCCTAATTACATTCACAATTAGACCTTATACCCTAAAACTTAAACCCTATATACCCTAAGTCTTAAGCCCTAAACCCTAAACCTTAAATTGTAAACCATATTTACCTTAAACCATTTGATTTAAACTCACTTAATTATGTTCATAGGGCTAAATTCAACACAAATCACATTACTTATTGGCTTAATTAACTGATTGGCTCAATTTTTGATAGCATTGGGGTTAATTTTGCCCAAAATCATTTTTTTACTCATAAATGGGTTCAATTAGCTCAATTACCTTCATAATTTTCCACCTTAAAACCTAAAATTTAAACCCTAAACCAATAAATTTAGCCTTAATTAATATCCTTTAGAGTAATAATTATGTTCATAGGGCACAATTTGGCCAAAATCACATCACTCATTGCCCCAATTGATTAAATAGCTCAATTTGTGATGATGTGTGGGCTAATTAAGCCCAAAATCACATTATGTAGTCACAAATAGACAAAAGGAGCTGAATTTGGCCCTAATTGCCTTCAATATTATAACTTTTACCCTAAAACCTAAACCCTATATACCCTAATCCTTAAGCCCTAAACCTTAAATTTTAAACAATATCTACCTTAAACCATTCAATTTAACGCCACTTAATTACATTCATAGGGATCAATTTAATGCAAATCACATTACTTATTTTCCCAATTGGATGATTGGCTTAATTTGTGACGGTGTTGGGGCTAATTGTGCCCAAAATCACATTCTATACTCATAAATCAGTTTAGTTAGCTTAATTACCTTCATAATTGGACCTTAAACCCTAAATTTTAAAACCTAAACCCTAAAATAATCAATTTATCCCCAATTAACATCATTTAGAGTAATAATTAGGTTCATAAGGCTCAATTTGGCCCATATAAAATCACTCATTGCTCTAATTAACTAATTGGCTCAATCTATAATGATGTGCATAGGGATAATTGAGCTCAAAATCATATTTTATAGTCACAAATAGGTTAAAAGATCTCAATTTGACCTATGTTCCTTCATGATTAGACCTTATACCCTATAACCTAAATTTAATATACCTTAAGCCCTAAACCCTAAACCATAAATTATAAACCCTAAAGCTTAAAACAATCAATTTAAACCCACTTAACATCCTTTAGAGTAATAATTACATTCACATGGATTGATTCAATGAAAACAACATTACTTATTGTCCTAATTGATTGATTGGCTCAATTTGTGATGTTGTTGGGGATAATTGTACCCAAAATCACATTTTATAGTCACAAATAGGTTCAAGCCACTCAATTTGTCCTCAATTGGCTTTGGGATTGTAACCCAAACCCTATAACCTATACCTTAAACCACAAGTTATAAGTTTTAATTGAAATTAAGGTTAAATAACTATAAAAAACTAATAGGATGGTGAAATGAATTTTGCCACAAATCATGTACATGGTACTTTCATGTATGCAGTTCTTATATTTCAATTTTCAAACATATGCCTGTAGGGTCAAGAATGGCTTAGATTCATGAGCTTTAGGCATGAACCTACAAAAACATAGCCAAATGCATGTTTTTGATTGAAAACAATAAAATTAAATTTCAACCATGCTAAAAACTATGAATTTATTGAACATTTTCTTGAAAAAATTACTACAACATCGATAACACTCTCCTCTTCCCATATATATATTTTTTATATTTTCATTACTTTTAAGGTTGTTATCTATATTTATTTCTAAGCAAGTATTTTTATAATGTTATATGCCATAACTATACATGTTCATCTTTGTTTATATATATTTTAATTCATCAATTCAAATCGAAAAAAGTTATATGGTTATAAACTAGACCTAATTTTATACACATTCAAAAAAATCTAAGTTTTGATATTTTTTAAGATAGTTAGTGGGGACAAATGATTGGTTATACATTATTGATCATATTTCAGGGTCTATTGACTTGTGAAATTAATAAAAAATAATATTCATTAATTAATTTAAAAATATATAATTTGGAAACTAGATGATATTATCTAACTTTCCACCAAAAGGTTTAAAATAAAACTTAATTATGCTCAAAAAATTATGGGTTGCATAGAAAGCTATCTACTCAGTTTTTTCCAAAAAAAAGTATGACCTCCTTAGATTTTTTATGTTTGACCTACTTATACTTGACCATTTCAAAAATGAATTAGTAGTTTAAAAACTATATTGGAATGCTACAATTCATGTTCACATGACAACTTCAAATTTTGAATGCAAGTGTTTCTAATAATCTGTACAAGTTGAGGTTTTTTATTTTTTAGGAAAAAAATGTCCACTTAAGACCCCCTTTTGTCCCATCATTTCCTTGCACTTACCCAAGTTCATACAAGAGAGTGAGAATTGCCTCTTAAGCATTGAAAATCAAGATTTTGACATCTTTATAACTTGTTGATATATGTGGTAGTTATGTAACTACTCCAAGGAGCTTGGAAAGAGTGCTTGTATATATTTTTCACTTTAGTGGGATTTGGCATACATGAAAGCTAGAAAAAATCACCTTTGTCCTTATAAAACATTACCTTAAAGTCCATAAAAGAACTTTAACTTATCCAAATCAAAATGAAATTTTAATTGAATGTGATTACGGCATTAAATTATTTGTATAGATAGATAAGGACCTATGAAACCACTTGAACAAGCTTATTTGTACCATGACATGGCTAGGTTAGTACACACAAAGATAAATTATTACCTTAATTTCTCCAATAAACCTTAAAAAATGTTAATAAGGTTTTAGAAATGCATATTAGAGATGATATATGGCATGAAAATACTTTGAACTAGGATAAAAAGACATGACAATAAAGCTTTTGCCTGTAGGGGTTGACATTTTGATCTTGGGGGTCAAAATTAGTCAACATTTACAACTTGAAACTTTGATGTTGTAGTTGTTTTACTTATACTCATGCATATGCATTCAAGTGTATATAACTATGTGTTTTGAGTATCTTAAGATTGAGTGCATATTCATGTTATATGCCTCTAGGATATGTTTCAATGTGCCACTATCTATTATATATTTATTTTCTTAATCACTTTGAAACTTTTAAAACTTATGTTCTATTATAGAATTTGATTTTGCATACACTCTATATTTTTTAAACTTGTTTGTTTTTTATTATAAAGTCTTGTATCTCTAGGACAATCCCACTATGATTCCCCCCTTTGAGATGAGGTATTTTACCTACTATTCACTCATCTCAAAAGAAGAGTAAACTATAACATGTATTAAAAATTTAATTATGTAGTATAATGTCAACATGTGGAGAGTATGTTGTCATATAATTACAATTGTTTGTTGAAACATGTATGTAACATATTTAATGTGGGTCATACCATTGTCATGTATTGATATAAATGTTAATGAATCATGTAGTAAAGTAACCATAGTAAAATTTAATGATATGTATCGTGGTACTACTAATCAAGCCCAATCATCACACAAGCACAACACACAATAATGTCACATAATTTCACATAAAAAGGCCGAGGGTCTTATACAAGGGATATGTTAAAATTTCACACATACTAATAAATCATCTCATAGAGATGTTCAAACACTTTACACTCAAGGTCTAAGTTCCACACACAATAAAAAATCAATGTATATCCTATTATGTAATAAAGTAAACAACATCGAAGGAGCATAAACAAGTGAAAAATAGTCTATATCATCCATATGTATAAATATCATATTGTTAGAAAAGTAGCATATCCATGTAACATAATTTAAAATATAAGTGATTTATCAAGACACTTGTAATATGTAAATCAACATTGCATTTGAGGTCATAAATAAAGATAACCTATTATGGTGTACCTTGTAGATGAAGAAGTTCTTAGCATAGGCATGTCCACTAGGTAGAAAGGATTTCAACATATAAGAATACATATATGATGTATGTCCTACATCACAATCATAGGACTCATAAAATACATGTGTGTATAGACATAATATGATATCTACTAAAAACATGTGATAAATAACATATGTAAAGGAGAAAGTAGCATCTCATGTCATGCTTATTAGGGCCCAATTTTTGATTTTTTGAAAATATTTTTATTTTTTTGTTTTTATCAATATATGATTTTTAAAACTTTTGGAAATATTTTATTTTATTTTTATTTTTGATATATTTTAAATGTAAATAGTGTATTTTACCATCAATAGGAGGACCATATTGTGTTCTTAAATCATAGAGTTGAAGGGTGACTTTCCATGGATGAAAAGTGGTATAGGTAGGTACACATAAATATAAAAAGGCATGAATTATTGTAGTGTAAGTGTATTCATAATTGATTATAGAATATGTTACCACATATATAAATTGATAAGGTGCATGAGTTGGTGGAGTTTAGTGTATAATAGGATAATGTCTCACTACATGTGTTTCATGTGGAACACATTAAAATATCCAAGGTATTTCCTTAGAACATGCTATAGAATATTTTGATTTATTTAAAACTTTATTAATTATATGATATGAATCTTGTTGATTTATAAGGTATAAAATTTTAATTTGAACTTATTTTAAATAAATATTTTGTATAGGTGCCATAATTGATTATGCACCATGAGTGTACTGATTATGTTTGTATTATACTTTTGAGTAGGTGCCATTGTTGTATTTTTATGGTTCTCTTGAGTGGGTCCCATATTCAACTATGTTGGTGGTGTGGGATAAGGACGAGTTACTATTGACTATAGAGGGTCCTCACATTTAATGCCATAACTCTGACCACTTGATTGAAATGTATGTAATTGAGGCATCTTTGCACTATAGATGGTACTATGTAGATATTTTGTATCCAAGGGTGTCTTAATAACGTATTAAATATCTATGTGCTTGGTAAGAATAGTAATGAAGTTTTCACTATTATTGAAATAACTTAAAGAGGTAGCACTATATGTCCAAGAGTGTCTTGTGTATGACCATTGAATGATTTGACTAATCTTGATGTAGCTTATATATTTTGTCTTGTGTATCCAAGAGTGTAAAATAACATCATTTTACATGCATTTTAGCTTGGCACATTGTAAATTGTGACACTATGTGTTAGGTATGTGGAGCTAAAAGCTTCACCAAGGAGCATAGACAAACAAGTTCGGGTCTACACAGACGCCGGCGTCGGTCAGGAGCGACCGACGTCGGTCAGTTGCAGTTCAGAGGCGCCGACGTCGGTAGTATGGTCGGCCGGCGACGGTCACAGGCGAACAGACAGGAACCGACGTCGGTTACCTGCGTGTCCAGAGAGCTATTTCTGAGGACAGAAGCGAGTGTTTGCATGATGAGTTTGAGTTGTAGACTCATGCTCGCGTCTCTATTGTTAGCAATGTTATTTTTAGAGCCCTTGTTGAAGAGGCTTAACTGTTTGTTGTAAGAGCATGCTCAATTCTCCTATTTCTATATGTAGGAGAGATCTTCTAAGCTATTGTAAAAAATGATGAATGAATGAGAGAGTGTAATTGAGTACGAAGTAGAACATTGTGAATGTTTGAAGGACTATACTTTAGAGAAAGCTCTTGAGGAATAGAGATCTAGTGAGAGATCTTGTGTGCATCTGAGAGAGGTGTGGAAGAACAAAGTTCTTCATTTGTATTCCTATTGTAAAGAGTTTTTAATACAAGTTTTCAGGGTGTTTTCTTGTATATCTTGTTCTGTGCTATTTATCATTTCAGTTACTTATCTATCTGATTTATTTCCGCATTGATTGCTTTCATAAGTGTAATCCATTGTTGGTTGATCCCCAACAAGTGGCATCAGAGCTCAGGTTCACTAACAGGTGGTTCAGATCTGTGTAGTGTGTTCGGATTACAGGTTGCTCACAGGTATTTCTGTTTGAGTGGGAGAAGCAATGGCAGAGGAAAGTAAGTTGAGAATGGAAAAGTTTAATGGCAAGAACTATCAGCACTGGAGAATGCAGATAGAGGACTATCTGTATCAGAAGGATCTCTACTTACCGTTAGGTGGGATAGCAAAGAAGCCCAAGGACATGGAGGATGAAGAATGGGAAGTTCTTGACAGAAAGGCTCTTGGTTCTATAAGACTGAGTCTGGCCTCCACTGTGATATCCAATTTGTCACAGGCAAAAACTACGGTAGATTTAATGACCACGTTAGCTAATTTGTATGAAAAACCCTCCGCTTCAAACAAGGTATATTTGATGAAGCAGTTATTTAATTTGCATATGCAAGAAGGTGGATCTGTTTCTAATCACCTGAATGATTTCCATGGTATTGTTAATCAGTTAAGTTCTGTTAATATTTCATTTGAAGATGAAATAAAGGCTCTTTTAATTTTATGTTCTTTGCCTGAAAGCTGGCATGGCTTGGTAATGGCAGTTTCTAATACTGCTTCTGCTTCGAATATTTTAAAAGTAGAGGATGTGGTTAGTGTTATTTTGAATGAGGAAATACGCAGGAAAAGCACAGAAGAGACTTCTGGGACATCCGGGAACGCTTTAAATTTCGAGAGCAGAGGAAGGCAAAAAGAAAGGAGCAAGAGGAGATCAAGATCTAAGTCTAAGGGAAGAGGCAGATCCAAATCCAGGAATGGCAGAAGGCCACAATGTTGGAACTGTGGAAAGTTGGGGCACATAAGCAGAGATTGCTGGTCAAAGCCTAAGGAGGATAATCAGCACGAAGGAAAGGAAGAGACAAAGGTTGCAGGTATTGCACAGGATGCTCTTATTTTCTCTTTGCATAATAACATAGAATCTTGGGTATTAGATTCTGGTGCGTCTTTCCATGCTACCCCTAACAGAGAATATTTCAGTGACTATGTCCATGGAGATTTTGGAATAGTATACTTGGGGGATGATGAGCCTTGCAAGATTATTGGCAAAGGTAAAGTGCAGCTAAAGATGCAGAATGGCAACACATGGGTGTTGAGGGATGTGATGCATGTTCCTAGTTTGAAGAGAAATCTGATTTCTGCAGGTAAGCTTGGTGATGAGGGTTGTACAGTAACTCTCACAGCAGATTCTTGGAAAGTGACCAAGGGTGCACTTGTTATGGCCAGAGGTAAGAGAGAAGGCACTCTCTATTTGTGTAATTGTATTACTAACAAATCTCCTTCAGTTTTATCTACTTCAGATGTGGATGCTAAATTGTGGCACTCAAGGCTTGGCCACATGAGTGAGAAGGGGATGTCTATCCTGAAGTCTAAAGGTATGCTTTCAGATTTGAAAAGTATGGATCTAGAATTTTGTGAGCATTGTGTGTTTGGAAAATAGAAAAGGGTTAGTTTTCTAAAGACTGGATCTACTAAGAAAAGGCAAAAGTTGCAGCTTGTTCACACAGACGTGTGGGGACCGGCTCACGTAGCCTCTATTGGCGGATCACAGTACTATGTTACATTCATAGATGACGCCACAAGAAAGGTATGGATCTACTGTATTAAAAAGAAATCTGATGTTTTTGAGACCTTTAAGATATGGAAAGCCATGGTTGAGAATGAAATAGGCAAAAGATTAAAGTGCTTGAGATCCGATAATGGCGGTGAGTTCTGCAGTCTTAAGTTCAAATTGTATTGTTATATGAATGGGATCTGTAGACAAAGGACGGTTCCAAGGACACCTCAGCAGAATGGTATTGCTGAAAGGATGAACAGGACTATTATGGAGCGTGCAAGATGTATGAGATTGCATGCAGGTTTGCCCTTAGAGTTTTGGGCAGAAGCAGTTGACACCGCAGTGTACCTGATCAACAGAGGACCCTCTACAGCTCTGGATGGTGGAATTCCAGAAGAGGCATGGACAGGTAAAAAGGTTGATCTTTCATATCTCAAAGTTTTTGGTTGTGAAGCCTTTGTGCACATAGATAAGGAAAATAGAAAGAAGCTTGATGCTAAGTCTATGAGGTGCACGTTTATAGGCTATGGCTCAGATGATTTTGGTTTCAGATTTTGGAATCTAGGAACTAACAAGGTAATCAGGAGCTGTGATGTTGTTTTCAATGAAAGAGTGATGTATAGTGATCAGACAAGGAAGCTAGATCAAGTTGGGCAGAGCAATAATGAGTTGGACGAAGTTATGGTCCAAAATGAGCTCGCGGGAAAAAGAAATAATCACTTACAGGAAAACACAGAGACCGACGTCGGCAGGTTTGGCACCGGCGTCGGTAGTACAGAAACCGATGTCGATCATACAGAGACCGACATTGGCAGACCAGGCACCGGCGTCGGCCAGGAGGAACCGGCGTCGGCCAGTAACAGGTCTACAGGTGGCCGAGGTCGGTCACTGTCAGAAAATTTGGATGGACAGATTGTTGAAAACGAGTCCAAGACACCAATCAGGAGGTCTGAAAGGGTAAGTAAGCCTCCAATTAGATACTCTCCTTCTTTATATTATTTATTGCTAACCGATGGTGGAGAACCAGAAAGTTTTGAAGAAGCTTTACAGGTGGAGTCCAGGAGTAAGTGGGAGCATGGCATGATTGAGGAGATGGAGTCCTTAAGAGAGAACCAAACATGGGATTTGGTTGAATTGCCAGCTGGTAAGAGAACACTGAAGAACAGGTGGACTTACAGGTTGAAGGAAGGTGAGGATGGTCAGATGAGATACAAGGCCAGATTGGTTGTAAAAGGGTTTGCACAAAAGCCAGGTATTGACTTTGGCGAAATTTTTTCTCCAGTTGTTAAGATGACTTCTATAAGGGTTGTACTATCTTTGGTTGCTTTTGAGGATTTGCATCTCGAGCAGCTAGATGTTAAAACAGCATTTCTTCATGGAGATTTAGATGAGGAAATTTACATGGAACAGCCAGAAGGTTTCGAGGTCAAGGGTAAGGAGAAACTAGTGTGCAGGTTAAAGAAAAGCTTGTATGGCCTCAAGCAAGCTCCAAGGTAATGGTACTTGAAATTTGACAGGTTTATGACTGAGCATGGTTTCAGTAGGTGTCAATCAGACCATTGTGTATACTTTAAGAGATTTGATAACGGTAGATACATTATTCTATTGTTGTATGTAGATGACATGCTGGTTGCAGGGTCTCACATGCAGGACATCTCAGAGCTTAAGGAGAAGTTAGCTCAAACGTTTGCCATGAAGGATTTGGGAGCAGCTAAGAAAATCCTCGGCATGAGAATTAAGAGAGACAGAGAAAATCACAGGTTGATATTGTCTCAAGAAGATTATGTGGACAAGGTGTTGAAACGATTCAACATGCAGGATGCGAAACTGATAAGCACACCTTTGGCAGGACATTTCAAGTTAAGCAAAGAACAATGTCCCAATTCACATGATGAGGTAGAGTACATGAACAAGGTTCCATATTCTTCCACAGTAGGAAGTTTGATGTATGCAATGGTGTGTACTAGACCAGATATTGCCCAAGCAGTGGGAGTAGTAAGCAGGTATATGGCCAATCCAGGAAAGGAACATTGGAAAGCAGTACAATGGATCCTTAGATATCTGAGAGGAACCAGCAGCAGACACTTATGCTATGGAGGTTCAGATACATCTCTACATGGCTATGTAGATTCAGATATGGCAGGGGATTTGGATGGCAGGAGGAGCACTACAGGTTATGTTTTTACTGTAGGTGGAACGGCAGTTAGTTGGATTTCTAAGTTGCAGAAGGTTGTAGCCTTATCAACTACAGAAGCAGAATATATTGCAGCTACATAAGCTAGCAAGGAAATGATATGGATGACACGGTTCATGGAAGAGCTTGGAAGGGAGCATGGGAGTTGCAGATTGCATAGTGACAGTCAAAGTGCAATCCATTTGGCAAAGAACTCAGCTTTTCACTCAAGAACCAAACACATACAGCTAAGGTACCACTTCATACGGCAGGTATTGGAAGATGGTGAGTTGAAGCTGGAGAAGATCCATACAGACGTGAATCCTGCTGATATGCTAACAAAGCCGGTTACTAAGGAGAAGTTGAATCTTCATTCAACTTCTGTTGGTCTTCACGATTGAGTTGAAGATGGAGGAGCTAGAAGATCTTGCTGTACAGGTATTGGTGCAGCTAGTTTATCTCCAAGTGGGAGATTGTTAGGTATGTGGAGCTAAAAGCTTCACCAAGGAGCATAGACAAACAAGTTCGGGTCTACACAGACGCCGGCGTCGGTCAGGAGCGACCGACGTCGGTCAGTTGCAGTTCAGAGGCGCCGACGTCGGCAGTATGGTCGGCCGGCGACGGTCACAGGCGAACAGACAGGAACCGACGTCGGTTACCTGCGTGTCCAGAGAGCTATTTCCGAGGACAGAAGCGAGTGTTTGCATGATGAGTTTGAGTTGTAGACTCATGCTCACGTCTCTATTGTTAGCAATGTTATTTTTAGAGCCCTTGTTGAAGAGGCTTAACTGTTTGTTGTAAGAGCATGCTCAAGTCTCCTATTTCTATATGTAGGAGAGATCTTCTAAGCTATTGTAAAAAATGATGAATGAATGAGAGAGTGTAATTGAGTACGAAGTAGAACATTGTGAATGTTTGAAGGACTGTACTTTAGAGAAAGCTCTTGAGGAATAGAGATCTAGTGAGAGATCTTGTGTGCATCTGAGAGAGGTGTGGAAGAACAAAGTTCTTCATTTGTATTCCTATTGTAAAGAGTTTTTAATACAAGTTTTCAGGGTGTTTTCTTGTATATCTTGTTCTGTGCTATTTATCATTTCAGTTACTTATCTATCTGATTTATTTCCGCATTGATTGCTTTCATAAGTGTAATCCATTGTTGGTTGATCCCCAACACTATGGATAGGTTTATTGTTCATATAAGCATGAATAAAATGATCATGCCTATTTGAATCATCATCATTGATATCACTATAATCAAGTGTGATTATTGGACATTATTATAATGTGCATGTAAATGTACCAATAATTAATTATATTGGATAAACATATTATTGAGGATGAAGATGCATGTTATATGCATGAAGTAATTCCAAAATTTTATATTCTCTATTATACCATGATTTAGAAATGGATTACTAAAAATATGAAATTTGCATTGACATTTTATTTTGGCATTACTTATTTTATGGGTGTGCCTAGCTTGATAGTGTTTTCATTGATAACATCCTATATCTTATGCCTTAACTAATAACACTTGTTTTTATAATTACCAATCCATCTATGATAGTCACAATATGTTTTAATATCAAATACCATAGGTTGATGATTGGTAAAATCAATCCCAAATAGAGGAGATAGAGATATGAGATTGAAATAAATTATTTTATGAAAAAATACATGAGGAGGTTTTGGTAACCTTTTAAATTTACTCTGTAGTGTATTTTTCAATTTAATCTTGGTTGATGGTTTTGATACCACATGAAATTAATTTTGACTCATTCTTATTTTAGTTAGGTTTGACCTTGTAATTTGTCTTAATTTAAAACCTAATTTGATGAGGATGGAGGATTCAGTGCATATTTTAGCTTATTCAATGTTGTGAGATTGATTTCCCTTTATTACATTGTGTGGCATAACTAGTCAAAGAATCTTAAATTTTCAATAAATGATTAATTCATGGAGTGGTGCTAACAAGATTTATGTGAAGACATGTTGTACTTCATTATCTACCATAAATATGCTCATCTTGGATAGCATATTCTTGTACCACAAAACATATTTTTTTGATTGGCTTGTTTTACCCTTGCTTAAGTTTATAAATTTGTGCATAAGATAGCTTTTCACTAATGTTGATGAAAATTGTGATAAGAATTTATCTACCAATAGGTTGAAATCTCTAATTGATCGAAGAGGTATATTTTAAAACCATCATAGAGAATAATCCTTAAGGTTTGTTGTAAATATATTGGTGATAAATTTGTCATTGTAAGCATAGTCCAAGCATGATGCATGAAATGAATGTAGATCTTTCTCAAGATCACTTTTATTTCATAGAATGGTAGTTTATGAGTTACAAAGCCTATTGGTAGTGGGTAAGAGGATATTTTAGGTGACAAAATATTTTGTACTAGAGTATAATAATCTATTGAGTCAGTAGCTATAGAGACACCTTGATGTAATTTAAATAATTTAGCATGTAAGGCTATGACAATTTTATCAAGAGAGAATAAATAAAGCAAAGTTGGATGTGGACCTTGGATAGTGCTCAAGGGATGTGTGTACGATACCCTTATATAAATAGACATGTTAATCTATTGTAATCCAAGTTATGCCCCCATAGTTATGGGTGTTGGCACATATATAACTATAGGGGTTGATATAGGAATGGAAACAATAGTGGAATCTAGAGCACTTAAAATTGGGGGTTAAATTTTTTTAATATTGCCTCTTATTTTTGTACTTTATATGATGTTATATTTTATTGACATGTACTATTATATGCTTGGAGTAATTGGACAACTCTATCCACTTCTTTGGGACATTGTCAAATTACTTTGTAGATATTAGGTAATTACTAGACTTGTTCAGGATCTACTCCATTGAGTTCATTGGGATCAGTTCTATTGGAGCATTTAAGATTATATTAATTATCATGCATAGTTTCGTTATATTTATTATCATGTTCATCACTAACATCATCTTCATTTTGGACATAATTATAAAGGCTTGAATCAACATATTATTCAACAATGTCCATATTATCAATTTTATAAGACATCAAAGGAACATTCATATGTTTTATAGGAGTTAAAATTGTTAGCTATCCATATAGCACCCAATAGAGGTTAGATTTGTTTAAGTCTAACCCATACTTGGAATAACATGGGAATTATCTAAGGCCATGTGATTCCTATATCTAGAACTGACCTATAGGGTTTTTAATGATTCTAGTTCTTTAGATATGATAGTTTGGACCTTTATTTTGAATACCTAAATGAGTTGGGGTGAAAAGAGTCAAGAGATTGCATAAAATTAAAACTATTCTAATATGTGGTGATGCATCATGAATTTCTCATATCCACTCTTAAGCTTGGACTCTTTAACACATTAGTAGACTATGAAAGAAGATAATGCAATGTTTACTATAGTTTCTATGCAATATTATTTCATATATAGGTTATTTTGATGCACTCAGGCTAGGGAACAATGAAAATAAGGTCTGGTTAAAGACACTCACATTCGGTATTCCACTATATCCTTGAGATGTCAATGCTAAGACACATTATATGACCTAAAAATAAAGTTTCTAGAACTTAGGTTGAGCTTGGGCCTACAAAGGGAAGATCAAATCCACTTTTACATATCAAACAAACATAAAACAATTAAATACAGATCACCAAATAACTACAAAATGCTCTATTCATTACTCTAAGAGGTGCAACATATAATTTTGGTAGAGTCTAATCATACCAACCTGAGGGATATTGAATAATATCTAAAAGTCCATATTTATATAAAGGGAGCAAGAGAGAGGGATTTTAGTGCTAAAAAGGAATCAAAGTGAGCACAGTTCCCTTTGAACTACAATTACAACTACCTCTAAATTTATGCTCTTCAATCTTCCTAATTAATCCAGGTCACTTTGATCAATTGCACCATTACATTATTCCTTCACTGATGCTCCTTGATGGTTGCAATAATGGGGTCAATCTATTTTGAGCTAAGTTATAGCATCACTACAGTTATAACAATCAAATCCATCTATTAGAATTTTTTCTTGTCATTAATTACTCCTAATTGGTTTGTCATGGCATGTAAAAGTGGAGAAAAGGGTCCCTTTCATGTAGTTGGTCCTGGAGATGAAACCATTGGGGTCTATGTGTATGCCTTCAAACATCCATAAAAACTAGGAAATCCTCATGTACACAATTGCTTCTTCAAATAATGGTGAAACTATTCATAGAATGAACCCTGAAACCCTCAAATATTTAAACTAGAGGTCCATATTAAGCTTTGATGGTGGTCTCCTTATGTCTTGTAATATTTAATTCATCATTATTTCTATTTCATGGCATTCAATCAAGTTTTAATGACACCATATGTCCTTTAAAAATCTTTCCTAGGTTTGACCTTGGTCATGTGTTTGATCTCTAGGAAGTCCTTTAGCTTCTCAACCTTTAATTTCATTAGTCATCAATTATGACTCATATAATTGACTCATTTTGACCCATCCATCCATTATTGATCTTGATCAGTATGATCGAGTGAGAGCCATCAATCCTAACCTTGACTTGTCAATCTCTTTTTGTGTTTGTGCCACATGTCAATCATACATTGATTTTAATATCTTTATCTCAGTCTATCATCTTTTACACTTGTGCCACATGGAGATCACACATTGATTTCATGATCTTGCTATCAGTCTGTCAACTTCTACATTTATGCCATGTGTAAATCATGCATTGATTTTAGTATCTATTACCAGTCTATCATCTTCCACACTTGTGTCATGTGGTAATCTCTTAAGCTCCTTAACTTTTGACTCATCTCAGACTATCGAATCAAAATGTACAATGCAACATAGATCATTACATCTACTGGGAACCACTATTTGAAATCTAATGTCTACTTTATGAGATCAAATTTGATGTCCATGCTCTCATCAAATGACATTTGCATGGCCATCATTAATGTTTGCATGACCATCAAATTTAAGATCAAAAGGGTTTGTTTTGCTCAAACTTTTTTTAATGTTTGCACACCTGTCACCACCCTGTTGGATCAACTTTGTCAAAACAATTTGGTCAATGTAATTATTATTTGGGGAAATTATTGCAGAACAATTTCCCTAAAAGAATTTTGCATTATACTTTTTGATCCAAAACTCAAAAATTGTTGGTTGAAATATAATTAAGAAATAAGAACAACACAATTCAAATAATGCTATCTCTGAAAAGAGATTTTTTATTTATCAAGATTACAGACCCAAACATATGCTTATCTCTGAGAAGAGATGTCTAATTTTGATTTCAGGTTACATCTTCATTTATACATGTTTTGAAGGTGTGGGGATTATATGGAAGGTCACCAATCTCGAGGGAGATGAATTGGTTCGACTTCCATGATTTACAACAATACAAAATTCAAGGAATTACTATTTTTAGAAACTTATTATTTTTAGACTACATTATTAGAATTAAAATTTAGGACACTTACGTTGGGTTTCATGGGGTCAAAATTAATTAATCAGAGCTCCATGCCATCTCATGATGTTCCCCTCATTATTAGCTTTCCAACAGTTCAAACGGCGAGTCAATTGGAGCTACGGTGCAAAATTATGGCTTTTGGAAGTTCCGCCATCAAATGGGGTGGACCCATCACCCGAATTGTCATATGAGTTGTTGTCCAGATCACTATTGCTTGAAAAAAAATTCCTTCAGGCCTTTTGTAAGGTAATTTACTTTGAACAAAATGTCCAAAAGAATTAGGTCTTTAAGAAAAAAAAATTGGAACAATTTCCTCAAAATAAAAATAGACTTAACTTTGCCTCAGATAAAATGTTCGAAAGAATTAGGTCCTTGTTTTTTCCTTGGACAAAATGTCTAAAAGAAACATGCCAAAACTTAGTCAAAATAATTTTTTTTAAGAATTGAACTTAGCCAAATAAAGCCCAAAATAATATGTTAAGTAAAGGACTTATCCAAAAAAAGGGGTTTTGCACTTAGCTTTGCCAAATCATGCAGGCTCTTCTAAACTTATGGTTGGACTTTAAATTCTCAAATGAATTTCCTATGCCAGTGCAACTTGTCCTTGACCTTTGATCTACTTGTTTTCACTATGAAACCTACTCAGGGACCCTCCATTTTCCATTCTAGACTTGCTTCTAATCCATTTTATCTTTCTTCAATAGGAACTTTGATAATTTCTTCAAGTCTTTGTATAGTTTTTACACCATAGAAATCCTTAGGCAAATTTATATATGTGGGCCAAAAATGGCCAACATTTTTTGTAACTCAACTATCTTGACCATCTTGTTGGTCATGAAGCCTAGTTATTGATCAATATTGTTCATGATGATTGAAATAATAAGATACTACTTGAAAAAAAAAGGACTCTAATTGATTCTTGAAGCATTTTGGAGTAATGGGGAACCCAAAAATAACAAGAAAGCAACAAAATGGACCAAAACTAGCTAAACAACTAAAAACAATAATGTGCAAAAGCACTTAGAGGAAAAGATAGCCATATCTACTTATGTATAAAGAGAATGAGCTAAAAATAATAGTATAACTTAAGATACCTCTCATTGATAGGGATGGGAAGGCTCTCTCCATTCAATCTATCAAGATAAAAGGCATTTCTTTTCTTGAAACTTGTGATAACATAAGGTCCACTCCAAAGGCTATCAAACTTGGAGTGTTTTCTTTGTTTTTCATGGTCCTCATCCCACTTGAGGACTATGTCACCTTGATGGAATGTCCTTCATGAATATCTTTTATCAAAAGTATTATTGAATTGATATTGGTTATACCACATGGTATGCATGGTATCATCTCTTATCTCTTCTAATTTTATCCGTTCATTCACCCTTACCTCTATTGTATCACTTTCTAAAAGCTCCATCTGGTGTGGAAGGTCCAAAGTTAGGAGCTCTAAAGAGATAGGCATCATTGATTATCTCCCATAAATTAAGAGATAAGGTGAATTACCAATGGCCTTATTAGGGGTGATGTTATCATCCCATAAAGTAGTCTTCATCTTTGTATGCCAATATCTCTGATTATCTTCCAGTGTTCTTTTGATGATTTGAATTGGGTTCATGTTAGTGGACTCAGCTAGTCCATTACCATGTGGATAGTAGTTTGATGAAGATGTCATATAAATAAAATTCTCAATATCCCATTCAAACACCTTTGAAAACTTGAATTCCAAAGCATTGTTTGATATTATAGTAGAAGGTACTCCATAATGGGTGACTAGACTCTAATAAAACTCAATCATAGAGTTGTTATTTTCCTCTTTCAAAGGTACTACTTCCACCCACCTAGTGAAATAGTCTATAGCTATCAAGACCCATTTATGACTAGCACTAGATGGAGGATGTATAATGGCAATGAAGTCTAAAACCCATTACATGAAAGGATGCTCAACTTGATTAGGCTTCAATATCATAGTAGCTAGTCTCTGTTTACCTGTAAACATTGCACACTTTTCAAACTTCCCAACCCATGTATGTGTATCTTTCTATAAATTATGCCAAAAGTAGCTAGCTCTAATGATTTTTGAAGTTGTTTTCTTGGCTACAAAATGGCCTCTAGAAGGACTATCATGAAATTGTTCAAAAAGCTTATCAAATTGATTATCTTCGACACACCTTAAAATCATACCTCCAATGACCTTTTGAACAACACTCAATCAATAAGAATATATGGTACTAATTTTAACCTAAAATGTCTTTTCCTTAATGCATCTAAGCCCATTGGACATCATCCTATTTGAAATGTCTTGTGTCTAGCTAGATAGAGGAGTATCTTCATCTTCCTATTGGGTGTTTTGAAGTATCAAAACCATTTCCTTTTCTTCTTTAACATCTTCTCAAGATATTCACAAAATACTTAACCTTGGACCATCTTTGTGAATTTCACTTAAATATTATATTCCATGCACTTATTGACCCATCCATCTCTCTTTTCACTTAAGTCTTTGTTCAAGATGAAATCCTTCACACTAGGATGAGCTACCATTAGTATAATATTTTAATTTGAAACCAAATGTCTATTTTTTTTTAACCTCTTATAATATTAAGCACATGATTATACACAAAATAATACCTCTCCTCATAGTCTTCCAAATCTTGACTAAAAAATCAATGGGTTGCTCTAATCCTTCACTATTCTATTACATAAGCATGGCTGAAATTGTACTAAATGTAGAAAAAGCATATGTAAAGAAATCCTTACTAAAATCTAGATTGATCAAAGTAAGATCTTGACTAATGGCTTGTTTTATATATTCAAAGCTTCTCTTACCTTCCTTAATCCAAGTGAATTCTTGATGTTTCTTCAGCATTTGAGTGAGTGGCCTTATCGCATCTGCAAATCTAGGAATAAATCTTCTAAAGAAAAAAATAATGCCTAAGAAGCTTCGTAATGATAGAGTAAGGATTTATTCTATTCTATATGGATCAATAGAAAGACCATATTTGGACACTACATGTCCAATCTGTCTCCCCTCATGCACTGAAAAGATACACTTCTTTAGGTTCAATGAAACTCCAAATTGTCTACATCTGAAAAAAACTATCAAGTGTGTTAGATGATCGTTAGGATACTTTAAAAATATAGTATTGTCATCAAGATAAACTAAGACCATTTTACTCAAAATAATTTGAAAGGTAACATCTATTACCCTTTGAAAATTTGATCCAACATTAGAGAACCTTAAAGGCATCTTTTGATAGGCATAAGTACCCCCTTTAGTTGTGAAAGCTATTTTATACCGATCTTGCTCTTTTACCAATATCTAGTTGTAACTAGAGTAACCATTTAATAAAGAGAACATTTGTGAAGCTGATACCCTTTGTAATATTTGATCCATGGAGGGAAGAGGATAGTGGTATTTAGTGACACTTTGTTCAAATCTCTAAAATCCACACATAGTCTTATCTCTCCATTTTTATTTCTCACAGGTACAAGGTTTGGTACCCATGTTGAGTTCTTGATAGGAAATATTATACTTGACTCAATTAGCTTGGTAAGCTATTTTCTCATGAGAATTTTAACCTTGGGCTTGATGGGCCTTTGCTTCTATCTTACTAGTTTTGCATCTTGTTCAAGCTCAATAGTATGTTTTGCTAATCTAGGATCAAACCCTTTCAAATCATGGTATTCCCAAGTAAATAAATCCATGTATTCATTACATATTGAAATAAAATATACTCTCTTAGAATCAGTGTTCACTTTACCCCACTTGAATTGTTTACCTTTAGCTATATGAACTTGCTCATAATGTTATTCCTTTGAAGAGATGCTTACTTTGTCTTTATAAGTTGATCATCTTAATTGAAAATGCTCTCCAAAGTAACTAAACCTTTAGGTATCTTGTTTGATCTCAATTGAATAATCTAATCTTCATATTGAAATTACAATTTATTTTGATTCTTTGAGCAAAACTCTGCCTCGTTTTATAGGAAACATGCTATCTATTTATCACTATAAAAAAAATTGCCAATTTACCTCATTATTTAGAACTGAAGGCCTGCATACAATCTTGATTTGGGTTTGGTCATTATTGTCCTTGAGCTGGTCCACTATATCATATCGTGCACCTATGGTAACAAGTTTATTTGCATATTGATTAGCTCCTCTAGGAATGGAGCGAATATTAAATGCTAGGAAATCTTCCATGAGGTCCCAAACTCTATGTTTGTAGGCCTTTAAGAATAGGTTATTTGTTGTATTTAAACCTCTGACTTGTTGCACTACCAACTCACTATCACCTTTCACCTATAAAAGCTTAATACCTCTCTTTCCAGCCCACTAAAGGCCGTGATTAAGAGTTTCATACTCTACAGTATTTTCTATACAACTAAATTAAAATCTAGCTGAAGAATAATACCTTTGATTTTGAGGTGAAACCAAAATTTCACTTGCCCCACTCTCATTATTTGATCTAGATCCATCAAATAATAGATTCCATACTCCTTGATCTTGTTTTGGGTTGGTAAGACTACTAGTGAGTCACCTTCTTCATGCATGCAGTAGACACCAAAACCATCTTCTTCAATACTTTTGTATGGGTTATACCCATGGTTATTAGCAGCCCACTAATCCAAAAGTAGATTTGGTATGCCTTAAAGTGGCTTATAAGGTTTTTGATCAATATTACCCTCATCTTCCTTTGAAATACTAGAATTCATATTAGACATATTTGGCATATATGGTTCAAGGTGAAATCTATAAATAGGCTATGATCTTATAGTGACTTTGATTCCATATCTAGTCCTATAAACCATGTATGACCAATTGAAAGAAAGATAACCTCTTATTTTAGGAGTAAAATATATTAATAGGCATAGTCCAAAGTATAGAGGTAAATCAACAACAACTATATCCTATGAAGTGGTGAAATTTGGAAAATCATCAATTAAAATCTTAAAATATTTGAGAATAACCACAGTCTTAGTAGGAGAACCATCTAATTTTAACACTCCCTTTCCATAAGGTTTATACTTAAGTCCTACTTTGTCATCTATAGATTTACACATGAAAGAAGTACTAGCTCCACTATCAATCATATAATTATGCACAAGACAATCTCCTATGACAACTTAAAGATATAATGGAAGAAGATTAATCAACTTATGGGATTAAGGCTCAACAAATGGATTAGAGTTGGTTAGAACAACACTTACTCTTTCCTTTTTAGGTATTCCATCAGAGATATTGAGCTTTGAAATATCCTCTTGTAGATAATCCTTTTATCTTGGGATTAGTAGTGTATCCCACATTGAAATTGATACTAAAGTTTTCTTCATATTATCCACAATATTGAGTGGAGGAACATCTATCTTTGACTACAATTTAGGAGCAATAGGAGCTCCTAGATGTCGTGTGAACTGGGGAATGTAAGGCCCTTTCAAATTCTACCCCTTTTTATATTGAACCTACTGAATTTATGCATTTTTAGGCAGCTCATGAGTGGTGGTCCTTTGTGGTGGTTGAGAAGGAGAATGGGTTGTCTTATTAGGACCTAAACCATCACTAATTGATCTTTTCTTGGATCTAGTATGGGATGCAACTGAACTATCACCATTAGGCAAATTTTGACTTTGATTTTCAGGTATGTGTTCAAAAGAATCCTCACTTTCTTAAAAGTTAAAAAATGTATTTTCAATAGGTGCTTTACCATTCTCTCTTCCTTGTTGATTTGGCACTTCTACTTGGGTGAATGAAGTAATGTCTCCTTGTAGTAGAGAGGCTTCCTTATTTGACTAGTTTTCATTCTGAGGAGGAATTAAGCTCTATTACATATAAGAATGATGTGGACTTGTACCCATTTGTGCCATTTCCATGTCATTTACTTAATCCCATTGATTATTCCATTGCCACTCCTGAGCCTAGTTGTTCTGAGTTGGCACAATGGCTCTAGAATTGCTTAGAGCATTAAGATTGTATTGCCTTAACTAAGGATTCTACCCTCATCCTTGTTGATTGGATAGATAGGGTGGCTTATTATACTGATAATTTTTATTAGTGTTTTTATATGGCTTATATGGTGTATCTTTTTGTCTTTCCATTGTAACAAACTTGTTTTTGTGAGTCTTGACAAGACTTTCTATCTTCCCCAATCTATGAGCTTGATCACCTTCTATTTGATAAAACTTTGTTGAATGTGTAAGTGGAGCCATAGTTGGAACAAGAGGGTGTATTTCTGGAAAGAGAGGCATTGGTGGCCTTAGAGACAACTTGACTACTTGTATAAGGTAATTCTCAGCCTTGATTTCTACTTCAAAATATTTAGGTAGAGTGTTCCCTCCCATGGATTGAATCATCATAGCCACATACAAATTGAGAGACTTTAAATAGTACATAAAAGCATAGTTGGGTATATGATTGATTAATGAAATAATTTTGTCCCAGGTCATCTAGAACCTGTAATTGAAATCCACCATAAATTCATGATTTAATATCTTGATTGTTTTAAGATGTTCCATAAGTGAGAGGTGGTCGCTTTTGTCTTCAATGTTATTACATAGGACCTCTCCAAATTCATCCCAATTAATGATTGATGCAGGATCCAATCCTTTGTACAATTTCACTATTTTCCCTTTAAAATAAGTTGCTAAAAACCTCATGGCTACATTTTACTAAGTCAGATGATGCACTAAACATAGGTTAGTAATATCTACAATATGTTCTATTGGAGTGACTAGATTTTCTCCTATAAAATAAGGAAGAGCCTTCAAAGTTGAGACTGGAATATCATCACATTAAGTAAGATTTAGAGGACTAATACCATTGAATGGCGTATAAGCTTGCCTTATAAAAATAGCCATTTGAGGTACGGGATTTATAATAATGTTTGGTTGAACAATATTGGTTTGAATAGGAGGAACAAGAGGTGTAGGTGTAGGATTTGACTGAGCATCATTCTACTTCATTGTTAATTAGAAGGATAGCTCAGATAAATCTACCTCTTTCCTTTTTTGTAGAGGATCTTGTGACAACTCTTAGGGGCATGAAAAATATGCTAATTTGGAAATAAAACTCTAGAATTTTCTACTATACTCAAATATGCAAAAATATGTAAATAGGTAGTCCCACTAGGCATGCTAAAACTATTAACTATCCAGATAGCATCTAATAGAGGTCAAATTTTTTTAAGTCTGAACCATACCTAGACTAACATGGGAATGATCTAAGGCTATGGGGTGCCTATATCTACACTAGACCTCTAGGGTTTTTAATGAGGCTAGTTATTCAGATATGCTAGTTTAGACCTTTATTTCTAAGACCTAAATGAGTTGGGGTGAAAAGAATCAAGAGATTACATAAAATGAAAACTATTGGAATATGTGGTGATACACCATGAATCTGTCATATCCACTCTTAAGATTAGCCTCTTTAACACACTAGTGGATTATGAAAGAAGCTAACACAATGTTTACTATAGTTTTTATGCAATGGTATTTCATATAGAGGTTAGTTTGATGCACTTAGGCTAGGTAATAATGAAAATAAGGTCTAGTTGAAGACACTTACATTAGATAGTCCACTATATCCTTGAGAGATCAATGTTAGGACACATTATATGATTTATGAAAAAAGTTGATAACACTTAGGTTGAGCTTGGATATAAAAAGGGAAGATAACAACCACTTTTCCATATCAAACAAACACAAAAACACTAAATATAGATTATCAAATAACTAAAAAATGCTCTATTCATTATTCTAAGAGGTGAAGAATATAATTCTGACAGAGTCTAGTCATACCAACTTGAGAGATTTTCAATAATAGCTCGAAGGCCATATTTATAGAAGAAAGGAGAGTAAGAGAGAGTTATTTTAGCACTAAAAAAGGAATCAGAGTGAGCACAATTCCATTTGAACCATAGTTACAAATACCTCTGCATTTATTCTCATTCAAGCTTCTTGATTGATCTAAGTCACTTCAATCAGTTACATCGTTACATTATTCCTTCACTGATGCCCCCTAATGGTTGTAATGGAAAGGTTACGTTATTTCAAGATAAGTTTTAGCATCACTATAGTTACAACAATTAGATCCATCTATTATAATTTTGTCTTATTATTAACTGCTCCTAACTAGTTTGTCATGGCATGCAAAAGTGGATAAAATGGTCCTTTTCATGCAGTTGGTCTTGAAGATGAAATTATTGGGGTCCATGTGTATGCTTTTGAGCATCCATATCAAATGGGAACTCCTCATGTACATAGATCCTTCTTTGAATAATGGTAAACCTAGTCATAGAATTAACCCTGCAACCCTCAACTCTTTAAACCATAGGTCCATATTAAGATTTAATGGTGGTCCCCTTATGTCTTTAATCCCGACTTCATCATTATGTTTTTTTCATGACATTCGATTAAGCTTCAATGGTGGTATGTGTCCTCTAAAAAACTTTCCCTAGTTTGACCTTGGTTATGTGTTCAATCTTTAGGAATTACCTTAGCTTCTCAACCTTTAATTTCAATGGTCATCGATTATGACTCAGATCATTGACTCATTTTGACACATTCACGCACTATTGATCTTGAACAATACAATCAAGTGAGAGCCATCGATCCTTCCCTTGAATTGTCAATATTTTTCTATGCTTGTGCCATGTGTCAACTATACATTGATTTTAAGATCCTATTATTATTTTGTTAGTTTCTATGCTTTTGCCACATGGTGATCATGCATTGATTTTAGGATCTTGTTGTCAATCTTTCAGCTTCTATGCTTATTCTATGTGTCAATCACATGTTGATTTCAAGATCCATTGTTAGTCTATCAACTTCCATACTTATACCATGTGGAAATATCTTGACCTCCTTGACCTTTTGACTCATCTCATATCATTGGATCAAGATGTACGATGCAATGTGGACCATTAGATCTAATGGGACCCACTATTTGAAATATAATGACTACTTCATGAGATCAAATTTGACATTTGTTCTCCTATGAATTGACATTCACATGACCATCATATAAATTCACATGAACATAAAATTTAAGATCAAAAGGGTTTATTTTTATCAAGATTTATTTTGACATTTACACACTTGTCACCACTTTGTTGGATCAACTTTACTAAAATAATCTAGCCAATGTAATTATTCTTTGAGAAAATTGTTGAAAAATAATTTTCCTGAAAGAATTCTACCTTGTAATTTTGCTTGTGAACAAATTTATTATGGCCTTTTTCAAGGACATTTATTTTGGATAAAATATCCTAAATAATTAGGTATTTAGGAAAATTATTATAGAACAATTTCCCTAAGAGAAAAATAGACTTAGATTTTCCTTAGATAAAATATCTGAAAGAATTCGGTCCTTTCTTTTGCCTTAGACAAAATGTCCAAAAGAAACATGCTAACACTTAGTCAAAATAAAATTTCCATAAGAATTTAACTTCAGCAAATAAAGCCCAACATAATATGTCAAGCAAAGGACTTAACCAAAAGAAAGGGGGTTTTCACTTAGCTTTGCCAAAGCATGCAAGCTCTTTTGAACTTGTGGTTGGATTTTGAATGCCCAAATGACTTTCTAATGCTTGTAAAACTTGTTTCTAACCTTTGATATACTTGGTCTCACCATGAAACCTACTCGAGAATCCTCCATTTGCCATTCTGGACCTGCTTCTAAACCATTTTATCTTTCTTCAATAGGAACTCTACTCATTTCTTTAAGGCTTTGTTTGGTTTTTTATACCATAGATCTCCTCAGACAAAGTTCTTTATGTGGGCCAAAAATGGCCAACAATAATTAATAGAGAACTATGCCTTAGAGTAATACAAGAATGAATCTTCTTGAGTGGCATGTAAAAGTTGCAAATAAAAAATGAAAATGGGTGTAACAACAAATTTAATTTTCAAAATTTTAACAAGGATTAAGGGTGACCTTAGTGAAGGGTATGTTTGCTTTGTCATCTCTCAGACATACTAATCCCAGACATAAATATTGAACACGACCACAAAGGCACTAACTATGAAGGATTCCATCATTCCTATGGTTGCATTATCCCATCTCTAGGATATGTTGAGAATAACTTCCTAGGGTTAACTATTTAATAGTGCACTACAAGAATAAAAAGTTTAAGGCTTCTTATGGCTAAAAATAAAATCCTAAGCATTTTCAATATAATATGAAGTACATAGAACATAAAATTTATATACATTTTTGTATAATCGATTGAGTCTTGAGTAAATACCCCTCACACTAAGGCTTAGATTAAACCAAAGATCACTATACCTATAATGACAGCTCTTATGAGGTTTAAAACTACTGGAACATAGTTTGTAGAAAAAGAAAAATGAACGAAAAGAAAAATAAAACCCAAATCATAAAAGCAAGGGATAAAAAATAATAGTTTACGATCACTAATATTTTTTATCCTATTTTTGATAAAACACAATAAATTATATTTGATTATATAGGTGTAAAACTAAAGAATATAGGATTGATAAATATGTAAAATAATAAAAAAAATCTAATTTTAATAGAATGCTAAATATAGAAAATTGTTATTTTTGGAAAGTACTAAGAATATGAATACTTAGCTTGTACATATATGTTCTTGATTTACTATTTTGACTATATGATAATGAAAATCAGTGAAAGAGATGATTGTATAAGTTTATTAAACTAGCATAAGATAAAAATAGGATATGTATAAATCCATTGTAAGTAGACAAAAATGTAATATAATTTATTCTATTGATTGTAGAATTATCCCATTTGACTGTAATAGGTTGATAATAATAAATGACAAAGAATGAAAGATTATAAAAACAACAAATCAACAATATGATCAAAAAATATCTCTGGACACAATTATTGTAGGAGGACTAGAACATAGTTCAGTTGAGTTTGTTGATCATAGATGTTAGGGTGTCTTCACATTATTAATATGTATTAAACATGAATATTTTTAGTTTTAACAATATTACATTATTAATTTTGTGTGGTCTATTATTGTTTGGAATAACAACAATAATATACAAGGTTAATTTTATTAGTGTTAGTTAGTTACTCAAATATATTGTAATAACAATATATTCATTTATAGTCAGTTGGTTATTCAAGATATTGCTTAGCTAAGAGATTGTAGTGATCTTACCATCTCAAATATAGGTAACTCATTTCCTATATATTTTTAATCATCCAAATGATTTAATACATACAGTGTGAGAATTATTATTTGTATATTCATTATCTAAGAATGTTTCCTGAGTGTTTTGTTATTTAGCATATAAATTTTATTTAAATTAAAACCATAATGAATATCTGGTATCACAAAAAAAAATTGATATTAATTATGAGAGTCTCTAAATACTGACCACTCCTATGGGAATAATTTAACAAACCGTAGTTGATCTGGTAACTCGTTCTATCTATTAAACCCATCCTTATGCCTCTACTTGACTTCTGGGTTTGTTATGAATTTGTACTTCTTGAACACTACTCATACAACTAGATTATTCTCCACCATGTGTATTTGTCTCACCTATGCTTTACATCACCTCAAATCTTTATGAAAATATATGCATACATCTCTAGCCAAAGACATTTTCTTACAATATAGTGGCAAAGCAAGTATCTCAACATCAATTAATGTTTACTAAATGTTTGTACTATTCTCTATCATGAGCTTCAATGTAGATCCACATCAACTTCTTGAACATATTATTATCTAAACTAGTGCATGCAATCTATGATGAACTTTTGGTGGTATCTCTATTCAGATCCTGTTGGCTCCTACATCATTTTGCCTAACTCAACAACATCAAAATTGCTAATAGAGTTATGTCTAGATCAATTATCTTGGCATTGCATTTTATACAATTATCCTTCACATCTATTATTTATGTCAATCAACATTTCTTGTGTTGGTTCATGGTTTTTTATTTAAGCTCAAGTTTTTATTTTTGCGAGTCCAAAAATAATAATGTCTAAATAGGCATTAGGTGTTATTGATAATATTCAAGGATTATCTTGTATAATAGGTCTTAGGTTTCAATATTGATATTAAAAGTGGTTAAATTTGTTTTTTAATTTGAGTTTATTTTATTTGATTAATTTTTAAATATAGTCTTTTGCTATATTAAAATTGATGTTTAGATTTAGGTCATTTACTATATTTGTCAAGACCTTTATATCATTTGTAGGTCAATAGTGTCATTATCTAAGTTGAATGTTATAATATAGAGTTATTGAGTGTCTTTTATAAGTTAGAGGTCCATTTTTTATGTATAAATATTCAAAAATGTCAAAAGAGTCAAAATATTAATAGTTGGTGTCCAAGTCAAAATTGTCCATTATCTATTTAGGGTCATTTTATATTATAGTTTTTTAAATAAGAGACATTGTCAAAATTGTAAAAACCATTACCTTATGGATGCTTTATCTCTTATACATGATGTCTAAATTATGTGAGAGTCTTATCATAAAAAACAACATGAGATTCAAGATCTTATCAACTGATTAAGTAGCATCACATACTAGAGGACAGAAGAAATGGAGGTTGGAGGTTTCATAACCTCTCATTAGCTACTAGCCATGAGGCCACTTATGATTTAATTTCAAATTTTCTTTTCAATTTTGTGTTTGATTTTAGTTTCATGTGAATAAGAATAGATGATGTATACCTATTCACATTTATAATTAGTGAACTAGAAATTCCTCTATAACTTCTCCAAAAATGTGATAGTGATGAGAGCTAGTAATTGTATTGCACATCATGATGTGGTTTGTGGTAAGCCACTTACAAAACCATTATTTTGTGGTTTGTGGTAAGTCACTTGTGAAACCATTATTTTGTGGTTTGTGTTAAGACACTTGTAAAACCATTATTTGTGGTTATTGCTAATCCACTTGAAAACCATCCCATTTTGGTTGTTGTTAAGCCATTTTCAAAACCATCGGTAAGGTTTGTGATTGTCCTATGAAAATCATTGAATCATGGGTACAAGTGCAGATATGAGAGAGAAGTTTTCCCCATGTTCACATTAAGGGGGTGTAGACTAGGGATTAATAATATTTAAAAGGTGGTGAATGTCAGGTTGTGTTCACATTATTAATATGTATTAAACGTGAATATTTTTAGTTTAAACAATATTACATTATTAGTTTTGTGTATTGTTGTGAATAACAACAATAATATATGGGGTTAATTTTATTAGTGTTTGGTAATTACTCAAATATATTATAATAATTATATTCATATATAGTCAGTTGGTTAGTTGGGATATTGTTTAATTGAGATATTCTAGGTATCTCACCATCCCAAATATATAAAACTCATTTCCTATATATTTGTAATCATCTGAATGATTTAATACATACAATTTGAGAACTATTATTTGTATATTCATTGTCTGAGAATGTTTCCTGATTTATTTTTTATTTAGCATATAAATTCTATTTAAATAAAAAATAATAATACTAGACTTATCTTTATTGATTGTGATAAATAACTAATTTTTATGCCTTCTACACTTATGAATGCTTAGTAATTTTAGATATTGTAATAAGGGTTTTATCATGCATAAATCAACATTTTTATTCTCTTGTATTCAAAACCCTTAGGTAACTTTGATAGATTGAAAACATAATATAAAAGAGTGGAGTGTAATGGGTTGAGCTAACCTCAATCACTCCCTTGATGATTGACCACTACCTATGTATCAAATACTCAAATGATGGAAATCAAGCCCACATAGTTCTTGCACCTAGACTGAATGTGCAATTGTGATCCTTTGATTATATGAATGTAGTTATAAAATGGCTTTAATACTTGATAATGATATATCTTGTCTTGATTTAGAATGTTCTTAACTTGGATTATGGTTTCTCCATCTGAGTTAAATTAAATTTGTAAAAAATAGGGAATACTTTCTTAGTGTGTAGAAGTGTACGAACTTAAACCAGGTGAATGGGAAGTGTTTACATTTTAATGTTTTAGATGACCTATAGTTCAAGTTATCCCCTTTTCTTAGTTTGTATATTTGACATTAATATTTAGAATCCCCAAAATTATATTTTCTTTAAAGAATCACACATAGAGAGACGTAAGAGCTAAGTAATGGAAGTATATATCCTTGATATGAATTCAAGGAACCATAGAATTCATGAATTATAGTAGTTGAGACAATTAAATAGTAGAAAATTTGAGATACTTATTTGATAAGGTCTAATAAAGTATGTGTTTCCTATCTTTTTTTAATAGTCAAGTATCAAGGAAGGTATATCCTTTTTATGGATTTAGAAATCACCAAGAAGAAGCAAAGAACCCACTTAAATAATTAGGTGTTTGAATTTGGAGTCTTTAATTGAGTTTAATATCAAACTTAAAAGAAGGTTATAAACGTTCTTAAGAACAAGATAAGGGCCTAGTTGAGTACAAGACCTATTATAACCCATACATTACAAATTTTTATCTTTCTCATTCCCAACTATTTTTTTCTTAAATAACTTATATATATTTTTATGATTTTCCAATGCCATAGAAATTGTAATGTAAACTATAGAAACAAAGAGAATGATTCTTTGGCATATAGTTGTTTCAAATTCAAAATATATTTTCTGTGATCACTTACCACACCTTTTTAAATAATTTTTTAAAATAATTATATGTAAATTTCCATTACATGTCAACAACATTCAATAGACTGCAAGTTAGATTTTTAATGCTCAATAGAATTTTAAGGCATAAAATAATGTGAACATACATGTAATAGAATATGTAATAAATTACAACAAAATCCAAAAGGTTAAATCAATGATAATATATAAAAAGTGAAATGTTGAACAATTTATGTATATAATATTCATAAAACCCATATAAACTCATAAAAAGTGTGAACACAATATAATATCCTGGGTTAATGTCATATAGGCATATAATGCCAAACAACTATACATCAATCCATATAAGCATATAATAAAATGGCATAAGACATGATCCTAATCATCAACATGCATCATTGTTTTTGCCTTGATTGTAAAATATTCTTCTTTGGATGCCTTTCTCACAACTGGAGGTGTCAGATCTGAATGATTATGAGTCTTCTTCTACTCAAAACTTGCCTATAGCTCCAATTGTTTATATGTAAATATTTTCAGAAACATTACATGTACTAAACCAAGATACTAAAATAATTAACAAGTTAAGTATTTAAAATGATACAAAAAATATTCATAGGTGAACTTATCACAAGCTGGTTGTCATGGTCAATTTGGGACTATCACTCAATAGGGTCAATGATAGGTTCATGCTAGCGAACATGAGTGTGAAAAGGATCACCAAAAGGATTCAGTGATGTGGTAATGACAATGGAAGATTGGGTCTATATATATATATATATATATATATATATATATATATATATATATACAAAATAAAAATTCAAAATTAGCTCACAAACATTTAATCCTGACTAAATCATTAAAATATAATAGAAAATATTACAAATTAAATTGTCAATTGTACCGCATCATGCCTATTAATCATTTCAATAGGACCAAAATACATCATTGGAGAGTCTATGTACATGGTTATTTCATTCATCAGTATTTAGAAAAGTACAAAGTATAATTACAAAACACACATCCATTATTACACTTAAACATTATAATAACTCTCATGAAGCTCGGTGAGTTTTTGTGTAGATGAAATCATAGAAATAACACCTACATTTTCTCCCTCTTGAATAGATGGAAAATTATCTATTATGGTCATCAACTGAACAAATAAAATATCATTTTTAGTCACTTCAAGATATATATACAACAACATAAAATTAAAATGAACCATAACATTAATTAATCCTTAAAAGTCACCTCTATGTAGGTATATATAGGTATAGTAGCAATAACACACATGCTCGTGTGGTATCCAAAATCCTACTACAACATAAAAAAATTCATATATATTATTGAGATTTATATATAAAAAATAATTATTAATTTTAAATTGTAAAAGTATTTGAAATTTAACAAATCTGACAATATTTTGTAACAAGTAAAACATTAAAGATACTTGGGAATTTGTAGCCAAGGTGTTTAGATAAAATTTAGATGATTGAAACATAGTGAGATCGATATCATCTAGGTCCACATAAATACCACCATGAGTGGGTTACATGATATCCTCCTCTTCATCTTCAAGTCTAATGCATATAAAACCACATGATCTGTAATAGTAAGCTCATTCAATAGTGACACTAAATAAAGCCTCACCAAATCCACCCTTTCCAGTAGGAGTATGAGAAACCTAGCTTGTATGCTGAATGAAGGTGTTAGTAAGTGCTTTAATTCCATACAAAGTATCAATCTCTATATTCTCCTTGACTATTTAGGGTAGGGTCTCAGGAATATTTTATTTTTCAATACGTATTCTCCTAAGATGATTAGGTGCACAACATTTACCTAGCCTATCCTATGTAGAGTCATTTATTTTTCCCTAAAACTCCAAGAAATAAAAATAGTTTAGAACTTCATCAGCACAAACTCATAATATAATTTTATCAAAAAATAAACTGATACCTCATTATTGCTTCAAAGTAGGTGATCAAATATCATCCACCATCGATCCAAAAAAAATTGTTTGATTAAGTCATGAGTGCACCAGTGGATTGGAATCCATTTCACTATCACATCTAGAAATGTACTAGTTTTCCCATTATTAAATAGGTCACAAATTTAGGCTTTGGTTATGTGTTTATCTCCCATAGTGGTTGCAGATAATTTGTTGGAATAGTATGCCCTGCATCTATTTATAAACTCAACCCACCAAACAATTCAAATTGTTAATGAGTCAATTTCATCTAATAATATATGTGATTTATTTTCCATTAAAATTTGGTGGGGGTTGTTTACATGGGGATCCCTCAATGTCCTAATCATATTCTCAAGTATGATGCTAGTCTAAATGATATGGGTTGTTAAATCCTCTTCACTAACTTGGGGGGCTTGAGGAACTACAAGAGGGATAGGAGGGATTTACAGGTGGGGAAGGATTAGAGGGGTTTTTGGGGTAGGAAGGATAGGAGGGTTAGGTTTTTGTTTAGTGCCACTTGACAAATTAGCCTCTACATGTACTAAAAAATAAAAAATAAATAATTTCGATAAAAATACAACAAAATTAAATATTTTTTTCTAAATACACTAAAATGTATTTGCATACCTCTACTTTGGTGTGCCATTATTGAATTCAAGTTTCTTGAGTAGTTTTTCTTGCCCTAGTCTCATTGTCAACCATGTATTTCCTCTTCCTTTCTCCTAGTCGCAATTTGCATTGATGTTAAATGAATGGCATCAATGCTTTGTCTTTGGTTAAATAAAGAAACACAACTACGTACATGGTTTTGTTGTTATATAAATGTGTATGTAGTTTTAATGTATTAAACTGCATATATAGTTTTAATGCATTAAACTACATACATGGTTTAGGATCAATGATCATTGAGCCTATGCCACAAAACTTTGTACATAATTTTCAAAACTATGTATGCAAAATCATTTTCAACACTCCAAATGTGAAATGTTGTTTGTTTTTTGGACCCCCATCTTTGTGCACTTACCCAATTTCTTCTAGGAAAGTTTTAATTCTATGTTTTTGTAAATGCAGTTATGTCTACTTGTAAATTATTTATATGTGCGATCATCAGTAGTTATCTATGTAGGAAATTCAAGAAACTTGTTTAATTCTATTTGAAACCATCGGTCCACTTTTATCACTTGGTTTTTATCTACAAAATAGGAAAGAATATAGGTTAAATTAACCCAAACCACTTGCTGATGAATGGTTGAGTGCTACCTACATATCCAATATTCTAAAGAGAAAATTCAAACTACATGAAGTTATCCCCATTAGGTGTATGTTTAAAATAGTTCTCTTTCAATGAATGTAACTTGTGATATAGATTTTTAAAATTGGAAAATAAAAATCTTGGCTTTATTTTTAGGTGTTTCATATTTTTCTAAGACCTTCTCCTTTTGAGTGAAGGTTGAATTAGGAAGAATAGGGTAACCCATTTAAATGTGTAGATGTGTATAGTAGGCTTGCTTGAAAAATGCTATAAAGGAATAAGATTAGACATATTGTGTAATTATATGGAACTCTTTGGGTACTTGATCAAGTTAATGAAATATGAAACATATGTGAAAATCCATAGGAAGGATTTGAATTTGAAAAGTGATAGTTACTTGGCACAAGATGAGTCTATCATGTTTACATGAGTCTAAAATTACAAAACAATCCGAGTCTAACAATTCTATATAAAAGGTAGAAAAATTTATCTTATGATATGGTGATAGTCTAAATATTATTTTAACCAAGTTACACATAGACTATCAAATTTACAATGGTAACTAATAGAAAATAGGAAAGGTCAGACCCATGGAAAACATGTTGATGTGAGATAAATGCAAATAAGAGTCATAACTAACATTTTATTATTTATTCAAATGGTCAAATGGATTTTGAGGCCACGCTAATAAAATAGAGTTAATGTATCAAATATTCATCCCTTGATCCATGTCTATTGACATTCATAAACCTTGATCTCGTGACCTCTATGATCACGAAATGCGTCATCATCACATGATTCACACTCAGACTCATTTTGTAAATATATTGAGAAAATTTTCCCTAATTAAAGTGGATGAAAGTTATAATATATAATTTATTCTAAGGCATTAATATGACTTAGGTCTCGATGGTAGTGTTTAAATTATGTAAGTAGGGACCTTAGTGCATGGAAGTACAAAGTGACTTTGTTATTGATACTTACCTACATATGAAAAGATTTAAAGTTTGAACTATTATAAATAATATTATATGATCATAAAATTTGTGACCTTATGACTAAACCATGGAGTTTTTGCATCCATGACTACTATTCATGCAGATAAAACATACAAATTTGCTTAGGTTGTAGGTCACATGTGATCTTAACATGTGTCACCATCCCAAAGTCTCACACTTGATATTTCCTCATAAAAGCCTTGGTATGTTTTATTAGGTCCTTAGATATGTTAAAAATATATTATATTTAATTATTTATGTGAATGGTTTAAGGGATTCCATCACAGTGGAAGCATTAATATTGATTGTATAGAAGCCATGTGAATTAAACAAACTCTTTTATATAAATAATATTATGATAAAACAGAACACATTTATTTAAAACATGGAAATATATAACATGACCATATGTATATATGTATGTATGTATGTATATACATCCTATATTGATCATTGTAAGAAAATTATTAACTATTTAATTTCAAAGAGTAAAAAAATTATCGTAAATTTTTAAAATTTTACGACATAAAACAGGGTTAAAAAATAAATACTATATAACAACACACAATTATGAATCCATACATTCCAAATTTATTAAAAAAAAATTAAGACAACCATCCTTTAAAATAAATAAATAAATAAAGTGCACACATGTTAGACTTTCTAGCCGGTATGGCCTTCTAGTTTCTTTTGGTGCTTTCCCGAGGCTTCTATAACCCAGTGTGTTTTTGGGGTGTGACTTTTCCACCCTTTTTGTATGACTAGATGTATTTTATTTTGTATAGTTTTTATATAATAAAGTATGCTTTTCAATAAAAATAAAAAATAAATCCTTGACATTCATCTCTACTCAAACAATTTTTTTATAGATAGAGTCAATGAAAAAAGCCATCAAAACAAAATTTTATTTATCAAAAGAAAAAATTAAAAAATTTACAATTTAAAATAAATAAATAAAGAAAATAAAAAAATAGAAATAGACATTAGATTCACTAGCCCTCATATAAGAAAGCTTCTCTTTAAAAAAGGGAAAAGACAGGTTTGATCCAGCCGAAGCCAAAGCACATGAAATATACAAAACTTGTAGTATCCTTAATATTTTTGTTACTCGAACATGTGGGATAAGCAAGGAGGAAATATGTATGGATAATTTTAGTATCCTTTATATTTTCACTACTCGAGCGACATCAAGTTGGTTTCCAATCACACAATCCCAAAAATAATTACAAGTATACAGTACAATTTTTTTTAGTGAATGTGAAATATAGTATAGGCAATCGATGGCACTTAAAGAAATCATGGTTAATCATATTAAATATATAGTAACAAGAGTTCCTAAGGAAATATATATATATAATTTTTATAATTATTGGTTTTGATGGGACTTTACTCTATATTAAAACAAATTATACAAACAAGCCAAGATAAAAATTAATAGCTAAAGAAGAATCAATTACACCAAATAGTCACAAAGCCAAAAACAAATTAAATAGCATATCCATCTACCATCCTAATACTGGTAGCAAAAATAATGCCATCAATTAGTAGAGAAGTAGTCTAAGAGATTAGTTGTCTTTCCCTTTTTAATTTTTTTCTTTTTATGCCCTACCACATTTCTTGTTTGAGGTTCACCACAACTAATTGTTTATCTAAATTTTGGGATTCTGAATTCCTATTTTCAAACATCTCCTTGTTTGAATCTAAGTTTTTAGACTCATGTCCTTTATTCACTCCCCCTACTGACTTTTTCAATAGAAAATTTTGAACAATTTTAGTTGCCCTTTCATTAGACACTGCTTATTTATAAGAAGCAACTTTTTCTCCTCTCTTACTATCTCCCAAATTTGTATTTTCTTCAATTTTTGAGCGTCCAAAACAATATTCAGCCACTACCAATGGATCTGGTGCACTCCATTTACTTGAGTTAAATTTCTCCCCCTTTTTTCCACCACTTGTGAATTTCCCTAAGGACAAGATGCATGAAGATGACCTGGCACTTTGTAATTATGACATCTAAAAGTGGTATTCTAATAGTCTATAACTTGAACATAAAGAAATTTTCCATATTTCAAAATGATATTTTCTATAACCCCTTTACTTAGATCAATATCTAAATAAATTATGGCATAAGTGCACAAGCCTACAACAACTCTCTCATGATCATTGTTTATAAATTACCCCAAAGCATTACATATTTCTTTATAAGCATGAAAAAAATGCAAAGGTATATTAGGGAGATGAACCCATACTAGCATCTTAGTTACTAAGAAAGTGTAAGGGTCAAACTTCAGAAACCAAGGAGTGGTAAACAAGCCCACATTGCCCCAAAACCAAGGGCCTTATGAAATACATTTATAATAATCTTTATTATTGTGAAATTAAACAAAAAAACCTTTAGAACACAGAGAAATTTCAAATTGATTTGACCATGTCTCATAAACCCATTGATATAAAGCGGTTGAAGAAGGCCACAGACCATTGAATCTATAGATAAATGCATCCTCAACTAAAGAATGAGATTAATTATCCATTTCCTCATTATAAATCTCTATATAAGGTACCTCCTTCACTTGATCAATAATATAGGCTTGAGGAGTAGAACACTTTGCCAAATTTGGATTGGAAGCAACATTTTTGACCGCAACTTTGAAGGGTGCAAGTTTGAGGGTAGATGATTGTTTTAATCCATCCACACCTCCTTGTAATCTTTAATCCATGTATATGACTAAGTCTTTTCCTAAATTATAACAAGACAATGGTAAAAAATCTTGCAGTTCCTTGCCCTGATGTACCAAACACTAAAACTCAATTGGAATAGCTTAAAAAGCCTCTAGCCTCTATTTTAAATCTATCGCAACATCTATCCCTTTAACCCAACATTATTTTGTTATTCCTAAGAGTGAGAACACCAATAATTGGTACCTTATTTGATCAACTTTTGGATTCTTTTGTTCAAACATTTTGTTAAACATTTTAAAATCATCCTCAAGAACTACAGCTTTGGACAACTCACTCTTTATAGATGTTGGTCTCTAAGGTACTTTATCGAATAATGGTTGGACATATTTATAATCCTCCTTTTCCTTACCTAATTTTTGTTTGGTTCACCAATGAGAATCTAATTTTTTTTGGCTTACATACGACTCATTATTCTATTGGTCCTAAATCAGTCATTAGAAATTAGATCATGTAGCCTCCTAACAATTTGCATATACCAATGATATAGGAAATCTATATCACCTACCCTAATTATACCTCAGTTTCCCATCCAAATGCTTGACTGCCCCTTCACAAAGTTCTTTTGAGGTTCAAGGTGGGATGGCAAAATAATATCACCACTCTCTTGCGATGGGATTGGGCTCCCTCAGCCAAACCTCCATTATTACCTTTTGATTAATCCTACCACTAGTTATTTAAGTTCCTTATATCTTCATTTGAATACCATCACACTCTCCATTGTAAACCCTAACTGCCATCTCAGTTTGTATTATCAAAAAATGTAACAACCCTGCTAGGTTAGACATTAAAATACATGATTTTTATAAATTAAACACATATACCAAATATAGATTACACTACAAGAATATGAAAATACCATAATAAATACTCAAGGTGATAGTAAAATAATCATAATACATCACATATCACTAATCTCTAATATCATGAGAGTACATGTCATTATGCGAATATAGAAAGTAATCACACTAACTTAGCTAAGACTGAAACAAGTTTATAATAACCACAATCAATATATGATAAAAATTAATTATAAATCTTCATAAAAATATTCAATAATAATTATAATATAATACAATAATTAATATACCTAGCTCCCTGAAGCATGAGCTTCCCTAGACTCTCCAGTATCTGTGGCAATCTCAAGTGTCATCTCAAAAGTAATACTATTATGGAGAGGGAGAGCATCATTTGAGTGATTTTCTACACCAACCATGGACCAATGATCCAATTCTCTAATCCTATCAATAAGTTATCCTCCCTCCATGGATGACTAGATAGTGGCATTACAAAAATCTAAAGAGACAAGAAAGTACTTGTGTGATATATGAATCTAAACTAAACATGTAGTGTATCATATAAATCTATTCTATTGCAAGATATCTTACAAACATGATAATCACACTCATAAAATTATAGTGTCTTACTAAACATACTTTAGCCCAAAGTTTTATAAATAATAAATGATAATGATCTAGATCGATCAAATTCATACACATCACTTGATCAGACTGCCTTCATCTATTATTGTGATACTAGAAAGTCAGTGAATTCCATATCACTCCTTATGATACATCAACAATACAAATTGGTTAAATACAATTCAACCACAAGATTTATTTAACTTACATCCTACTAGAAAACACATCATATAACATGCTAAACATAGGAGTAACCAAAGCATACATTTATTCCATCAAATGTATGAATGAATCTTACATTATTTTCTATGCCAGAATAGAAATAATGACTATAGTTATACCATTAGGGTAAATATATTTAACAATAGATTTTATCTACCATAATTAGTTTTGAAATATCAACACCCTATGATAACCCTTATTACCATAGTCTGGTGTTCTGATATGTAAAAACTAATTTTATAAAACTAGTCATATAAAGTAGTCTTAAATACACAAAAACATAAGCATTTAAACAAGTAACTATATATATAATTAGTCAAGCATACATGTAGTGTGGATTAATAACTATGGTATGTACCATTAGGCTAAAACATATATTTATACTATAGTACTCTATGATATCCCATACTATCATAGGTTCCCAGCTACATAATTAAAACTTATTTTAAAATCATGCAATACACTTACATAACAATAATTATGTGAGTAAAAAGCTATACCACCTGGGTATACACTAAGTTTAGATTGAAAACTAGCATTTAAAGTAACATAAATATCAATATGAATCATGATGTACTAGCAATATCCAAGCATTATAACATGTCTTAAACTCAAGTATTCAATGCAGAATAAATATAACAAATAGCCAATTAATCATTAGCAGAGAAACAAAAAACACATAAACCCATTATGACATTTGTTTAAACATCTCACTCCATTTTATAGAAGACTATTTTAATAGGGTTATAGTTTTTGGTCCCTTAATAAACTTCATGATTCAATATAACCACCCTTGACTATAGGTATTTACAAGTACTCACACCCCATACATATATAAATACATAATGATATGAAATTATCATTTAATTATTATTATTTAACAAGAACCCCTTAGATTATGACCATTATTAGAACATCCCTATTCATGAAGTATTTTCATAGTCTTTATAAGATAAAGGTTTCTATAGTGTAATAATCTATCCTCAATTTTAGTCCCTTAACTGAAATAGTTTTCCATCCTAACTTTTCATACAAAATTCCATACTCTAGCTTCCGAACCAACTTAGTCTTCCATACCAAGATTTACTAAGAGTATTTGACAATGTATTAATTACTTTAATAAGAGTACTTGCTCATCATAAATGACACCATATGTAAGTATTCATATACTATGTAGAATCTAATCCTCTTTCTCACTTATGTTTATGTTGACACAGTTTCACCACTTCGGATGTAATGTGTTTGTATTTGTCAACTTGGAAGTATACATACAATCCAAAATACTCCATGTACTATAACACATACAATGACACCTAACCCTTGAATACGTTGTTTTCCCTTAAACATAAATATGTTCAATAGTATAAATGACCTCATTAGCCTTTTCAAAACTCAGAATAATACTCAGTCAATATTAACTTTATTGATAGACTGCTCTAAACAAGATAATATGCATTTTATAATTCTATTAAAACTCCATTTCCATGGAACATAGAATAATTCTAAGTAGCATTTGATATACACCTAAAGGCTTGAATGCGCGCATTCACATGTAAGTTAATTTCTTAAATATGGTTTAATGTTTCACCCAAGGAATTATAATTGTAAATATACACCTCTATGCATATAAATAAGCTATACAGATATTAATATTATCTTAAGGAATTTCCATGGGGTCACTATCTAATCCAGATATTAAAGAGAAAATTAAACATGTCCATTAAAATTAATGACATATATAAATCACTTATGTTCATGAAAATATGTATAGCTAGATCTATTCACTATATATATTTTAAATCTATAGTCAAAAATCTATATAACAAATATGTATAATTAGATCTATATAACTAAATAAATTATTCAAACAATAGCTAAACTTTCCATCTATGATCCACTATACTTCAGATATTTATAAGTATATATCAATCAACAATTATATTACTAAAAAGTATAACAATGTTTATGATCTATAAATATTAATATAGATCATTAATATATATATGTAGGACATTTTAAAGCCAGTGCATATATTATAGAAACAATGACTTGTTATATTAAATAGTGTTTATATATGACAAACAACAACTTGTTAAATATAATGATGCCCAAAAATATAAGGACTTGTTATATATAATGATGGCTAGAAATATTACTGACTTGTTATATATAACGATGACCAAAAATATAATGACTTTTTATATCTAACAATTTGGTTCACTACACATTGCATACCTAGTTACTACATAATTATTATCTCACATAATACATGCAGATCACTTTACATATATTGGTTCATCATGCATATTATTATATAAAGGAAGGCATAGTACAAGCAGATCATTTTACAATCATTATAAAATGGGAAAATACCCTAAATTAAACTGTATACATGAATACAAAAGTATCATAACATGGTAATTCTACAATAGAGACATTTTAAAATACCCTCTTACAGTTCTATGGGAGATTACATAATCATAGACGTCAAGCTCTCTAAGATTATATATTAATATAGTAAACTATAATCCAATCTGGTTAGCAATTTTCAGAATTGCAATAAACTTTTTGAGTTGGGAGACAATAGAAGTTATGTGTTATATTTTATCTATCATAATTAAATCTCCTATAACTATTTAATATTATGTGTCAAGTAGCACACAATTTCCATAGAGTTAATAAGTGTGTGGTTATGTGGTCGGACATTGACAAATGCCCAAGTCTGGGTTACAATCGTCACCCACATGAATTTTAGAATGATTATGCCCTTAACAATTTTAGAAATTCCAGACCCAATATGGTCACATGAACTATCATAAATAACATTTTCTAATTATATAAATATAAAGATACATATAAATCAAACCTAACTTCAATTCCATTTGGAAAAATAACATTTCCAAAAATAGAATGACTATCTCGCAGGTCACGATCTTAACTTGGCATCATACATGGTTTGGTTTTTACAAGAATATTTAAATATGAACTGAAAGATCTCTTAAAATAGTTTTCAATATGTAGTTTAAACTAGAGTTTGATGCTAGTTGATTTTCAAGTTATAACTCACATGGTTTGATGCTAAGATAAATCACTATTTTAGCAATATTAATTTCATATCAATTTATTACACAAGGTATGCAACAAAAATATCAAAATTTAATTCTCATGGATAAATATATAATTATATGTATTTTTCAATTCCTTAAAAGAAAAATGTTGTACTTACCTTTGAACACCCAAATCCAATATGTCAAACCTTAAGATCGCATGTTGGGAGTTTGGAACAATCAAGAACGTGCTCTATTTATGCATCAAACATTTATCAAATGGAAACATGCATCCCACTCCTCACCGTGGCTTAACCTCTCTTTTCTTTGGATCTTTCACGACTAGTTCTATCTATCCTATCTATTTCATCATTCATGCCCCTTTTAAATAAATTTCCACGTTACATTTTTTTTCTTTCCAAAATCCTTTTTCTTATAAAGTAAGTGCTTTCCCCACTTTTTAAAAATCTAGTAGTTGTATTCCATGTTTTCTCCAAATTTTCTTCCTTGTTTTGCTTTAGTTATCTTTTTTAATCTTTTTGTTTTAAACAATGTTGTGAGATTTTTCCTTATTTAATATTTTTACAAATTAATTAATTAATTAATTATAGTATGTTTAATAATTTAAAACACAATTTTAATAATAATAATTTATCTATATTAAATCGTTAACTAATAAAAATAAATAGTTAAGCCCAAAATGATAACGAACTTATATTCCCAACATGACATAGATATGTCAGTTGGTCACATATGGTAGTTATGAACATTAATCGCATAAGATTACTTATTTAAGCATAAATCTAAGATATCACAAATAACTAATGATGCCTACCCATTAATCTATGCTAGCCACCAAGTACAATTAACTATCTAATGTAAATAGTATTAAACACACTCTGACAACCATTCAATTATGTGTTTAGTCGAGTGATAACTATATATGGTGTGTACAATGTACTTTTGAGTCTTTTTGTAGACATTCAATGTCTCCATATACATCACCCTTTTGATGATGCTCTCCCTTCGACACACTCAAGGGATGAATCCTCCTGCATCAACCTCACACAACACGGGGAGTTAGACCATAATAGTCATGATAACTATATAACATAAAATATATCTACAATGACAAATCAACATGACCATAAAGTAAACATATACTTATAGCTAACTCATATTATGATTATTATATGGCCTAAATAATACTCTACTTCCCCATAAAAGTATATATCCAAGCTTAGTCAAAATATCCAAATATAAATTTGTTAGATATGGTTATCCATGGATAATCCATGAAGTTTATTTAGCAAGGAATTAGGATGTAACATCCTTCCCCCTAAATCTATTCATCATCCCGATGACTCTAATTCAAACAAAAGTTTTGAACATACATAGTTTAACAACATAAAATACAGTATCAAGTATCATATCATGTAAATAAATGAAAATTTTTACCTAAAGAACTCATCATAGTTCTTTCACTTAACACTATTCTTAGAGAATTGGTCCTACAAAACCCTACCCGATGACATTTCCTATAAAGGAAACAAGTTTTGTAAATGTTACTTATGTTCTTTGGTGCTATCATGACCACCCCAAAGTCCAAAACCGCAAGACAAACTCATATCAACTCAATAAAATTCTTACTAACCTTCCAAAAATGCATGAGATTATCACAAAAGTCAAAAAAAATGACCAAGAAGATCCCCCACAAAACCTTCCATCCCATATGCACATCTCTCTAACCTAGAGAATATAATTCTCATACCAAAGAAAAGTATTTGGGGAACTTGACAAGGATGATGTGTATATATTAATAATATCACTACACCACATAGCTTTAGGTAAGTATAAAATGTCAATACTATCATTTACTCAATTGGAGATCCTAACAAGCTTGATGATGAATCAGAATGGTAAATATATTGTATACAAAAATCGTGGAATACTCGTCCACATGGAATCTCTATCCATCATATACATGGGTATGGCCATACGACTGGATTTGACAAGTTCTACCTGTTAAATCTCAGATTCAACAAGTTCATCTAGCAGTCCAACTCAGTACCAATAATCCAATTCAATGTGAGGTTAATTAGGATATCATCCTATCACTTAGAATTCACATTCCCAATTCACCACTCTTCCTTTAGGTCTCCACAACCTGACAATTTTCAAAAAGTGTACACAGTTCTATGAAGCAAAAATCTGCACTAGCAGATCATAAAAAGTAATACTATATGCTAATTAATTCTAGATGTAGTAATATACATAAAAGAAAATTCATACAATCATCATGAGATTGTATAAAGTTACTACTAGTTAAATATACTAGTATCATATTTCACAGCTTAATTTATTCTATTATGTTCATGATTAAGAGGAAATAAATTTATAATTAACATAACATACATAGGCTAGGAATCACACCATTCCTTCAATCTTATAAGGAAATAAATGAACAAAATCGCCTTGCTTGCTCAACTAGCACACATGTTAAAGGTTTATTCCAACCCCTAGATTGACAAGATGTTTCTCACATCCTATACCCCACTTGATTTCAATGAAAGGTATAAAAAATCTCTTCATACAACATATTTTAAGTCAAAAGAGAACAATATCAATCCAATCAAGGGTAAATAATATCATATAGTCAAATAAACTCCTAGTTCTTAATCTAGAATTTAATATATAATTTAACCACTCCACATGGTCTATAATCACAAGTAAAATTAAATAGTGACTAAAAAGAGTCTCAAGTAGAGAACTATCATCTCATAAACTCCTTCATACTCTCAAAAGGTAAAAATAGAACACCACAACTTAATGTTTCCAAAATACTATCTACTTACCAAATATGTAAGTATAGTACCACAATCAGTTTTTGTAATCAGGAGAAATAAAATGTTGATCACAAGATGTATCAATCCATCCAATCCCACAAATTCTCTCACAATAATAAGTAAAATACATTCTCCCACAAACATCAAGGAAGTATAGTCAAACATCATTCAAAGACAAGTTCTCATAAAAGAGAACACTAAATCAACATCAATAAAATATGAATCCTCTTAGTAGCTTATAATGACATCAAAGGAGAATGAGATAATAATGACTTATCTCTAAGCTAACCAATAGAGTTGACACTCTTTTCTAAACCACATAATTTTAGGGTGCCAATCCAAACTCCTAACACATTGGAACTTTCAAACAAAACAATAGCACTATACTGCAAGAAAATTTCCACCACTCTAGGTGGTACCAAATCTAAAGCACATAAATTTAAAAGAGAAACATCATGTGCTTATTAAACACTCATAAAACATAATCATGATGCGACCTAGTTCTACACTGAGGCACCATAAATCCAAAAATACTAGTACAATACTTCATGTCTCAAGGTTCACATGGGTGAACAAAAAGACACAAAAATGCTAATAGACTCATTAGGTCCTAGAGTTCAATCCACAACTCTGATACTACATATAACAACCCCACTACTTTAGACATTGAAATACATAATTTTTTTTAATTAAACACATATACCAAATATATATTACAGTACAAGAATCTACAAAAACCATAATAAATACTCAAGGTGATAGTAGCAACAAGCATAATACATCACATATCATTGATCTCTAATATCATGAGAGTACATGTCATGATATGAATATAAAAAGTAATCAAACTAACTCAAAAATGAATAAAACAAGTTTACATCCACCACTTTCAGTATACAATAGTAATTAATTATAACTCTTTATGACAATATTCAATAATAAGGACAATATAATACTATAATTAAGATACCTGGCTCCTCAGAGCATGAGCTTCCCTAGACTCTCCAGTATCTATGGCAATCTCAAGTGTAATCTCAAAAGTAGTACTGGTATGGGGAGGGAGAGCATCATCTAAGCACTTTTACACACCAACCAAGGACCAATGATCTCTCGATCTAATCCCATCAAGAAGTGACCCTCCTTTCATGGATGAGTAGATAGTGATGGCATGAGAATCTAGACAGACATGAAAGCACCTGTGTGTTGTATGATTCTAAAATAAACACGTAGTTTATCATATAAATCCATTATATTTTAAGATATCTCACAAACATGAGAATCACACTCATAGAATGATAATGTCTCACTAAACATATTTTGATCCAAAGTTTTATAAATATTAAATGATAATGATCCAAATCAACCAAATTCATAAACACTACTTGATTGGACTACCTTTGTCTATCATTGTAATACTAGAAATCCAGTGAAGTCCATCTCACCCCTTACTCCACATCAACAATGTAAATTGGTCAAATACAATTGAACCACAAAATTTATTTAACTTACATCCTACTAGCAAACACATCATATAACATGCTAAACACAGGAGTAACCAAAGAATACATTTATTCCATCAAAATTATGAATGAATCTTACATTATTTTCTATCCCATACTATAAATAATGACTACAATTTATATCATTCAGGTAATATATATTTAACTACCATTTTTTTCTACTATAATTTGTTACACCCTTAATTGTTGGCATATCTAGGGATATGTGTAGTCGACTTTTGGCTTGAATAACATTTTTCCATATTTTTTAATATTTATTTATGCATTCATATACTTAATAGGTCGGCCTATGCATGGCACATGGCCTTGTTAGACTATATATAGGATGTAGGGTTAGTTATTCATCATCATATTTAAGTATTCATTTTTATTGCAAGAATTTGGGAGGTTGCCCCTTCGAAGTGGCTCATCTATTATTCATTATTTATGATATATTTCCATATAATTGTGATATATTTATATATTTATTCTTATTTGGTGAATTAATATCATTTCAAGTGGTATTAGAACATCAATTTGGGCCATAATCAGGTAAAAAACCATAGATCTTTAAATTTGGATATATCTTGCAAATAGTAGAAAATTTTTTTGCAATTTTTTTACTGGAGTTTCAAAATCACTCAACTAAGTTTCCATTAAAATTTAATCTCATTTGTATTTATTTTTTAAAATTTATTTTCATTCTAGGTTTTTTAATAAATTTTCTCCATAGCTCGTAATTTGTAAAAAAATTTAATTTTATTTAAATTTTTGGAAACCTTGGAAAAATTTAGTTTGGGTCTATTCTTTGACATTTGTTATTTGACGCTGAAATATTTAAAAACATTCATGGTCAAATTTGGGTCAATGAGGCAAAATAAGGTTCACCATCAAGCCTTTGTATGGTTGGTCCTAACACTCGCAGATGGGGGAAAGGGCAAGACACCCCTAATAATCCTTTAAGCTTAATGGCATGAATAATTAGTTGTATAGATCATGACACAATTGGATACCATTTCATCTCATTTACCACTCAACAACCCTCCATTTTTTTCATTTGGTCCTCCTCCTCTCAATACTAACACCACCAATATGGGGGTAAAACTAATGTTGCCAAAAGTAGACTTGCGCAAGTTTGATGGTAAGGATCCACTCACTTGGATCACTCAAATTAAAAATTTATTTAATCTACACCAAACTCCTAGTTTGTAAAATGTGGTTATGGCATCTCTGTATCTAGAACCTGGTCCATTCATTTGGTATCATTGGTTTTTTATCAAAAAAAGAAGATTGGTGCTCCTATTACATGGTTAGTATTCTCTAATGAATAGATGTCTCACTATTGGGATAATGTTTTTGAAAACTACTTTAACCAATTAGCCAAACTATGAAAAATAGGAATAATGAAGGATTATATACATCAATTTCAAAATCTATCGTTATGTGTGGAGGATATCACTAAGGAAAATTTGACTGAATTTTTTCTAATTGGACTAAAAGATGGTATTCAATTGGAGGTTTGTATGTTTAACCCCACAATTGTATCCAAAGATATACCAAGGGTATGCTTGGTATAAAAAAAAAATGATCAAATGTCATCCTTTCACTACTAGTTAATAACGTACCTTCCCAAATCCATCATGGCCTCAACCTACTAGATTGACACCACAACAAATTGAGGAGAAGTGTGCCAAAGGGTTGTGTTATGGTTGTGATAGAAAATGGAGCAAAGGTCATTGATATGTTGAAAATAAGATATTTTACATTGAAGGGGATGACGAGGATGAAGAAGATGAGGAAGCATCTAGTGAGGACTTTAAAGGACACAAGGATAAAGTTTTATATTCTCAACCTACTATCTCCTACCATGCCCTTGTAGGTATTTCTACTCCTTAGACTCTTAAGTTGGTGGGTTTCAGTAATAAATAGAAGGTCACAGTGTTAATTGACTCAGGAAGTACACATAATTTGATCAATAGTAAGTTGGCTACTCATTTAAATTATTTCATCTACCCAACCCCAAAATTTAAAGTCATGATCGCAGATGGTGATACAATTAATTCTTCTAGAAAATGCCATAGTATTAAGTTAGCAATGGGAGACTATTTTCTATATTATCCTATATTTGATATTCTTATGGGTGGGATTGAGATTGTTTTGGGAGTATAATGGCTCACCACATTGGGTACTATTAAGATGAATTTCCATGAACTATTCATGCATTTTTATTCTAAAGGAAAGCTAGTGTAACTATGAGAATTAAGATTTAAATCTCCATAAGTGGTTAGCTCACATCAGATGACCAAGATGCTAAAAAAAGGTGTTCCAAGATTTGTGGCACACTTGTTTTCCATTAATGTTCAACAAACTAAGGAGTCTACCCATCCTAAGTTAAAACAAATATTAAATGAGCACTCATTTATTTTTGGACCCATGCCAAAAGGTCTTCCTCCTAGCCATACTCATGATCATGCCACTAGACTCATTCTTGGAAGTATACCACCCAACATCAGACCATACAGATATCCTTATGCCTAAAAGAGTGAAACTAAAAAAATGGTACAAGAGTTGTTGGAGGCATGAACCATTCACCATAGCCAAAGTGAATATTCTTCTCCAGTAGTCATGGTGAAAAAGAAAGATGAAACTTGGAGGATGTGTCGAGATTATAGAGAGCTCAACAAGTTCACTATCAAAGATAAGTTTCTTATTCTTGTAATTGATGATTTTATAGATGAATTACATGGTGTTGTTTAATTTACCAAATTATATCTTCACTATAGGTATCATCAAATCTGGATCTATGAGGAAGACATTCCTAAAATAACCTTTTGTACTTACGAAGGCCATTGTAAATTTTTGGTCATGCCTTTTGGTCTCACCAATGCACCATCCACCTTTCAAAGTTTGATTAATATGGTTTTTAGTCCATTTTTGAAAAAAATGTACTTATTTTTTAATGACATCCTTATTTATAGCAAAAATTGGGAAGATCACTTGCATCATGTGAAACAGGTACTCTCAGTTCTTGAGTAACATCAGTTATATTCTAAACTATCCAAATATGCTTTTAGAGTTTGGGAAGTGGAATATTTGGGTCATATTGTATCACATGAGGGAGTAAAATTTGATCCTAAAAAAATCTAAGACATCATGAAGTGGCAGATTCCTAAGACACTTAAGCAACTAAGGGGATTTTTGGGGATAACTAATTACTATCACAGGTTTATCAAACACTATGGTAGTATTGTAGCACCACTCACTTCCTTTTTGAATAAAGACTCCTTCAAGTGGACTAAGATAGGTACTAAGGCATTTGAACAACTGAAAATGGCTCTGTGCACCACCCCAGTATTGGCTAATCCAAATTTTTCTAAAACTTTTGTGGTTAAATGTGATGCATCTGGATATGCTATGGGTGCAGTACTCATGTAAGAGGGTAGGCCCATTGCTTTTGAAAGTCATCAACTGAAGGGTAAAAATGATTTCAAATCCATCTATGAGAAAGAGATGATGGCATTCTACATGCATTCAAAAAATGGAGACCTTATCTAATGGGTGATCACTTTCAGGTAAAGACTGATCATGATAGCCTTAAATATTTTTTAGAACAATGATTATCCTACTACCCCATAATAGTATATATCCAAGCTTAGTTAAAATAGCCAAATCTAAATTTATCAATTATGGTTATCCACAAATAATCCATCAAGTTTGCTTAGCAAGAAATCAGGATGTAACAAAAAAAAGATACATTTTTTAATCCTTTTACTCAATCATTATTTATTTATTATTTATTTTGAATTCTAGCTTAAAATCTAACAATGGTTAGTAATGATATAAAAAATAACAATAAAAGTTAAAGAATTTGTTTTTTCTTTGGGTGCTTGGCTCTTCAATGTTGGGACCATTTTCTATTTTTGGTTACTTTTTTTTTGAAATTTTAACTTAAAATCTAATAATTGTTAGTAACATTATAAAATGTAACAATAAAAGTTAAAGACTTTGTTTGTTCTTTAGGTTCTTGGTTCTTCAGTAGTTTTGGGATCATTTTATATTTTTGGTTATTTTTTTTTATTCGATAAAGGTAGAAATATCAATTGCTCTTCTTTAGATCAGATTGTACAATCCACGATGCATCATGAGAAAAGAAGAGCACATAAAATTGTTGATCAACTGTGTGGGTTCCTTCATAAAAATTGATGATAGTTCTCTAGGAAGCAGATTCATGAGGGCTTACTCTATTGTTGACCTTTCCAAACCTCTCTTTCATTCAATCAACCTGATTTCTTCCAGAGGAGATTGGACTTAGTCTCAACTTTGAAGACCTTCTTTTTAGATGATTTCGTTGTAATCTCATTAGACAATGTGCAGAAGCATGTCCCTCAAAGGGTCTTTAGCATTCATCTCATCACTCACAACTGGTTTGGAAGAAGAAGGATGGGGATCTTGATCAAGATTTCATTGGGTGTAATCATGGCAAATTCTACCATCTCTCTGGATCTTCCCCCCTCTTTCTTCACCAAGGAATGCTTCCTCCCCAAGGAGAGAGGTCATTTTGAGGGATTTGTTTTCTCTTGATGTGATCCTGAGCCCTCTTCTTCTGGTTGAGCGAGTCTCTTTCTCTACTCATTCTCTTACAACGAGTTCTACAGCTCCTTTGGATTCTATAGTTAAAAAGAAAGGGCAAATATTAGAGGCATAAATGTCGTGGTTATATACAAAGAAAATGGTGAAATGTAGAACTCAATGGATGATGGAGGGCATCGTTTCTTATTGTGGAAGGAGATTGGTCTCAACAAATGGTAGATTTTGCACTGTTGGTATTTGTTGTATCTATTTTTATTTTGTTTGTTGATTGGCAGAGTGTTTTGTTGGTATCCTTGTGGTTGGGTACACTTGGATGTTTTGTGTGGTTCAAGGGGTGGTTTGTTCTTGTTGTTTGATGGCCATTTTTTTGTTGATTACAGGGTAACTTTTAATTCACAGTTTTAATGTTAACTCTTTGTTGATTCATGCCCTATTTGGTCCGTTAGATATTTTGTTGATTATTTTTTGTTAAATTTTTTTTGAATAATTTTTTTTTTTTTTTTTTTTTTTTTAAATTTAAATAATAAGATCCTTTCAAAATCTACACTTGTATCTATATCAAAAAATAAATATAAAAATAATAATAAAATAAATTTAAATTTAAATTATTTTTGATGATATATGATTAAATTCTTTGAAGTAGATATTACCTTTATATGTGTCTTATTGATTGTTCAAGCACCACATAATAAATATACTCTATGTAAATATGTAAAGGCAAACATACATTGAATCATATAGACAATAATTTAAATATATGTATATTCTCTTCTATAATTTTTTTAACTAACTTTTGTATCTATGTCAAAAAATAAATATAAAAATAATAATAAAATAAATTTAAATTTAAATTATTTTTGATGATATATGATTAGATTCTTTAAAGTAGATATTACCTTTATATATGTTTTATTGATTGTTCAAGCACCACATAATAAATATACTCTATGTAAATATGTAAAGGCAAACATACATTGAATCATATAGACAATAATTTAAATATATGTATATTCTCTTCTATAATTTTTTTAACTAACTTTATGTTTTCATATTTTAAGCCTATATTCCTAGTTCACCTTTGCCATTATGCTTTTACCTTGTGTAAAAAAAAAACTTTAGAATAGGGTTTGAACATAACAAAGAATAATGGAAAAGGGGTTTTGTGAGATATTGTAGTTACAAGTGTCCCAATAGACATATATATAAATATTTAAAGTAGGATAAAAGCATTTAAATTTTAACTTTATCCTTTCAATTGAATTTTTTTCATTATAAATATATTGATTAACAATGTAAAACAAATTTAGTTTTATCAGAGTTTTTTTGTTTCATCTTTCTCAACATACTCTTAAAATGTGTTAAAATAAGAGTTTTAAAATAAGTTATAAATGTTAATAAAAAAATAATGACAAAAGGATTTTTTTGTTAGATGTTTCTATGCTCACTTGACTCCCACAAAATGTTGCTTCATCTAAATCCTTCCTTATAGGTGTGAAAAATATATCATTCTTTACGAAAAAAACATTAAAAATTTGTTGAACAATCAAAATAAAATCATCGTCATCAATATAAACATCCATCAAAACACAATCAAAATCGCATTTTTACTAAATATCACCACATCATCATCACTCTACACCAACCACATTTAACCACTTTGATATTCCATTCAACTACTTAAAAAAAATAAAAATACATAATTTATTATTATTTTAATTAAAAATTAGATAATATAGACACACCTTCTCTCAACTTGTTTACCAAATTTAAAAAAAAAGCACACTCATTTCAAGGTGAGCATTGGACATATAAACTATGAAAGATTCTTCTCACGCTAATTGTCGGATCTACTTTTATCATAAAGGAGGGTATGGAACCTCGATAATAATAATGGATACGTAAACCAAAAAACTTGCGCTCAGCCAAACTCCATGCAACAGACAAAATAGAGGTCAACATACATTGCATGTGTGTCTCTGTATATAGATAGAGAATATTATTTTTAAATTGTGATATAAGTGACTTATGATATCCATCATATCATAATTGTAATTTTCAATATTTGTCTCTTTCCGCGGGTATGCTGGGGACTCTTGCACGCTCATCTCACATCGCTGGGTCATTAAAATCAAAATTCTGCCCACTCATTAAAAACTTTCCACTCATAAAATCAGACCTTTGCCATGATTTCCTTTCATATGATCACATAGAATCATTGAAAAAAACATATGAACCCTTGGCTGGGTGTTCAATCTAATGACCTTTCACATCGCCATTGTAAAATACGAGCCAATCACCTTTTTTTATTTCTTCTCAATTTAAGTCTTGAACTTGCTGGTTCAATCATAATTTTATGACCTACAGGTACCTAACTTGTTGGGTCGATCATAATTTTATAATTATATTTAGGTCTTTTTATGTGGGTATTGTAAAATATGAGCCAATCATCCATCAAATTCTCTTTATTTATATTAGAATTTTAATAAGTTATTTAAAAGCTATACAATTTTTTTTTAAAAAATTCTATATAGATTATTTGTAAGATCATCCATCATTATCTATAAAATCATTGTTTGACTAAAAACTTATAGCTAAGGGTGGTTATATTGAATCATGAAGTTTCTTAAGGGACCATCAACTATAACCCTTAAAAAAGTCTTCTAGAAAATGGAGTGAGATGTTGAAATGAATGTCATGACAGGTTTATGTATTTTTTGTTTCTCTGCAAATGATTAATTCACTGTTTGTTATATGTATTTTGCATTGAATACTTGAGTTCAAGACATGTTATAATGTTTGGCTATTGCTAGTACATCATGATGCGTGATGATAGTTATGTTACTTTAAATGCTAGTTTATAGTTTAAACTCAGGAATACCTAGGTGGTATAGCTTCATACTCACATAATTATTGTTATGTAGGTGTATTATGTGAATCTTGAAAATGTAAGTTTGGATTATGTAGTTGAGAACCTATGATAGTATGTGATTTCATAGAGTACTCTAGTATAAATGTATGTTGTACCTAGATGGTTCATACCATAATTATTAGTCCACACTCCATCTATGCTTGACTAATTATATATATTTTTACTTGTATAAACATATATGTTTCTGTGTATTTAAGACTACTTTATACGACTGGTTTTGAAAAAATAGTAGTTATGTCTCAGATACTAGACTATGGTAATAAGCATTATCAAAGTTTGTAGTTGTTTGGAAACTAATTGTGGAATGATATTAATTCACCAAATAAGTAGAAATATAGCAATATATCACAATGATATGGAAATGTAACAGAAATAATGAATAATAGATAAGCCACTACAAGGGGACAACCTCTCAAATGCTTGCAATAAGAATGAATACTCAAATATGATGATAAATAACTAACCTTACCTCCTATATATAGTCTAACAAGGCCATGTGCGACCCATAGGCCAACCTACTAAGTATATGGATGCATAGAGAAATGTAAACTAATATGTAAAAGGGTTATGCAAGCCATAGGTCAGCTACACATATCCTTAGGCATGCCAATAGTTAAGGGCATAGCATGCCCCTCCCCTTCAAAACAATATTTTATTCAATGTTGAAGTAATCTCGGATGTTATTGCATGAATGATTCATCCTCCCAGGTAGCATCTTCAAAAGGTAGGTTCTTCCATTTGATCAGATAATCAATAATCAGTTTGGACCATAGCTACTTAGTGCACATTTGAAGGACCGCTTTGGGATCAAGATCAACCCTTCCTTCGTCAACTAATTCTAGTAACTCATTTTCAGTGGTAACTCTCTATCCAATGACCTTTTTAAGGCAAGATATATGAAATATTGGATGTGTGTGAGTGAACGGAAGAAATTCCAGTTTGTAGGCCACACTCCCAATTTTTTGTAAGATCTTATAATGACCATAATACTTGGGAGACATATTATTATCCTTTTCATGTTGTTTCAAGGGCATCTGCTTATATGACTACAAGAGAATAAACACACAATCACCAATTTTAAAATTCCTTTCACTCATGTGTTTATCTACCTATTGCTTCATACTATTATAGGCCAAAGCTAAAATTTCACGTAAAATAGAAAGGACTTCATATTGATGTTGAAGGTGTTCTTCCACTACACACACATTTGGGTGGGTCTTGAAGGGTGAAGTGAGGGATGGAGGATGGTATCCATACAATGCCATAAAATGAGACATTTTGGATGAATTATGCATTGAATTATTATACCACCATTTAGCCAAGGGTAGCCATTGAACCCATTTATCCTATTAATCTTACACAAAGAAACAAAGGTACCCTTCTAGACACTTACTAACTACCTCAGTTTATCCATCGAATTGAGGATGATAGGATGAGCTATGAGCTAATTGGGTTCCTAAACATGGAAATAACTCTATCAAAAAATTACTAGTGAATATGACATCTCAATCAATGACAATAATCTTGGGAGTACCATGCAATTTTTGAACTATATTGAGGAAGGTAGAATCTATTGTACTAGCCACCAATGGTTGAGATAAAGAACAAAAATGAGTATACTTTGTGAGTCTATCCACAACAACCATGATAACATTTCTACCTTCAGATCATGGTAACCTAGTAATGAAATTCATAAATACCTCTTCCCATCATTGACTAGGGATGGATAAGGGATGTAAAAGACTTGAGGTTTTAATGGTTTCATCTTTATTTTACAGACAAACCATATATTTGGCCACGTATTTATGTACAACCCCCTTGAGTCCTTTCCAAAAAAAATCCTTCTTGACTCTATGATAGGTTTTCAAAAACCCTAAGTGACTACCAAGTGGAGATGCATGAAGTTATTGAAGGATTTTCTATTTGAGAAGATAATTTTTACATATATAAAATCTATCTTATACCACAATGCATTCCCCTTCCATGTAAACTTTTCAATCCCATCTAAACCTTGCTATAGATTCTAAATCACTTCATGGGTAATACTATCATTCTCACATTCTACCCTTGCTTCCTTGAGCCAATCTACCTACCAAATGGTCATGGAACATAATAATGCCTTAACTGGTTCATTAGACCTAGATAGTGCATCATCCATCACATTTTATTTTCATTTCTTGTAGACTATTTCAAAATCAAAACCTAACATTTTTGTCACCCATTTTTGTTGTTCTTTAGAGGATAATCATAGTTCCAAAAAATATTTAAGGCTATCATGATCAGTTTTTTTACCTAAAAGTGATCACCCAATAGATAAGGTATCCATTGTTTGAATGAATGTAGAATAGCCATCATCTCTTTCTCATAGATGGATTTGAGTTTATTTTTACCCTTTAGTTGATGACTTTCAAAATCAATGGGCCTACCCTCTTACATGAGTACTGCACCCATAGCATATCTAGATGCATCACATTTAACCATAAAAGTTTTAGAAAAATTTGGATTAGCCAATATTGGGGTGGTGCACAGAGCCATTTTCATTTGTTCAAATGCCTTAGTACCTATCTCAGTCCACTTGAAGGAGTCTTTATTCAACAAGGAAGTGAGTGGTGCTACAATACTACCATAGTGTTTGATAAACCTATGACAGTAATTAGTTATCCCCAATAATCCCCTTAGTTGCTTAAGTGTCTTAGGAAACTACCACTTCATGATGGCTTGTATTTTTTTAGAATCAAATTTTACTCCCTCATGTGATACAATATGACCCAAATATTCCGCTTCTCAAACTCTAATAGCATATTTAGATAGTTTAGCATACAACTGATTTTGCTCAAGAACTGAGAGTACTTATTTCACATGATGTAAGTGATCTTCCCAATTTTTTATATAAATAAGGATGTCATCAAAAAAATAAGTACAAAATTTCTCAAAAATGGCCTAAAAACCATATTCATCAAACTCTAAAAGGTGGATGGTACATTGGTGAGACCAAAAGGCATGACCAAAAATTTACAATGGCCTTCATAAGTACAAAAGGTTGTTTTAGGAATGTCTTCCTCACATATCCATATTTGATGATACCTAGAGCGAAGATATAAATTGGTAAATTAAACAACACCATGTAATTCATCTAAAAAATCATTAATTACAAGAACAAGAAACTTATCTTTGATAGTGAACTTGTTGAACTCTTTATAATCTCAGCACATCCTCCAAGTTTCATCTTTATTTTTCACCATGACTACTGGAGAAGAATATTTTGGGGGCCTAAAGAGCTATAAATATTAGGGAGAGCAGTTTTCCCTACTCCACCTTTTGTGGAACTTTGCTCCACATGTGAGTGGAATATTCCTTATAATTTCTATTTTTTATGTTTCCATATTTTGTGGAGTTAGTTGTTAGATGCCTTTTCCCATGTTGATTTCCTTGATCTTAGGGAGCTAGTTGTTGTTTGAAGAAGGGGATGCCTTCCTTATTACAAAGAGTTGGTTGTGATCACATGATTGTTGGAAAATGTGCCTTAAAAGGTGGAGACTCTATTTTTGGCATGTTCTTTCTTAGGAGAGCTTTTGGATGAGTTTGATGAGGTATAATTGAGTTGTCCTTAGTGGATGATGCTTATCTTGGATAAACATGGCACATTTTTTCCTCTTTTTATGGATTTTCCTTCATTTACTATATATACAGGGTGTGGTGTGGCCTTTAGAGGTTGATGGTTTATTTGCAGGGTGTGGCTTTGAGGATCAGAGTCAAAGTATAGGTGTTTTTCAAAGTGTAGGTGTTCATAATAGGGTATGGTTTAAAAACTTGTGAGATACAACATTGTGCAGGTGTAAGTGAAAGTGCAACATTTTGTGCATCAATTTCTATAGAAGATTTTTCTATCTCTATGAGAGTTCATTGTAGTCTTGTATTTTGATTACAGTTTATATTGAGAATTTTCTTAGTGGATGTAGCTTACATTAGGTGAACCATGTTATATCTATGTTATTATCTTATTCTCTCATTTATGCTTTCATAATAATGGTGAATTAAGGAATGTCTCTGTGATGCATGCTATTGAATAATTTAGATTTGATTTATGGTCATATTAAATCTGGTTCAAAAGTTTTTAAATTCCTAACAATATATAAAGGTTAAAATACCCCAAATTGAGTCCCCACAACTAAAATATATATATATATATATATATATATATATAAAAGAAAATGTACCTTATAATAATGTATATTATATTTTGCATGTTTCAAAACAAAAAAATATTTTTTTCTATTGCCCTTCTAAAACTTGTAAATTAACCCAAGTGCCTAGGTAGTCTTGAAATGATTTATATTGCTTAATATGACTTTATGTAATCTAAGTTTTTAATCAAAAATGGAGCTTGTCCAACATTTTTTATTTACAAAGATGAAAATAAGACATTATTTTTTTTTAATGATTTTGAGAAGGTTTTAATCTAACATTACTTACATAACTATTATCAATCTATGTTTCAAGTTTGCCTATCAAAAATTAACTGGCTTAATTTTTGAAAGGACTTAGCCTCATCTCTATAGGCCTATGGATGGAACCGAGTTTAATCCATAGGACCATAAACTTGAAGCCCTAGATTATTGTGAATAATTTTACTAATAAAAATATGTTTCATTTACATAGGGGTTCGATATCATGCTTATATGTTGTAGATTATAATATGTGATTATGTATCACTTCAATCTTGTACACATGGCAAACTCAGACCTTAGTTGTTCCTCTCAGTTCTATGCATGCCTTAGTTTTACAAGCCTTACATCTACTCTATTTTGTGACCTTTAGCCTATTTCTTATTCTGACCAATTTTATATTAATAACACACATCCTATCTTGTCCAGAATACTTAAAATATACTTATCTTACACCTTTTCAAGTTTTGATCCTATACCTATCTTGCTACTCCCTCGACAATAACATCCATGATAGATAGTAACATTGATGTTACTATCCTGACTTGACACAAGTGTCCAATGCCTTAAAGTCATTTAATTTACAAATGAAATGTATTTAAATGGTTAGCCTAAGTGCTTTAATGTGAGTTATCTCTTGATAAGATTGGTATAAATACAATATCAACCATCATTCATTCATCATCTAAAAATCAAACCAAAGAGACTAAGACACTTATCAAAATCACTCTATCAAGCATTCAATAGATCAAAATTTTATCTATAAATACATTGGTCATAGGTACAAACCATCTATAGTTTTAGAGTACTAAAGGTACACTCATAAGGTATTATTTTCTAAGTTATAAGATAGGTCACCATTGTGCTTGCTTTACATACATTATATGACTCACATATAAGCCAACCATAGGGTAAAAATACATGAGTCTGAGGCCCTATTCTAGAGTATTGGCTATGTAGGTATCACCCTTTGAAAGTGGGATCATTGTGGGTCATCTTGACACCATGTACCCACAAACTCATTTTTCTCAAGGATCACATTGAAGATGGAAAGCTAGGGTTTTGTTATTTCACAAGGAGTGAGTCTATTTCCCAGATCTAAATACACAAAAGCAAAGATGAAGTCAAACCCATAAGCATCCAAGTGGTCACATCATATTTTTATAGATATTATTTATAAGACACTATCATTGGACTTATACAGTAGCATCAATGCAACCATCCAACATTGACATAACTATCTAGATAGCCAGAAACACTAGATCCAAAATATGACAACTATTCTAGAATTATCTTTTTATCTACTTACAGCCTTTTCTAGATCTAGATCTACATTAACATAAGAACAAGATATGTACATCACACACACACACACACACACACACACACACACACACACACACACACACACACACACACACACACACACACACACACACACACACACACACACACATATCATAGTGGGTAAGTGCACCAACTTGAGGGACAAATAAGGGCCTTCCTATGGACATGATTTTTATAAAATTTCAAAAATGTGAACTTCTATAGATAATTAGATATGGCTACACTCAAAATTTGAAGATGGTATAAAAACATGAATTATATAATTTAGAGTCTAGTTTCCAAAAAATGGTTAAGTTTAAATTGGTCAAACATGTAAAATTTGAAGATGACCTCCTATTTTTTTAAGAAATTTTAAATTGTACCATTCCATGCGACCCACAATTTTTTGAGCATCATTTAATATTGTTAGAAACCCTTTGGTGAATATTTAGATTAGCTCTTCTAGTGTGTTATGAAATTTTTATTATATTTTTTCAATGAATATATTTTTTATATTAATTTTGTAATTAAGTATATCCTGAAAATTGATAAAAATGGATAGCCATCTATGCGACCCACCATAACTACCTAAAAAAACAAAAATTGATTTTTTTTAATGTGTGTATAATTAGGCCTCATTTGTTACTATTGATGGTTAAAATTTCGCTTGTTTCTAACACCAACAATGGGAAGTTTCAAGATGTGGGACTTGCGACTTGAAACAACCTCTAGATTTTTAAGAAGCTAGTCTCTTCTTTATATCAAGTGTATACTGGGAAAAGGGATAAAAATTTTAACAGAAACACAAATGCAAGAAAGAAAATATAACTATGGCGATGCGCCTAAATGTAATTCGACCTTAACCCTGAGCACAATGAGACTATATGTAAGATTCAATTACATTTAAGAGAAAACAAGTGCATGATCAATGTAAAAGATGGAAACAATAGAAACAGAGGCTCACAACATAGACTGCTTTTGCAGTGATACAGAAAATGTCAACAAAGGCACAGGGTTCAATCTTCTTATTTGAATTATCCAGTCACATAAGAGGCACAGAAACACACACAGTTATATAAAATTTCCAACTCAATAAAATGGAACAAAGGCATATGACATTCCTAATCACAGCTCTAGAAAGTCTAAAACTCTTGACAACATAGCCTAGACTACTTTTGAAATGACACAAAAAAGATCAACAAAGGCAAAGGATTTAATATTCTCATTAATTCTCTAGTCACATAAGAGGCACAAAAACATGCACAGTTACATAAACTTTCCAAATTAAGAAAATAGAACAAAGGCAAATTATATTCCTAATCACAGCTCCTAGAAAGTCTAAACTCTTGACAATAATTCTCTCAGAAAATTCTCTCTGGTATCTTCTTCTTTTCCTCATGGTGATCTTTGTACCCCTATTTATATCCTTATATTCACTCTGGATTGTTTGCTTGTTCTCGATCTAACGACCCAACTAAAATCTAACCAAACTGGAAGTGTCTAACAGAAGATATTTCTTAGATTCTGAAATGCTCTATCTTCCAGTAGTTCATTGGCTAAAATAGATCGCAAGATGCTCCCTTCTTTTAAATAGAAGAGGACACTTGGCTAATTCCTTGAAATCCTTCTTATTATCAGAGAATGACACTTGGCATGTTTCACAACACTTACTGAAGACACGCGGCATTTTCTGCATAACTTATACTCTTTTGTGTCTTTGCTCAGGAGTGTTCCACCTTTGAAACCTATCGCAATTTGCTTCTTCAAAAATTTAACAACTTAAATAGAAAATAAGACCCATAGCATTTCTCTCCCTAGCAACTTTTAAAAGGCATAAAGATAGGTGGCAATTTCTGCTTGCCTCAACAAAGGACACGTGACAATCTCTGCTTTACTTAATTGGGATATGTGGTGATCTCCATTGATTTTAGCTACCTTTTGAGAAACCTGTGGAAGTTGACACATGTTGGTCTCCACTTTAGTCTATTTACATTATAGGAACAATCGATCCTCATTTCATATTTACACAGACAGTGACACCTAGCGGCTTCTGCTTGCTTCAAAAATAAAACTTGAGACCCACCATAGTCTTTGCTATATTGGTAAAACCAAATGAAGATAATTCGGATCACGACATGTGGTGGCTTTTGCTCTCTTCAACTAGGATACATGGTGATTTCCATTGCTTTTAGAAAAGCAAATTGAAACCTTCTGCGATTGCCACTTGGCGCTTTCCACTTGATCCTAATACTTAGCTTGTTGAAACCTTCTGCTGAAAAGATTTGAAATGCGGGTGCCGATATGAAACATAGATGCTGACACTTGTCATGTTCCATTGAGTTTCTATGAGGTACGTGGTGATCTCTTCTTTACTTATAAAAATTGTGAAAGGTGCCTCAGCCGATGACACTTGGTAGCTTCCACTTGACTTTGACACTTAGACAAAAATTGAATCAAACGGAAATTAGAGATCGCACTCTATTTCAAAACTTTGCCATCTCAAACCAAAGTATGTGGGAACAAAAATTTTCACTGCACAATTGAAAATTAGAAAGAAACGTAGAGTATTTTTTACTCTACAGTTACCATATAATTTGTTTTGCATTTAAATCAATGAAAAACAAATTAGATAAACATGAATAGGCATGTAGGGGTGAGGCATATAGTGGCCTTAAAAAGGTGTTATTAGAAATAAATATAGTTTGAACCCTTAAAATAACCCAAAAAATATAAAAATCATACATTTAGAAAGAGGACAATGTGCTCTTTGTTACGGTAATAATTTTTCAAAATTTGATGTTGAAATCCATATCATATTTGACAATTGAAGTTGAAATTTGTTGGTTTTTCCAAACAATTTAGTTTCAATTATAGATGCATAGTCCCAAGCCTTTGGCTCAAATATCCAAGCCATTTCCAAGCCTAAAGGCTCATTTTGAAATTCAAATTTAAATAATGCATATGCATTATATAATGCAATAAATAATGCATACGTGTTTCTTTGACATAAAATGAAATAAACAAATTATGTGTTTGTTATGCGGGAAAGGTCCCATTAGTCATGCATCCTTATAGGGGAAATGTCAAATTTTGTGTTTCTTATAGGGGAAAGGTCCCATTAGCTTTGGATAGTGAATTAAGGTGCCATAACATCACATTAGACTTCAAAAATTTTACTTGTTTCAATATGTCATCTTAACTACTTATAACTAAAGTTTGAAGGCCTAACACATTATACATTTGACAATATAACTAATTTTATTACAAGAGGTCATAAAATGCATTTTTTTGAATGTATGATAAAAAATTAACCTTTAATATACCAATTTTTGTGCATTAGAGTATCAATACTTGACTCTTACTTGTCAAGATATGACTGGTTACTTTTAATTTTATAGAATAAATGTTGAACAAGTATTAGATATTACATGTTCAACATTTGGTGCACTTTAATATAAATATATAAACCAATATGTTTCATCAATAAAACACATGATAACAAAAGCCTTGTTTGACAATTAAAACATGCACAGCTATTAGGATCTTTCCCTTAGTAGGGCAAGGATATGCCTTACCACCTTACTTGCCTAAAATCTTACTTTCCCTTAAATTTTGTGTTTCTTATTGATATTATCCTACTTGCCTAAAATTATATCTTACCCTTTTATTGTTTCTTTGATATCTTTGACTAGACCCCTTTATTTATAAATTTTTAACTAATTCGTTTAAGTGTCAAACCAATTGAATTTGACTATGTAGTATAGATAATATTGAATAAGCATAAATAAAAATTGAGCCCTTGGTGTAACAGTGCATCTCTTTGATATCTATTTCAAGAATGCTATCTAATAGAGCCCAATACCTATGAATCACACCTTGAATTGTCCCAAAAACATTCCTAAAATGTGTTGAATAAAATCCCTTAAGTTTCCTCCAAGGTCACTTAGTGAATCTAATATAATAGGTGAATTTTGAGGTCCAAATTGAAAGTCTAACAAGATTCTTCTATTGTTACAATTATTTAAGTTTTATTACCCTAATGTATTCAAATACATTATTCAAATTTTTATTAAAATTAAGATCTCTTGTGAAAATATGGTTAATCTTCCATTCCATACACCTCCTTCATCTACCCCTCAATCACACATGGGACAACCATCAACCACTCCATCCATTCCCACATCATCTAAAAAATGTGTCTTTGACAGGGGACTAGTCCTAACTGCACCGTGGATGCAACAATTGCAAGCTCAAAAAAAAGCTAGACAACACTTGATGCTTATCAATACTATATATTTTTATACCTTACTATGTAATTGGGATGGTAAAATGCGAAAGTAGGATGATGGACCTACAATGTATTTACATGTTAAATTCTTAAATATTTTGGTCAAGTTGGGTACATGTTTTATTTTGTATAAGATGTGGTTTTGAGCTCAATAAACTTGAAATGGTCACATGTATCTATTAGTGATGATGTGGTAAATTAAGATATTATTTAAGATGACGTGCCTAGTGATGAATGTATAGTCTACAAAATATCTAAATTCACTAGGGACTTTGTTCAAAACCATTAAGGGATGATGTAGACCTAGCATTGACCAAGTATGACATATGTAAGTTACCCCAACTCAAACTCTATTGAACTTATTCAATATACATTAAACCTTTGACAATGTCCCCTAAATCTAAGACCTGCTTCCCCTCAAGGATGATGTTGAGAAGAGAGACCCAATAATTGTTCATGTGGATAATGAATTTCTCACCTCATATAGATGATTGATCAAAATTGAATACCAGTGTGCACCCCCTCACTGAAGGTTTCAAGATTATATATATTTTGTACATATATCTTTAATTATCTTGTTCATATTTTATTGTAATGAGCTTAAACCTTATGATGTGGATTGCAATAAAGTAGTACATGTTTCAGAATTCTTGCTTTAGATTGGGATTTGAGGTTAAGGCTCATCCATTGTTGAATTGTGTTCTCTCCTACATGTAGGACTTAATGTGAATGTAATTTTTGGGATCTCTAGAGGTAATTCAAGGTAGAGGGATATAAATAATTTGAATACATAAATGTATAAAACTGATAACATTTGGTGCTTTCTTGAATTTGGATGGGACCTTAAAGGGATCTACATGAAATTTTTTGTATAGTAATGGTAAGTCAAAGGTTCACACCATGTGAACTATTTACTAGACATGAGTTGATTAGATCGATGTCAATATTTAAACATTATTAGATTTTATGTATACACAATAAATTTGTTAATAGGCCTTAATTGGATTGGTTGGCTCAGTGATGAAACATGTCTAAGTATCAAAGATGTGCATATATGATGAATCTAACACTTATCCATGTGTACTAGACCTACACATGTGGAAATTTTTGATTAGATTGGGCATCTTGAGGCTTTGAAAAATCTGATGCTTCTAGGAAAAGTGATAGTTAGATATCTAACACAAATATATGTGTGTACAAGATACACACATGCATACATATCTAATTGGATTGAGACTCAAAAGGATCTAATATTTAGCTCTTTAAAGCTTCTAGGACCTGACACCTCTAATAGTGTTGACACTTTCAATCACGTATGAGGTACACATGGTGATATGTAATTGAATTTGGCCTCATAAGGCATTATCAACTCTAAAACTTCTAAGAATTGATGCATATCTAATAGATTTAACACTTTTGGGTGTATAAGGTACACTCATGGCACAACAAGGTTCAATTATAGGGGAAATTAAATCAAGGAGGCATTGGAGGCTAATTTGAACACCTTCTTGACATAACTATAAGATCATGATATATATGATTTGGGATAAAATTAAGTATGATTATATCTGTTGTTCCAAAAATCCATCACTTATTTTTGTGGGCAACATGTCGACCATTTTTGGTCTTGCAGGCCAAAATGCCCTCCTTTCTTTCTTAAAATGTTTTGAGTAGTTAAGTTTTCCAAATATTCAAGCCTTTTCCACTAAGGAAATCATAGGTTCAACAGGCAGGCTTTCTTAAAGGGAAGTTCAAAACATTTAAGGCATTTCCTTAGTGTTTTAAAGATGGTTCAATGCTGAGGTTCAATCAAAAAGACTCAACGGTGGGTTTCAAAGAGTAATAATGAACCATTGAACCATTTAACCCTGTCTTCGACAGGTTCAAAGGTTCAACAAGTTCAAAGGTTCAATGACTTTGACGGACTTAAAGAATAAAAAGATTCAAAGAGTTAAGATTAAATCATTGAACCATTGAACCTTGAACTTTGAAAGGTTCAAAGGTTCAATGAGTTCAATGAGTTCAACAGACTTAGAGAATGAAAGGATCCAAAGAGTTCAAAGCTTCAAAGGATTTAAAGAAATAGAATGAACCATTGAACCGTTGAACCTTGAACTTTGAATGGTTCAAAGGTTCAATAGGTTCAAAGAGTTCAAAGTTCGAGTAGAATATTTGAGTGAATGGATGAAGTGGAATATTCTAGAAAGAGGTTCAACAAATGGTTCAAAGAAATGGTTCAACCGAAGAAGAAAACTAAGTGAACGTGGCCCCTTACAAAACATTGAATCGCCGAACCATTGAACCGTTGAGCCATTGAACCAAAAGAGTTCAAGGTTCAAGGTTCAAAGTGGTTCAAGTGAATGGTGACATCCCCATAGACATCAAATTTAGGGTAATGGAATAATCATTGATTTTCAAAAGCCTTGAGAACAAACTCAGTGACTAGCCAAGGAAGGAGCCGAAGGAGCCAACAGAAAGTGAGAAGATATCCTCGAGAGCTTAGATCTCTAGGAAGAGATAAAACATGGAAAGGAAAGAGGGAATGACTATAGGAAATATAGAAATATTTGTAGAAGAGTTATTCCAGTAGGTCGAATAGTCCACCAGGTAGACCTCAGAGAACACAAACATTCAAAGGTGCGACCTATTTTTCTTCATTGAGTAAAGGTGAATAGACAGCTGTATAAGCATCATAAAGAAGACCAGACAACCCATGCTTAAGAGGACACACTTGAAATGATTTAGAATTCCAAAGTCAAGGCTGATAACCTATTCCATAATGGCCCCTTCACAACATTCAATGCAACATGGGCCATTTCATGAAAATAAGCACCTAAGTCTTTCTTGTGATGCTATATATTGTAATATCTCATTTTGTATAAGGGAGATCTCTCTGTTATTAGAAGCGAAGCTCTACCCAAATTGAAAGGCATTCTTGAGACTTTGAGCTCAGACTATTAATCATATTTTGTTAAATGAATGAAAAAGCAAGCAACCTTTCAGACTTTGTGTTAGAATAAGCTTATGTCATATAGGAAATTGTTCTTATGTCCATTTCCTAAATACAGTCTTTTCCATTTAATCAAATAAGTAGAACAAGTAGAAATAAGATGGAATATGTCCTGAAGCTGACTATGGGAGACTTTATGCTACCATAATTGTCTTTAGTCTGTGTTTTGTGTATAGGATACTATAGAGACTTTGAACTCTCTTTATCCTTCGTAATCCTTTACTCTATTGTAGTTTTAGGTGGAGACTTTAGGCTACGCTTAATCCTACGATGTCCTTCATCCTAATCAGTGAGAGAAGCAATGAAAGACTTTGTGCTTTCATGGGTGTTTTGTAGTTATAGTTAATACCTAGGTAGTCTTCCTCTGGTTTTATGAACATCATTTATGAAAGAAGAGAAATGCCTTCAACAATTACGTAGGAATTCTCCTTTTCTTTGTGAACATAATCTCTAAAAAAAGAGATGGATGGTATGATTTCACCCCTGTGTCTATTTTTAGCTTATACACACACACACACACACACACACACACACACACACACACACACACACACACACACACACACACACACACACACACACACACACACTATAGTTTATAGGGAACCTCCCCTTGCTAATAGGAGAGATTTATCTCATTCTGGCTGTGGTCACCACACCCATTTTGCCACATAAATCTCCTTATGATGTGGTTGAAATAACCTTTTTAGCATTAGTTAGCTGGTGACAAAATATTCACCCAATAATTCTCGGTGACTCCGCTAGGGAAGAACAAGCAGTTTGAAGCCTCAAACTTCAAATTGAATCATTTATAGTTCTTTTCTATTTCCATTTCACACTCTAGCAGATCCACCATACACATGAAGCCAGAGTGCTCAAGGTATTATTGACCCTATATTTGAGTTGGTGTAGCTAAGTAATCTTGATCTTTTTCTGCCACCATCTTGCCTTCAGTGAACCAAGAGTTTTCCTCCTACAAATGTCAAGTTTCCAATACCAAGCAAAGATTCTCTTTCCTCTGCTAGCAGAGCTTTGTCTTTACATATCCCACATAGATTTATTATCCCTCCTTTCAATAGTCATATCATGGCAGCTCAAGGTCCTTGAGGTAATACTTTTGGTCCTCTGAATCTAACCCCACCTCTACATGAGCTACTCCGTAGTTCAAGGAATAATTTTCCCAAGTTTTATGGTGATTGGAAGGTTCATCTTGATGAACATATTTCAGCCTTTGCATAGATTGTGGTGTCATAGGCATTGAATATGAAGACATTGTAGTCAGAATGTTTGTGGAAACATTGCAAGGCACTGCTGCAGACTATTTTTATCATCTACAAGCACAAACAGTGACTGACTGGAACACTCTCAAGGCCAAATTTGAGGCTAGATTCAAACCTAGAGAAGATACGCATGCCCTATTATCCCAGCTTACATAAATGAATAAGGAGTCTCATGAACCCATGAGAGACTTCATTGCTAAATTTGACAAGCTGAAGAATAGGATTCCCACAATTGCTCAGTTGACACTTGAGAATCTCAAATGCTTCTTCATCAATTCTTAACTTCCTGAAGTGAGTTTCTTGTTAAGGTGAGATGGCAACATAGATCTTACTATCCCTTAGATTTTGGCCACTGAGGTTGAAGATGATCTTATCTTGGCAGGAAAGATAAGAAGAGATCCTAATAGAAGTAAATCTTCTTCATCTTCTGAATATTCTTCTACAGGCACCACTGATCCTATGGTGCAAAAGTTAGCAAATGAATTGCTAGCTCTAAAAAATAATATGGCACAAGGGATGTCTGCTCCTCCTTCTTATCAAGATATACCAAGGAGGACATTTCCCAATCAGTCATATCAGGGTAATGCTACCAGAAATCAATGGCAACCAAATCGCCTTCCTCCCCCACTAGGGAAGCTTGCCATTAAAGCAACACCAGCTAACTCAGTAGTTGGTTATCATGGAACTGAATCTGATTTTTTTTACAAGCTAAGTTAAACCAAGAATATGATGTTGATCTCTTTGTAGAAGACTAAGAAAAATTAGCTGGCAACTCCAACATTGCTTTCCTGAATTACCAAGATGAAGCGAGAAGTAAAGGAGAAGTGTTTGATGGATCATACACTGTATTTACCAGGTCCTAAAACCAGTCAATTCAACAAGCTGATAAAGAAAAAATAGGGGAAGAATATTGACCAGCAATTTCAATTTCTAAATGAGGATCTTCTCTACCTTTCCAATCAAAGGACCCAGTGATCAACAAAAATGTAAGTACCTCAAATAGCCCTGCGCCTTCTACTTCAATTTCTCAGACTAGTACCACTCCCAATAAAACCCAAATTGATGGACTGTCTTCCTCTATTTCTAGTTCATTTCAATCATTTGATATAATTGACCATGCTAAGAAGACCAAAATTCAAATGTCTGAGTTTGAATTTTTGCAAGCCAACCCTGAGCAGTTAGACAGGCTAGTTGAATGCATTAAAAATAAAATCATCCCTACAAGAAAAGATGTTTCAAAAGTAACTCTTGGTCCCCAAACGAACACATCCACCCAAAATAATCTTGTGATTACTCCTATAGATGCCCTTGGAAAGATAGAACCATTTTATGTTTGCCTATTGATAAATGGTCATCAACTAAACAATTGCATTATAGATTCTGGCGCCTTTGACAATGTGATGCCTGCCAAGGTGTTAGAATCTCTTGGTCTAACACTAACTAAAAATTTTGGGAGATGTTTTTCCATGGAAAACAAACAAGTGTCACTTTTGGAACAAATCAAGGATGCCCAATTTGCATTTGTGGCCTTCCCAGATAAGAGAATTAAAATGACAGTCCTGATGGCTGATGTTCTAGCCTCCTACGGTATTCTACTTGGGAAGTTTTTTTTCAAGGATGTTGGTGGAGAATTGAGCATGGATCTGTCTGAGGTGATGATCCCTATCAAGGGCATCATGCAAAGGCTACTTCCTAAGAAGGAATCAAAATACATTGTCACCCAAACATCAGCGCCTAAAGCTCAAATTTTGTTTGAATCTTCAGGCATGGGTAATTACTTTCTATCTACTGAAGACATTCCTATTTCAGCAGATGAAATTTATATAAGTGACAATCCAAAGAATAAAAACAAGACATTATAATAATTAGTATGGCGTAGTATAGATCAAAAAGAATCTTCCCTCCCTAATGAAGAAAAATCTAAAAGAAGATCGGATTCTAATGATGTCTGGATTCTTGAATTCGATGGCAGTAATTCTTCTACTAGTTCTGGAGCTGGAGTTGTCTTGATATATCCTCAAGGAGATATTTTTCCATACTCATAAAATTTGTAGTTTAGAAACACCAACAACATTGTTGAGTATGAATCTTTGTTATTCAGGTTAAAGGATGCTCAAGATAAAGGTGTTAAAATCCTTCATGCCAAAGGAGATGCTGAACTGGTAGTTTGTCAAGTGAAGAACCCATATCAAACCAAGAATGAGAGATTATGACATTATCTCAATCTAGTGTGGGACTATCTTGAAATATTTAATGCTTTTAGTATTTCTTCCATGCCCAGAGAATTCAACAGTCGAGCATATTCATTAGTTGTCTCTACAACTCTCATGGTCCCTCACCAAGATTTTAAAGGTAACAAGTACACTATTGAGCTGGTCTTTCAACCAAGTGTACTTGATAATGCTGACCATTGGTAGGTATTCAATGGTGACAACCAAATCATTAATTTTTTTGAATAGATAGATAGCTTTGAGAAGCTTCATTTTGAAGGCAATGAATCTCAGCCACGGGAATCAGCTCCTGCAACAAATTTAAAAGCTAATGAAGAGTTCCTTTAGCTCAAAGGGAATAAAATCTCAAAGGATTAGTTTCTCTTGAGAATATTTTTAATAAGAATGATAGGTTTATCAAGGAACATAAAGTTGATTCAAAATCCTCCAAGTATTTTGATCAAATAAATTTGAGCATAGAAGGTAATCCCAAAATGGTCAACATTGGGAATTGTTGTACCCCTAATGAAAAACTCAAATTTATCACTCTACTTCACCATTACATTGATGATTTAGCATATTATTATGATGATCTAAAACCTCTCAGACTTGAAGAAATCTAACATGAAATTCTTCTCAAGATTGGGTCATTACCTCACAAACAGAAGCAAAGGCAGTACAACCCCATGATATCAGGCACGATTTGTTCTGAGATACAAAAATGCTGAATGCAAGAATTATTTTCCCAATCCATCATTCCACCTGGATTTCAAAAATAGTCCCTATGATAAAGAAGAATGGATAAATTCACCTGTGTGTTGATTTTAGAAATTTGAATTAGTCATCTTTAAAAGTCAACTATCCCCTACCCATCATGGATCAATTGCTACAAATAGTGACTAGCACTGAGATGTTATCAATGCTAGATGGTTTTTTGAAATCTAATCAAGTGGAATTTGGTGAAGCAAACTAACATAAGACTAATTTCAATACACCTTAGGGCACCTTTGCATATCATGGAATACATTTTGGCTTGATCAATGCTAGCACCAACTTCTAAAGAGCGATGGATCTTGATTTCAGAAATGAAATGGGGAAGTTCATTGTGGTATACCTTGATGACTTGACAGTCTTTTCTAAACATCATCTTGATCATGTGCATAATCTAAAATAAGTGTTGAAATGATGTCGACAAAATGTCATTTCCCTCAATCCCAAGAAATCAATTTTTGGGGTCACAGAAGGTATTCTTGGTCACACTATGTCTCGAGAAGGCATAAAGATCAACTCGAAAAGAGTCAAATCCATCCAAGAGCTTGCTCTTCCTGCTACTAAGAATGTAGTCTATTCTTTGTTTGCAAAGGTGAACTTTTTGTGAAGGTTCATTCCTAAATTCATAGAGAAGACTTGCCACAATAAATATGATGAAGGGTAAAGCTACTTTCAGTTGGACTGAAGAAGGAAAATAAGCATTTCAAGACATCAAGGAAGCTATCAGCCATGCCCCAATCCTAGTTTGTCCTGATTATACTAAAGACTTCATGATGTATAGCTATGCTTTTGAACATATGCTTTTAGCGATCTTGATTCAACAAAATAAAGAAGGTGTGGAGTCCCCCATATCTTTCATGAGTTCTCCTCTCAAAGCTCATGAGATAAAATACTCAAACATGGAGAAAAATGCTTATGCTATAGTTAAGGCAGTTAAACATTTCTATTTTTACATCCTGAACTCACACACTATTGCTCTAATTCTTGATACAATAGTTAAGTCGATTCTAACTCAGCAGGAGTTTGGAACTAAAAGGGGCAATTAGATTGCCAAAATCTAGGAGTTGATCTTGTCATCAAACCTATGAAGCTTCTGTAGGGAAGGGGTTTCTACCAATTAATTGCTGATAACATATAATAAGAAGTAGGGCATGAAGAAATCAAAGATGAAGACACACCCAAAATTCTATTTTTCACCACTACGAATCAGTGGTATTCTAATATTGCTCATTTCCTTACCTATGGTGAGTGTCTTGCTCACCTGTCTCGTAAAGAAAAGAGGACTGTTAAGTTGAAAGATGTTAACTTTGTCTTGTAGGACAATAGTCTGTACAAGAGGAATCTTGATGGGGTATTCCATTTTTACATGGATAAAGTGCAGTAGAATAAAATTTTGGAGTCTTTCTACAATTTGGCTTGTGGAGGACATTTTTCTACACCTATGACTACCCATAAGATTCTATGAGCCAGGTACTATTGGCCTACTCTATTTCAAGATTCATACACTTGGGTGTGTAGATGCGAGCTATGTCAATAGTTCGTTGGCAAATCCAAGTTGGCTGCATGGCCTCTCAAGCCTATGGTAATTGAAGATCCTTTTTAGCAATGAGAAATTTATTTCATTGGTGCTATAAATCCATCCTCGAGTGCTGGACATTACTATTTTCTCATAGTGATAGACTACTTTAATAAGTGGGTGGAACCCATTCCAGTCAAGCATGATACTTTAGAAGTGGTATGTAATTTCCTCAAGGAGAATATCATTTCTTAGTTTGGAGTCCCAAACAAGATTGTAATAGACAATGCAACCTATTTCTCTTCTCATGAGATTACCCAATTCTGCTACTATTACAGGATTATTCTGTCCCACTCTTCTGACTATTATCCGCAAAAAAATGGTTAGGAAGAATCAAGCAACAAGAACCTGGTGACCATTATTAGGAATTTGTTAGATGAAAATCAGAGAACCTAGCATAAAGCATTTCTTGACGCTAGATGGGCAAAAAAAATTACACCTAAGAGGGCAATAGGTATGTCCCCATTCCAACTTCTGTATGGTTTGAAAGTAGAGATACCAATCACCCTGGAACTACTAGCATTAAAGTTGGTAAAGTTAGTAGAAGATTCAACTTTTGAAAGTTCCATCGATAAGAGGATCATGTGCTTGACTAAACTTAATGAGCAACAAACTATGGTGGTGGACCGAATTGCTATGCATCAAATTATGGTAAAGAAACTCTTTGACTAAAAAGTGAAGATCTATAATTTTCATATTGGAGATCAAGTCTTGTTGTGGGACAAGAAGAGAGAACCAAAAGGAATGCATTAAAAATTGGATTCCTTATGGAGAGTCCCATTTGCCATTCATCGTTTAAATGGTGAAAATAGTTTCTTGCTAAAATATCAAGATGGAATGCCATTTGCACTGCCTCATAGTAGGCAACATCTAAAGCACTTCAATCCTCGAAGTATCAGATAAGTCCAATTGTACATATGTGTAGTTTTTGTTTATTTTATGTTCATTTGCTTTTGGCACCTTTCTTTTTTGGGTAGCATGACTCCGTAGCCCAATGGCATAGATGAAGGCACTGGGATTCTAGTTTCTACTCCCTTCGATTGCTTCAGTTTTCAATCAATAGAAGTAACCCAACTGGAGCCAGTTGTTGTTCCCAAAATCCATCACTTATTTTTGTGGACAACATGTTGACCATTTTTGGTCTTGCAGGCCAAAATGCCCTCTTTTATTTCTTAAAATGTTTTGAGTAGTTAAGTTTTTCAAATATTCAAGCCTTTTCCACTAAGGAAATCGTAGGTTCAACAAGTGGGATTTCTCAAAGGAAAGTTCAAAACACTTAAGGAATTTCCTTAGTGTTTTAAAGATGGTTCAATGCTGAGGTTCAATCAAAAATACTCAATAGCGGGTTTCAAAGAGTAAAAATGAACCATTGAACCATTAAACCCCATGTTTGAAAGGTTCAAAGGTTCAACAAGTTCAAAGGTTCAATGACTTCAACGGACTTAAAGAATAAAAGGATTCAAAGAGTTAAGATTGAATCGTTGAACCTTGAACTTTGAAAGGTTCAAAGGTTCAATGAGTTCAATGAGTTAAATAGACTTAGAGAATGAATGGATCTAGAGAGTTTGAAGCTTCAAAGGATTCAAAGAAATAGAATGAACCGTTGAACCATTAAACCTTGAACTTTGAAAGGTTTAAAGGTTCAAAGGTTCAATGAGTTAAAATTTTGAGTAGAAGCTTTAAGAAAATGGATGAAGTGAAATATTCTAGAAAGAGGTTCAACCAAATGGTTCAAAGAAATGGTTCAATCGAAGAAGAAAACTAAGTGAACACGACCCTTTACAAAACATTGAATTGCCGAACCATTGAACCTTTGAACCAAAAGAGTTCAAGGTTCAAGGTTCAAAGTGGTTCAAGTGACCGGTGATGTCTTTGTGAATGTCAAATTTAGGGTAATGTAATAACTATTGATTTTCAAAAGACCTAAGAATAAACTTAGCGGCCAGCCAAGGAAGGAGCCGAAGGAGCCAACAGAAAGTGAGAAGATAGCCCTGAGAGCTCAGATCACCAGGAAGAGACAAAATGTGGCAAAGAAAGAGGGAATGACTATATGAAATCTATAAATATTTGTAGAAGAGCTATTTTAGTAGGTGGAATAGTCCACCAAGTGAACCTCAGAGAACACAAACATTCAAAAGCATGGCCTATTTTTTTGCATTGAGTAAAGGTGAATAAATAGTCGTGTAAGTGTCATAAAGAAGACTAGAAAACCCATGCTTAAGAGGAGACACTTGAGATGATTTAGAATGCCAAAGTCAAGGTTGATAACCTATTCTAGAATGGCCTTTTCACAACATTCAATGCAACATGGGCCATTTCATGAAAATAAGTGCCGAAGTCTTTCTTATGATGCTATATATTGTAATCTCTCATTTTGTATAAGGGAGATCTCTCTGTTATTAGAAGTGAAGCTCTACCCAAATTGAAAGGCATTCTTAAGATTTTGAGCTCAGATTATTAATCATACTTTGTTAAATGAATGAGAAAGCAAGCGACCTTTCAGACTTTGTGTTGGAATAAGCTTGTGTCATCTAGGAAATTGTTCTTATGTTTATTTCCTAAATACAGTCTTGTCCATTTAATCAAATAAGCAGAATAAGTGGAAATAAGATGGAAGATGTCCTGAAGTCAACTGTGGGAGACTTTGTGCTACCATAATTGTCTTCAGTCTATGTTTTGTGTAAAGGATACTAGAGAGACTTTGAGCTCTCTTTATCCTTCGTAATCCTTTACTCTGTTGTAGTTTTAGGTGGAGACTTTGAGTTGCGCTTAATCCTATGATGTGCTTCATCCTAATCAGTGAGAGAAGCAATGAAAGACTTTGTGATTTTATGGGTTTCTTGTGGTTATAGTTACTACTTAGGTAGTCTTCCTCTGGTTTTATGAACATCATTTTTGAAAGAAGAGAAATGCCTTCATCAATTACCCAAGAATTCTCCTTTTCTTTGTGAACATCATCTCTAAAAAAAGAGAGATGAATTGTATGATTTCACCCCTGTGTCTATTTTTAGCTTATATATATATATATATATATATATATATATATATATATAGTTTATTAAGAACCTCCCCTTGCTGAGAGGAGAGATTTATCTCATTCTGGCTCTGGTCACCACACCCATTTTGCCGCATAAATCTCCTTATGCTATGGTTGAAATAACCATTTGGCCATTAGTCAGCTGGTGAAAAAATATTCACCCAACAATATCTATCATGAATTGAGCTAATTAGTCAATTGGTTCAATTAGGGACATGATTTGGGTAAAATTGAGCCCCTAAACCAATTTTATGGCCCAATCAATTGTATAATCTAGATGAAACATGTATGACTTAAATGACCATGATTTAATAAAAAATGAAAATATGAATGAAAATGTGTCAATTTTTAACCCATTGAACCTAAGTTGGAGACTGTAATGTGATTAAAAGGGCTAAATTAGGTCACATTTTGGGACATGTTTATTATAAACCCTAATTTTATCACTTGAACATGTATGTAGTTCCTCTAAACCCTAATTTTATGACATATACACATGTACAAACCTGTTACACTAAACCCCTAACTCTAAATCCTAATTTTATAACAAACACAACCCCTAAGTTCCTTGATTTCATCACAAATGCATAAATTCATGAATGTGATTAGTTCTAATTTGTGAACCTATTATTCACCTAGTTTTGTAAAGACCTATGATGGGATTTTGGGCAAAATTAGCTCATTTTATATTAAATATTGAGCCTTATTATGCCATTATTAGTATTATTACTTCATAGTCTTATCAAGATTCTTATTGCATCATGTATTAGAGATTTATGCATCATATTGGGGATTTATGTATCATATTGAGCCTTATTGCATCACATGATAGACTAATTGCATCATATGATAGCCTAAATGAATCATATTTGATATTTATTGCATACATGATAGTTTTATTGAATTGCATGATAGTCTTATTACATTACATTCTAGTCTTATTACATCATATGATAGTCTTATTGCATCATATTGAGCCTTATTGCATGATATGATAGTGTTATTGCAACATATGATAGTCTTATTGCATCATATTAGGGATTTATGCATCATATTATAGTCTTATTGAGTTTCATTACATCATATTATAGTATTATAATGGAAAACAATACCTGAATATGAGCCTTTTTGCTTATTTGTATAGTATATGCCTATACTTCAAGGAATACATACGCATTATAGAAATGTGTACGTGTTCCTATAATGTGTAATAATTCCTATAAAACTTATGAATTCTTTGAAGTTAAAAAAAAAACTCACTTTTTAACATTTATTTTAATCCCTAATCAAGATTGTTGTCCCCATAGACACTACCTGCATACTCTACATACTCTGCATACTTTCTTGGTTGTAGTATTTTTGGACCCCACATTTGAAGTACTTTCTTGGTTGATTTTTTCAAATGGGCTCTAGTTCATATTTAGGGATGTGGAAGAAGTTTAAGAACAAAACATTGAATCAATTAGAAGAGTTGAGAGAAAAAAAACAAGGTAAGAATGCAAGCAATTCATTTCAGACAAGGTACAAACACTAACCCTGATGAGCCAAATGCCTTAGATAGTGTGGAAATTAAAAATAATCATTTAAATAATGATAAAAATTATAATAATGAATTGAATTTTGATGAAATTCACAATAATGAATTGAATTATGATGAAATTGACAATAGAAATTTAGATAATGTTGGAAATTCACATTCAAAGTTTAAATTTTTTGATTATGTTGATGAAGAGCCTATGCATGATACTTTACCCACAAATAATGAAGAAAATTTAATGGAATCAAATAATGATGAAATTAGAAATGAATAAAATTTCATGGAAACACATAATGAAGAAACAAACAATGAAGAAAATTTCATGGAAACATATAATGATTTTGAAACACCCTCTGAGTGGAATCCAACAATAACAACACCTCCAAGAATTGTGCATAGAAAAGATAATTACTTAATTGAATTTGATGAAAATATTTTCAAACCAATGCATATCAAAATGTCTGATCACCATTCAAGAAGATTGGCTCAATAAATTTGGGATAATTTTTTTCATAAATTGGAGTATGATAGTCAAAGATGTCAGTTATTTGTTTCATTGACGAAATTTCTTAAGATGAGACCTATAATGTACACATTAGGACTAAGAAAATCTAACATGGATAATGAAAATGATGAAAATAATGAATTGTTGAAAATTTACATGATGCATATCATATTACAGGCCCAAAATCATGCAACAAAGATTGTAATGTTGCTCGACATATATTAACAACTTGTGTAGTAAGTGATAAAACAAGGAAAAAATGATTGATTTAAAAAACAAGTTGAAAACTTGATATAAATAAAAAAACATTAATGAAAGCAATTTCAATACGTGAAAGACTTAATGGATCCAATATGAAATAGATCTAGTCATTCTCTAGTAGAATTCCATGAAAGGATAAGACTATAGCCGATGCTTTGAAAGATTTACTTTCAAAATTTTGGAAAGATAATACAAGAGTTTCACCCAATGCAAGAGATGTAGTGAAAATAAGTGTTAGTTCTCATAATCATGTACCACATCCAAAATAATTCTTGGATATGACTCAAACACAATTGTACTCTTAAGTTTTTGGAAAAAAGATCCACAAATTTATATTAATAAAAGACTTTTTGAGATGGACAAACCTTTTTATGTAAAAATAAATCACACATGCACCACTTGCTGTTGTAGGTAACATGTTGAATTTTCAATTCACTATGATATTTTTTGCCATATTAATTGTACTTTACATACTATTAACATTTTTCAGGAGTGTGGCATAGAATTTCCACCATAATCAAGTAGAGAATTTATTTCAATTTTTTTTTGAAAGATCAGATGGACAGTTCTTTTATAAGAAAGCATGTTTAGACGGAAATTACAACATTTGTGATGGATTGCCAAAATTGAAAAAATGTATCCATGAAGAGTGTACAAGTGAAATTAGACAGGAATTAGTTGGTTTGAGAAAATACATATCTATGACTTATCAAGTTAAAAATGACAAAGAATCTAAAAGGTGTGAGCTTGTTATGAAAGAGGTACCTGTTTCATAATTTATGGTCAAATTCATGGAGAAAATTGTTTATAAAGTATGCAAGGCACACACATAGGCTACATGGTTAGATGAACATTTTAAGCTAAGAAAGGACACAATCCCACTTGATTCTATTATTTTAGTAGTTGACTTTGTAGAAAATTACACATTCAAACCATAAATGGAAGTTCAATCACAATATTAAAACTCAACAAAAATTACCATATTCATTCATATAGCATTCATGCATGCACCTGATAGTGTAAAGGAAGATCTAAAAATATTAAGGGAGTAACATTTCTATGTTAGTGATGATTGATCACATTGTACATAGTATGTTCAAGGTTGTTTTGATAATTTTTATGGATAGTTGACTCACAGGAACATTAATTTCAATGGCATTACATTTGGTCAGACAATTGCACTTCACAATTCAAGAATGCATGGATGTTTTATTGCTTGAGTAGGATGCACTTTACCACTAGTGTATACCATATTTATATTTTCACTAAGGTTGGCCATGGAAAAGGGGAGCCTAATAGTGTTGGAGCATGTATAAAAAGAGCCATTACAAGGGAGGAGTTAAAATATGACAATATCGCTAATTTGATTGATGAAAAAACTATGAAAGTTATTGTTATTTTGATAGAAAGAGTGAAAGTGCATATTTTTTTGACATAGTCCTCTTACAGTCAAGAAGGTAGCCATTGAAGATTTCTAGAACTTTTGTTAGTTTTGGATACCAAAAAGTAGTTTAGGCCTTAGAGAGCTCTTAAAACCATACAATATGATGTTGAAAACCTATATTGTCCTATATAAGTGATCATAATTAGGGTTTTCATTAAATTTTTTGAATAAAGATAAGTTTTGGCATAAAGGAAGCATGCAGGTAGCTCAAGGTAAATTGTGGTAAAAGGGGCAGGCAACATTGTGTCCATAAGGTGTGGAATGAGAGCATGATATTATTTGAGAACTTGAAGGGGGTTATACCAGGTATCTCATGATAATTGAAGACAATATGTGACAATAGGTTGATATCTTTAAACATAGACCAAGATTTGGTCCTTGAGACCCAAAGAAGGTGCCTAGGAAGAAACTAGAAAGAGATTGAGAGGAAATTTTTGAATGAGACATAAATGGAATGAGGTAAAATATGTATGGATAGAGGTCAATTACATCAAGGAGGTGCTACTAAGAGTATAAGGAATAAGTACTATGTTTAATATGATAAATTAAGTCTAAAGAGTTAAAAGAGGAGGTAGCATATGAAAGAAGATTCAAATCAAACCATAGCAAGTGAATGCCATCAGTTGGGTTTAAAACTAGATAATGATGTTTTTTTAGACTTCTCCTCCATACCTATGCATCATCATACAAACATAATTCAAATGCAATCACTGATATTCTTAATTTTATTATACGGGTCTAATTTGTAACATTATCCTAACAAATTAATTTGAATCTCATAACATTTGTAATCCTTAAGAATAATTCAAAATAAATCATTTATAATTCTCTGAACACAAATGATTAAACCAAGATTTAATTCATTGGTTTTCTTAAATATTCATGTAAAAAATAAGAATTCCATGTATGAATTCCATATATAGGCATACAATGTCAATAATATATTCATTTCCATTTAGGCATACAAAAAATTACATCATGTCTAACAACATAGTATCTAATGTTGGGTGAATACATCATATATGCATGTACAATGCCAAAAATGTGAACATTGCCATATAAGCATACAAAAAATTAAATCATCTATAACATCCTAATCATGAAATAGTCTCCCTCTCTTTGCCTTATTTGAAGAAGAATCTCATTAGGATCTTAAATGCCTTAGATTACTCCAAGGTTCGACTGTGGGTACTACGCTCATAACTCGTTTACAACTGAACTTGTTTAAATAAAAAAATATTATAAAATTAAAAAGTATACATGAAACCAAGTTAATAAAATCATTTTTTAAACTATAATAAAAAAATATTTAAATATTCACTTACTGCAATCTCATGGTCCTCCTCAATTTTCCGTTGGTGCTCGACTAGGTCAGTTCCAGGTTCATATGCAAGAACAAGCATGTCAAATGATGAATAAACATGACCAGATATCACAATAGTTATCTAAATCAAACTATAAAATGTCATATGAAAACCCTACATACACAATACATTCATGCATATAAGTTATATTTGTCAAAGTATATTGTAAAATTATTAAAACAAAAGTACTGAATTACAATTCTAAATTATAAGTGAATATACATACCTTAGTGAGTGCATGTGTAGATGACATTGTAGAAGAAATTATCTAGTTTGTCTCAACTCATAATGATGGAGGAGTTTTCACCCTAGTCATCAGTTGAACAAACAACCTAATAATTAATAACTTGGGAAATTCAGTGATTAAACAAGTTGCTAACAAACTTAGTCTTGTATACACTCCAAGATTCAACTATAGTCCAAGCATTTGATTTTTTTGTTATAAATTTTTGTTAAAGGTTAACTAAGGAATGCACATAATATTGTTGAGAATAATATTTTTAGGAATCTAATTGGTCAAGATGTGGTAAAATCATATTTGTTCACAGTCCTTGTTCTTGGAAAATATATAGTTTGTGAACTAAGAAATTATGTGCCTTGTGTTTAGTCTTGTAACTTGTTATGGATTATAAAGAGTTTAAATAAGGATGTTGAATGATAATATAAATGGGGAGATCATATTGATATAGGTTTATATTGCTTTGACATTGAAAGAGGAAACACTCCCTAAGTACCCTATTTGCTAAAGGGTGACATACAGTCAAAGGACTAAGTTATATTATTTTGAAACTAGTTTCATATTCCATTGAGATTGTAAGGGGTTTAAGATAGTCAATGTAAGTTTATATAATCCCATATTAGGTTTTTAATATATTTTAAGTTGATGGAAAGGAAAAGTAACCTTGTACCCTATTTTCCTGTGTGCATAGGTAGGGTTGTAAACTGAGAGTTTTGAGTTTGCAAACGATTGTGGGATTTTAGAACTTGATGTCTAAATGATAAATTTGTATAGGGTTATTAAAAACCCAAATTTTTTTTTTGGGGTTTTGAAACCCACTAAGACAAAATTTATCCCTTTTACTATGCTCTCGGCCTTGGTAATGGCCTAGAAACCCCATTTCTAGGGTTTAGTGTATAAAATGAGATTTGACACTTGAAAAATTACAAAAACTTGTAATATTAAATTATTTGATGTATTATCACTAATGTACATGGTTTTAGGCTTGTCAGGTATGAAAAATTATGTAAATGAGGCTATGATCTATTGCTAAGCCTAAAGAAGGGTTAAAGGATAAGGGGTGATATAGAAATAGGAGGATTTGTCCAAAGAAGGTGGTCGAAAAATTATTAATTAAAATAAAATATATAAATGGGTATCTGTAGAGGTCAACAAATTATAGATAAAGTTTGTACATGTTTCATACTAAGGAGGTTTGCACAAATGAAGGGTTAATTGGTGAGAGGCATAAAGAAAGAAGTGCAATTTTTATTGAGAGTTGTGTCCAAGGGTTAATATGGAAGTTCTATGGGCTAAATGGGTCCTTAAATATGTAATTAGTTTCTGGTGAGGATCTATCAAAATCTCCCAAAAAGAAGCGTTACCCAAAAATAGGGCTAGTAGAAGGTAAAGCTAGAAAGGTGTATGTGAGGGATAAGTGGATAGACAGTTTGAGTTAGTGACATGACCAAGGATGTACAAAGAGAGTGATAAAAATATAGAAGGATTTATTTGAATAATATTATCATTGTTATTTGATTACCCAAAGGACTAAGGGAATGAGTTATGAATGGATGAAGGAGAACCTTAAAAGGAAGGGATATAGGCAAAGTTTGGTATAGAAATTGATATAGCTCTGAATTAATGGATATAGAGAGAACCTCTCCCCCAACTAGACATAGTAGGTATTTGATCCCCCTAAGTAGGTGGTCATAAAAAAATACTCCACCCCATTTATCTATATGGGGTTGAGGTCCCCTATTTGTGTATGGTCGTAAGGCCTACGCCATTTACATATAGGCTATAAATTATAGTCGATTCTCTCCTAACAAACCAATGGGATCTAATGGACACTCTCCCAATAAACCAATGAAATTGACTAGGTGTAATGGGATCAAGAGGTTATGCCATCTAAATTTATAACTCTATAGATAGAGATGAAATTATTATGCTTAGATGGAATCAAGATGGGAATTGAATTGTTGGCTATGACCATTTTGGATATCGATCATAGAGATTGAACTAATATATATGATTAAGATAACAAGGAATAAAGTGCCTAGATATGAGGCCAGTATTTAAAAGAAAGGATTGGTGTGTATATTGATGAAGACATGTTATGCTCGATTAGGAAATTGAGAGAAATATATTGTACCAAACAACTTTTATCAAATGAATTCTCTATATATATGTACATCCAATCCTGTTGATTGGGATTAACCTGATATAGAAACTACATATAATGGGATATCAATCAAATGTTGAACTTCCTATTTTGGTTATTGAAAACATAGTTGAGATGGAGGATGAGTTTCTAACAAGTTACACCAGTCCATGTTAAGACATCAAACAATAAAAAGTCCAACAAAAGTATATTAGGTATTTTATATTTTCTTACATAAAATCTACCAAGGATGCAATTAAGGTGTACTAATGTACATCTATAGTATATAAGACTCACTTGAAAATTTACCTTTGTAAATGTATATGGTGTTGTACCGACATAGATAGATGTAGTAGCTTGGGTTGGCCCACTACCTACTTGTGATGTCGAAGGCAATATATCCTCCTAGAACACAAAAAAAATCATATATATTATTCAATTTAAATGTGTAAATTATTTTTTACCTTTTTTAATTTGTAGATACAACTTAAAAATTTAATATTAAATTTATATAAAAGATACCTGCATGTGTGTAGAGACTCCCAATGTAACTGAACCAAATATGTGTGAGAATAACTCATCAATCAAGACCACATCCTCCAAGCCCCTTGAATCACCACCACCATCATCTAAAGGTCCAATGAATATAACACCATAAAATTTACATGGGTGGAGTCAGGTACGACCACTAGCTGGAGTATCTCAAGCATCTATTTCTAAAAGTCTACTCATATGATGAACAAGTGTATCAATAATCACACTAAGAGCATGCAAAGTGTCTATCTCCACAACCTTTGTCACCATAGAGGGAATATACAGATGAAGTGTATTTTACTTAGGGATCCTTGTAGGATAATTAGGTGCATTACATGCACCTCATTGATCTTATGTGGAGCCTTTCCCTTAGCCCTGAAAATCACCATAGTCAAAGTAGTTTGGAATTTTATTGAGGACAAACTCACAATATAGTTTCCTCAAAAAGTACAAAGGGACCTCATGGTTATTACAAGGGGGATAGTCAAACACCATCAACCATCACTCCCAAAAATTTTCCTTAATCAAATCATGTTGGCATTGAAGGATTGGGAAACATTTGGTCATTATGGAAAATGGGGCATTGGTGGTTGGGTCGGTAAATAAGGCACAAATTTGATATTTTGTTATATTTTTATTCTTCACCTCAGATGCTAACATTTTTTTAGCATAGTAAACCCTAAAAATATCCTTATATAGCCTCCATATATCAATTTGACCCATTATCTAGTCAACTTAACCTAATACTAACTATAGGTTATTAGACGATAGGTGCAGTGGGTGTTTGTGGAAGTGGGCTCCCTTATTCTCATAATTATTTTTTCAATTTCAATTTTTTTCTCCACTATATGAGCAACTATATCCTCCTAGTTTCTTGGGGGATCTAGGGGAACTACAAGAGGGCTAGGTGGAGCATACCGACCTATTGGAGAAAAATAAAAAAACAAATTTGCAATTCACATTCAAAAAAATTAAAAAAAAATCAAAAAATTTGATTTAATCTACAAAAAACATACATCTTATTCATGATAGCATCATCAATTTGGTGAATGGAAGGAAAAACGTGAATCTTGTAGTCCAAAATGAGAGCTTGAGGGCAAAAACGTGAATGGGAATCAATAAAATGTAAATGGATAAAATGTAGAGGATGAGAGTTTTTTTTGTTTTATAGTTTCAATAACACATACGTGTTATTGAAACATATAATAATGCATATGCATTCCTATAACTCTTATGCATTTCTATAATTTTAAATAATGCATACACATTATTTTTATAACATGTATCCATTATGGCTTAGGAATCTCAAGCCATAATGCATACGCATTATAATAATAACGTGTACATGTTATTTTATAATGTGTACGTGTTATTGATTATGTCCATATAATTATCCCCCAACTCCATGCACATACCCTAGTTTTACTTTTCATTAATTTCTTATCTTAGTTTAATAAATTTAGCATTTAACTGGTCTATTATAGATCTGATATTCACCCTTGTGTCATATGATTTCTATATTCTTAACCCTATATACCCAAGATGATCCACAACTAATTTAGAGTTAAATATTTGGTGAATATGACTCGTGTGAATGCAATTCCTAGGGTTTTAAACCCACTAAGATTTCAGATTGCTATACTTTTTAATTTACTTTCAGTACTATTTTGCATATAACCTAGGCATAGCCCTAGATTGGGGTGTGTGTTTATTAAAATATTTTAGCTTCCCTTTAACCCATCCAAGATGTCTTAAACCAATGAGGGATATCATACCTTGGATCATGAAGATACCCATGTTGATGATGAAAAAATGTTGATAAAGGTATCATAGAAGAAGATTCTGATAATGAAAATCATGAAATAAATGAAAATGAGCAAGTAGATCATGATCAAGTACATGCAATTGAAATGTTTTGTGAGTGAATTTAACAAAACCCTAAAGATATTGATAAGATCTTAAAAACTATACTTGAAATTAAATATTCAACAACTTTAGTGGACACATCCCTCCCCTTGAACACATTATAAATCAATACATCTAATGGGGGCAAGGATTATGTGTTTAAACCTTTGTTCCCTAAAACTAATATTGATATATCTATTATGGGCTTACCTGTTGTTTCAACATAGACATTTTTTTAATGCCTATTACTGCTCAAAACATGCTTTCATCTCCTTTGGTGACTACTCAAATTACTAATTTAAATTCCAATGGGTCCATAGTTAAAACACTCCTTCAGGTCATAAATACCTTGGAGTATAAGGTTACAAACATTAAGCAAAAATATTTAAACTCCCCTCATGCTATAGATTTGTAAGATGTGTTACATAACTATATCCAACTTGAGATATATTTACACCCTTTACTAACTAGTTTTGTTGTACCTAAGTTCACATTCTATGATGGCAAGGTGATCTAGAGAAGCATATTCTATCCTTCTTAATGTCATGATTTTATTATGCCTCTAATGATAAAATTTTGACTAAATTATTTCCAATTATCCTCAAGAACTGTGCTTTGAAGTGGTTTTATGACTTACCTCTCTAATCCATGAAAGGATTCAAACCTCTTGCAGATCAGGCTTTGGCATATTTTTCTATTAACATTACCAAAAAGGTTTCCTATTCTCAAATTGCAAAGATCAAACAAGGAACCAATGAACCTATCAATTAATATGTATTAAGATATAAGACAATACTAGCTAAAAATACCAATCCTATGGTGGATAAAGAGTTACAAGAAATATTCAAGAAAATTTTGCTTGTTCCTTTATATGAGTCCATTTTATTTAATAATTTTCAATATTTATATGAATTATGTCATGTTGTATGGGACTATGACATGAAACTTATATCATTTAATAATCTCAAGTATGTATCAAACACACTAGTTGCATATACATATAGAACAAAATTTATAATCAAACCAAGTTATTAGGTAAAACCTCCTAAGCCTAAAAAAGAAATAACCACCACGATTAACATAGTTTCACAACAGCCTAATTGAATTATCTTATCTAATTCTCCAAGGAGATAATTTACATATTTACCCAATTCCCTAACCTCATTACTCCCATAGTTACTAGAGTGCTACCTTATATCTCTCCTTTATCCTATTGAGGTTGATATGAGTTGAACTCTATGAAAAGGATATGATGAAAATGCTTACTATGATTATCATCAAGGAATAGGACATTCTATGAGTATATGTTTTACCTTGAATCACATTATCCAAGATCTTATCAATGACTCAAAGATTTCAATTGAGGATCCTTCAAAGTAATCAGGTTCACAACCTGGTGATCACCATAAACATAAATATTTAACAATCATTCACAAGACCATTCTAAAAAGGAACTATAAGTCCAATGGCATATAATTCACATCCTCAATCACATTATAGATACTCACTAGATGGGATTAATGGTACTTACATGTGATATATACCTCTTATAGTTTAAAGACCTTCTATTTCTATTAATGATAGTGAGATTAAGGATGATGACTCCAATTTTCATTCCCTATTTATTCAAGCATACCTTGATAAACACTCTATATGCATTGTTATGATTTATAATGGTGCAAGTGAAAAGTGTGCACCATGACATTACTTACACACTTGGGTTATACTCATCATGGTTTACACCCTTCTACCATATCAGTTAGAGCATTTGATGGGACTTCTCAAAAGGTTCTTGGTGAGATTATCTTAACTTTATAGGTTGGTCCTATAAATTTAATTAATGCCTTTTCAATTATCCCTTCCATAGGCATCTTTGATATGTTATTAGGAAGACCTTGGATACACACTCTTTTATTAGTACCTTATACAGTGCATGGGTGTGTCAAATACATTCATACCAATAAGGTAATTAATTTTTTTATAATTACATATGAGTATCCTCTTGAACATAAGAAACTTATACCCAAAAAACTATCATGCCTACCAAGGCTTATCTACTGTAAACAGGTAAGCAATAGGAAATACCCTTTACTAGGAAATTGGTACATGAGAGATCATGACATAAAAGACATATAATGGATTCCATAGAATCTAAATCCTTTAATACACACCATGTTTAGATGTCCATAGCACATAAACATGTTCCTACTATTTTTATTCCAAAGAAACCATAGAGTACATAGAGATAGGTTCTACAAACCCCTATTCCTTTTATTGGTACTTCATGATCCCAGAGTCCTATTATAAATACACCAAACATCATAAATAATATAGTGATACATATTTTACCTACACATTCTCCTTGGTAGTACCACTGGTTTCTTACACTAGGTTTTGAGAGGGGAGATACATATGATCATCCTTTGGATGAGATCATAGGATGATCATATATCTTCCAAAAATACCAAAAGAAACAAAAAACATTCAAAAATACAAAAACATTTTTCATCACCTACATATTCTATTGGGTCCTTGACATTTATGTGGTAGTTCCATTTTGAGGGATAGAAAATAATTTACTTATATATATACATCTACATGCATACACAAATACATGATTATATACACTTGCAGGTGTTGGGATTTCCCTTAATTCACATCACTAGGATGTTGGGGCACCCATATTCTATTATCTTAATACTTCTAGGTTATATCATTCTATGGTGCCATCACATTATCATTATTGGGCTCTTGTGTACTTACACATGCCTTATCCATGCTTATATCATGTACATGGTACTTGATATGCTATCCAATTGACATTTTTAAATAACACATTTGATCCATAAACTACTATGATATGTTTATGTTGATTTCTTTTGATTTTTCTTTATACACTTCTTTGAGTGTTTTGCCTTGCTATTATCTTGCTTGTTTGAGCATTTCAATATGTTCTATTGTATGTCGCCCTTGTGCCTATGTTTGCCTTCTTGGACATTTGAATATGTCATTGATTATTGTATGGACATTTGAATATGTCATTATTTGTTTTTTGGACACTTTAATAAGTCGCATCTATTCAATTTTATGTCATTTGAACATGCCCCTTATTTGTGGTCTCTTAGGACCTTCGTATGTTGACTTTTGAGTGCTTTTGTGCGTGTGTTTTTTTTTTATTGAGCTTGTATTGACTATCTAGATATTTCCATGATATTTATCATACATCTTACACCTACATGGGATCACATGATTATATGTGATTCAATGATACATTTACCTTTGCACATTTTTATGCATGCTACATGGTTCAATCACATAATATACAACTTAATGGTTATATTCTTCCTTTGAGGTGTGGTAACTACTAGGTAATATTTTTACCTCACCTTAAAGGGGGGTGGTAATATTATTGGGATCATGATTAGGAAACATATTCTTTACACTTGGCATAGTTCTCATATTCAGTAGGGGCATGATTTGGAAGCATGTTCTCCACACTCATTCATTATTTGGTACTTATATTAGTTTTAGAATTTAGTGGGGGCATGTTATATGTAAATGGCTTCGACACATTCACACTTTCTTGATTTGGTGGGGGTATGATTTGGAAGTGTGTTCTGCACACTCATTCATTACATGGTACTTATATTATTTTTCACATTCAATGGGGGAATGTCATATGGGCATAGCTTCCACACATTACTAGCTCTTAGATTCAATGGGGACATGCTTTTGAAGCATGTTCTCTACATTCATCAAGTATTTGGTAATTATATCAGTTTGTAGATTCAATAGAGGCATGACATATGGACATGGCTTCCATACATTAACAACTATTATACTTAGAGGGGGCATGCTTTTGAAGCATGTTATCCACACCTATTCAGTAATCAACATCTCCAATTTATAGTGGGGGCATGTTTTAGAAACATGTACTCTACATTGGTACTTATATCAATTTTAATATTTTATCCATATATAGTGGAGACATGATTTGGAAGCATGTCCTCCATACTTACACAATTATCCAAACTGGCCAAAACAAATAGCTATATAATTCATATCCATAGTTGTGTATAATTCTATACATTAGTACTATTATTATACATAATTTCAACATGATACATATCGAAGGTGCATATGTTATGAAACATATGCCTAATATTTCAAAATCTAAAATAGTTTTAGATTATAAAACCATTGCATTTACTCCTACCCCATGGACTTTTATGGACTTTATCGAACCAATTTACTACAATAGTTGCTTCACCTTTTGGTATGGTTGAGGTGATCAAATAACTCAATATTACTAATTTTTCAAGTTAGATCTAATCGTATCAACCACATCAATAGGTTATAAGTATAATTGGGTTATAGGTTTGATACAATCTACTCTGTCAGGTGGTAACTCACTTTTACTCTAAGGTTAGGGGCATGTGCCTTTCAATCTCTCTCCCTCTCTCTCTCTCTCTATGTCTATCTATCTCCTTGGATATATGCACTTTAAATATTTATCTATATTTATCCTAATATCATTTTAATAGCCTTAGAATGATACATATTTTTCAAAACAACTTCCCAATAGGCAAGGTGATTACATCGACACACAAGTGTACTCATAAACCTTGCTCTTTCAAATTTCAATATATTTCAAGTACTTTTAACCCATAATATATACAATGATTTTACACTATAACACACTCTTGGTTGTAGGCTAGTCACCAAAAAATCATGCAAATTCAACTCAAGCAAAGATAATGTGTGGATACACACTCGTGTACTTATTCCTTTCCTTTAAACTAGAAATTTCATTACTAGATTAAAGGGGGGAAATGTGGATGATATTTTGTGATTATGTAGCACCCATCTTGTACACTTGGAAAACTCAAATCTTTGTTTCTCCTCTTAGTTATACCCATTCCTTGCTTATAATAACATCACATCTATTATATCTTATGCTCCTTGGCCTATCTTTTAATCTAACAGTCTTATATTGATGACACATGCATCCTATCTTGCTCAAAATACTTAAAATGTATTTATATTGCACCTCTGTAAGTTTTGATCATATAATTTTTTTTTACACTTTAGACATTAATGACCAGGATAGATAGTAATGTCGACATTACTATCTTGACCCAATACAAGTGTCAAGTTCCCTAAAGTTATCCAATTTACAAATTAAACATATTCTAATGGTCAGCCTAAATTTTTTAATGCAAGTTATCTCCTGATAGGATTGGTATAAATAAAATATCAACCCTCATTCATTCCTCACCTAAAAATCATACCAAAGAGAACAAGGCACTTATCAAAATCAATCTATCAAGAATTCAATTGGTCAAAAGTTTTCTTATTTCCACACCAATCATAGGTACAACACATTTATAGGTCTGAAGTACTAAAGGAGTAGTCATAAGGTCTTATTTTCCAAGTTAAAATCTAAGTCACTATTACACTTTCTTTACACATTTCATGATTCACACACAAGCCAACACATAGGGGAGAACCACATGATTTTGAGGCCCTCTTCTAGAGTATTGACTATGTAGGTATCACCCTTTGACATCATGGTCATTATGGGTTATCTTGACACCATGTACCATTGGAGTCATTACGGGTCATCTTGACACCATTTTTCCACTAACCCATTTTTCACCAAGGTCACATTTAATATGCAAAGCTAGGGTTCTACCATTTTACGAGTAATATTCCATAACCCAAATCTGAATGTATGAGAATGGAGGTGAACAAACCCAAAATAATCCACATGGTCTCATCCTATTTTTATAGATATTCCATATAGGAAACTATCATCAAACTCAGACAGTAGTATCAACACAACCATCCATGGCTGATGTAACTATCTAGATAGCCAGAGGCACTAGATCTAAAATTTGACAACTTTTCCAAAATTGTCTTCCCATTTGATTTTAGCCTATTCCAAATCCAGATCTTTATGAGCATTATAACAAGCTATGTACATCACTTATTTGTTATTTTTATGTTTATCATAGTTTTAATTTCTATTAAATACTTATCTTAGTTTAATAAATTTAGTATATGGTACATCTAATTTTAGGATTTAATTGGCATATTGAAGATATGATATTCATCCTTATACCCTATCATTTATATATTATTAACCATATCTACCCAAGAGGATCCACATCTAATTTATGATTAAACATAGGCCTGTGTATGGAACCAAGTTCCATCCCTAGGTATATAACCCTAAAACCCTAGTTTTATTAACAAAAATCTACAATTTCACATGTTCAAATGAATACATTATAAAACCCACATCAAAAAGCTATGTTTTCTTGAAAAACTAAGTCTAAAATCAATAACCAATAATTCAAACTCAAATTCAACTCACTTGGTTATGTAATGGTTTTTGTCTAAATGTGTGCAAAGATAACTTTTCATTTCTTGCTGTTGAGCTTTGTTTTCATATATGTCATGCATATCCTCCTCTTTTTCATTCTACTTATCCTATTCCCAAATTCTAATAACTTTTTTCATGACCAATCACATTCCCTACTAAAATTAAATTTATTCATTATGAACTCCACTTTACTTCCACCTGACATGCATGCTATGTCTATTAGCTCTTAGTCCATATCTTAATTTATAGCATGGCCACCACATGCAGTCTCTTCCTTGTAACTGAATAGCTAAGTCAAACATAACTAAACCTAATTTCTTTCCCTATGAAATTTATGGCATTTGATAATAAACATTAACCAAATATATATTTTTGATTATATTGCATGGGTGATTTTACCCTAATTCACCTCCCCACTATGTCACCAAAAAGGGGAAATAAGTAAATAATAAAACAATATCAATAAACACCCAATACTTCTACAAGCTAGAATGCATATAATATTAATACAATATAGTTTAGTTTCTATAAATATTTTAAGAATACACAACCAATCAATTCATAAACTTCATGTACTATGCTAATCAAGACAAGTGATGAACTTAAACAATGAAAATATGCCTTATTTACTATAAGGAAAAATAATGCAAGCAACATTCAAAATTTTAGAAAAATATTGATTGACATTAATTTCACCTAAGAAAATAAGATTATGGTGTGTGTGTGTATATATTTTTGGTTTAGTTCTCTCAATCTCTAATGTTGATATCTCCACCCTCCTCTCAGATAATACTCTCCATTTGCACCAATTATGAGGGTGTGATAATCCTACAACCACATCGATCAAACAAAAGGTAGTTTTTATTAAAGATAAGAGTGGTTTTACAAGAACCCTACTCATATAAAATATCATCTGGGTTGGTCAAGGACCATACAAACAATGTACCCTAAGATAAGTAAGATAAATAAACACATAGAAATATATACATCTAATACACAACAGATAAATAATAGATAAAAAAGGAAAATAATAAAAAATATTTCTAGAAAAATATCAATTGGTGCTCTTTTAGTCCTCATAGGCCTTGTTACATTATTCAATCATGCTCTTGAAATTCATTCCTAGGATGTTGGCATACTTTTTTTCCTCTTCTTCCATGTTAATGACTTTAAGCTTCTTATTAGGTCTATTCTGTTTAGTGTCATTTTTCTTAGTTTTAAAGATCACAAATTGGCCCTTCATGATTTGCATAAATTTTTTGATGTTAACCTTATTTTAACTCAAAAGGAGATTGATTTTATCCTTAAGACATTTGTTATCCCTTTTGATCCTACTCATTCATCTATGAGAAACTCAATCTAGGTAGACATTCCACTTGTTTCTCCTTCATGAAATAAATACCATCAATCAAGTTGATTTTATTGATTTCTTAGTTTAAATAAAGTGTGATCCTTTTCAAACCATTTAAGGAAGGATTATTCAAAATTTAACTCATCACCTAATTGGTCTGATTTATCTTGATTTTTTTATATAATCTACTAAACAGTCTATATTCTATTAGGGGCAATTTTTGGGGGAGGTTTCCTCGGTCTTATTATCATTAGCGTTGATTTTAACCATAACTCCTAATGGATTTTGCAAAGCATCATCAACCTAGTGAAAAGGGTCTTCATTGACATGAACCTTATTATATTTGGAGATTCATTTTTGATCTTTTGAAAATAGGGGTCATCTGAGTTAACAACATAATTCTTCTCCTTGGGAATATGATAATTGATTTGATATTCAACCCTGTTACCAATCATGATACTAATAAGAGGGGTATTCTTAGCCTCAATGTCCCTTCTGGGATTAGGATTGGAGCTTCTTCTTAGAACCTTATTATAATAATTAGGAATAGGATTTTTTAACCTTTTCTTAACAATCTAACAAGGAGGAGTAGGATAAAAGTATTTGAAGAATTTGTAAATGAGGAAAATCAAAACTTGGTGAAGTGGCACATTTTTATTTCTCTTTAACCTCCATTATTGAGTTTTTTAGTGAATGGAGGATATAAAATGAAAGAATAATAGGTATATTGTGATGAAGATTGTTTAAAAAAGGAAAATGATAGAAATGGACAACCATGAATCAACCATCAAGGATAGCATACCTCATCACTCACTCATCCACATCAATATAAGGAACAAGAAAATTCTATCTTTTGAAACCCGCTTTATAATCAATGAGGTTCTCATACCATAAATTGAATATAACCCTCTCCTTCTTTAAATCCTTAGTTAGTCTGATATATTTGGTGTATTCATTTTTAAGACTAGTCACCCTAGAGATCAACCCTTCGTAATTTCCATAGAAATATTATTGATATTGACCACTCTATCAACCCAATTCATAAAAAATTGTCTAGAGAGATGATCATCATACCCACTAATTTGGTCAATGAAGGTAGTAATGCCTCTAGTGTGTAGGATATTCCCAAACTACAACATATTTCTAATCTTGTTTGAGTACATAGGTTCAACCTTGTTCAACCCTCCTCCCATTTTGGAAAGGATACCGGGATATATTTTATAATTATGAGTGTAATAATGAAGCTCAATAATGTTCCATTGATGGTTATTAATTCTATTACTATTATTTTTAGAGTCATTACTAATTGAGATGATAAAGTCATTATGGTTATCCTTATGTGACCTCTCAAATCCATTAATCTTTCCATCATTACTAATATAATGGTATTCAAGTAGCCCAATGAACATGACCATCCAAATATGGTGGATTGATGATATGCTTATATTTTTTAATATCATTTATATGGTCTAGTAATTCTTACATTCGATTCCATATTTTTAATTGGCTCAACACAACTCCTTTATGGGAAAAGGAGTCTACAAGCATATTCCCTTATTGATAAGTGTTCTAAAATTTTATGTTCTAGAAGCTATTACTCAAGTGAGAGATTTAATCAATGATGTGTGAGATTACCAACTCATAAAACTCTTATTGTTTATAAAATTTAAAATATTGAGAGAATCACTCTTAATAAAGATATTTTGAAAGCCAAGATGATGAGCCAGTTGAACTCCCCATAGATCAGCTAAGACCTCAGAGAAATGATTGGTTTAGAAGCCTATTATTCCTTCATAGGTGTAAATGAAACCTCCATAATCATCTTGGATCACTCCTCTTATTTATATATTAGATTTCCTTTAGAGGCCCTGTTAAAATTTAATTTGACCCAGCCAGGTGAAGGTGAAATCCATCTAATGTTGTTCCTCATAATAATCTTGGGATCCACCAAGGGCCTATTCTCTAGAGAGATATTTTATTGGACACTCTAGAGAAGGGGATCTTGCATTATCTAAAAGTTTTACTGTTACAATCTTTCCATATTGCCCATAGAAGATGAAGGAAGGTAAGGTGCCATAGAGATTTGATCTCTTTTCCGATGAAAGGGGTCAACCATGCTTAGTTGTTCCATAATTGCTTTCCCATTAAAAGACTTATGATGAACATATTCAATTTTAAATTCACTCAATACCACGATCCACTTGGACATACAACCAATCAAATTTACCTTGTAAAGTATATATTTTAGTGGGCCCACTTTGGTAATGACAATGATCTTTTTCTTGAGAATATAATAATGTAACTTTTGGGTTGCAAACACCATGGCTAAGCACGATTTTTTAATTGAATTGTAATTATGCTCATAAGATAATGATGAAGATATTATCCATACACTCTCCTCATTGATTTACCTAGCTTTTATTTTTTCCTTTTAATTACTTCTATGATATTTGATTTGCTTTATTATCATATGTACTTTGCTTGTCTTGACACCCTTGATCACTCTTGTCTTCACTAGGCTCATAACCTCCTTATATGCATAAACTTATTTACTATATTTTTGACATATCATCCTTAAAATATGTCTAAACTCTTATCTCTTTGTCACCAACATCATCATTTTTTTACACAACTTCCAAGATTCCATTTTCCATTCTTGCTTTAAGCTTGCTCATCCTTTGATATAGTTCATAGGCCTAAAAGTCTAAAACAAGGTCCCAAGGTTCTTGTATTCTCAATAGGTCATATATGGACATCCACATACATATTTGAAATCTCTCACATATACAACTATAATATTCAACCCCCAAATTAGAAATCTCAAGTAGTCAACTCTTTCCTTCTTGAAGCCTAGCTTCTTATAGCCCTCTTTTCACACAAATATAGTAGGTTTGACCAAACCATAGAATTTTTAGATAGAAAAAAATGATTTTGGATACCATTTATCCCATTTTAAATTCACACAAGGTTTAAAGAATCCAAATCTTAAGGGAGACCAACTAACATAATACACCTATCTAGAATTTAAGTATCTTTAGGCCTAGTTCAATGCCACAGACCTAGATACTATATTGTATGGTCAGGTACCAAATCAAAAACCAAAAAATAATTTAGAGAACATAAAATAAGACTATAACACAAATTTTAAATAAAATTTAAGGGAGGAAACAAAATTAATGGAAGTTGTAAGTTTTAAAACCTTAGCTTGGTTTTAATAGGCTTGAGCAAGGCTGAGAACCTTCAAAATGGGCTAAAATGAATTTTAGAAAATTTTAATCACTTTTGAGACTTAAAAAAGGTATTAAATAATTCTCTTTACCTTACCAAATAGTTACTTGATCATAAAAAATCACAATAAGTCTCTTAAATGCAAATTTGTAAAATTATGAGTCTAGTTTCAAGACTATGTCAAAACATATATAGGTCTAAGTTAAATCTTGAATTACCAAGTGTTTTTATGAGAATTAAAAAGGATAAAAATTATTATATAAATAATATATTACAATAAAAACAACTTAAAACTCTTGAATGAACCTCCAAACAAACACTCTATTGTCATTTTTTCTTGACTAGGCAAATACTAGTAGAATTTGGCAAATAAATGACTACATGACTAAAAATTTTAGTCACAACAACTAAAAATGTCTAAAATATACTAATTTTTTTCAACTCAGATATAAATGAGTAAATAAATGAATAATTTGGGCATTGAATAAAAAATTATTTAGTCATACAAATAACAATGACTAAATAGTTACACAAATACAGATTAGATGAAATTTAAAAACCAAATTCTAGCGAGAGTGTATTACACATGATTCATTATTCATTGAATATTTAATTATTTAGTTAGTTGGTAATTAGCCATGAACTAGAGAATTTTTAGTTATAGCAACTAATTGCATGGGTGATAAAGCTTATTTGGAGAGGACCTGGAGACTTCTGAAAAGGAGGGCAAGGAATTCAAAGTTTGTTGCAAAGAGTTTGAAGTTGATGAGGCCCTCTATAGAGAATTCAGATTTAGGGATTCCATTTTCACTAAATTTAGAGGTAATTCAAAACCCTTATTACATTAAACACAAAATCTATAGCTTTCTGATTAGTAACTTAGAGTAGTTACATAGGCAACTAAGTAACATAACCATACAGGTAGTTTAAGGTTTAGGGGACTATTTTTTTATTAGTGTCCTCTACACATTTTGGAGAATATGGTAATTGAAATTGTAACTCAACTAAAACACCACCTTATTAAAGTCATTATAATAATTACATATCTTTAAAGCACATAGAAAAAATTGTAGAATTACCAATGGGGCTTTTATTTATGAATTCAATCCAAATGCCATTTCCTAATTCCTCTATAAAAGTTTGTCGAGCCAACTCTAGTTCATCACGCTCAACATGAATAACCCTAATTTTGTTTAAAATTTCAATGGGTACTTCATCTTTTCTCTTCTTTAGAAGAGACTTGGCTATCTTAAGAGAATCTAAGGCTTTACTAGGATCTGACGATATTAATAAGTCACCCATCTTGATAAATGTATGGGCATCACGTGGATCTATGAGAGTTTCCTTCCTTAAAATTTCCAAAGCTTTGTGTTGGTTATCAAATTTTTAGTATGAAAAACCTTGAAAGGATGCCAAGATTTATTATTAGGTTATGCAAACAATTTAGCCAATTGATAGAATCAACCCAATTGGTTAGGATTCTTTACACTTTAGGCTCTGCCTTGCCTAGGTGGGTGTTACCTTATATTCATAAATGATTAATTAACCCTAAATTTTTTTAGTATCTTCAAATTAGATTAAGGGATTTATGTAATTATGTTAGTTGAATCATCCAATTCATCCTAATCCAAACTGGCATATGATTTGAATTAGATTTTTTTTTAATTTTCTATTCTAATATTACTCCTACTCTTATACAATAGAAAATTAAAATTAGAATTTTTGAATATAATACAAGGAAATGATTTTGGGAAAGAATTGATCAGTGCCTTTATCAATAATTGGGTAATAGAGTCTATTCACAAAAATATTTGTGCTTTCTATCTAGCCACAACTCGAATTCCTTGGCATGGGATAGTCTATGAGTGGCATAGACATGCAAGATTATTATTACCTGGCTCTTCTTAATTATACAAATTGAATCCTTCAAGTTAAATTGATCTATTCAATGGAATTTAATCCCTACTTGAGGAAACCTAATTAGATAAACCACCTAAAAATAGATAATGTGTTTTGAATAACTAGACATATACTTGATATCTTAATTCAAATAATAAGGAGAAACAAAAATGGAGACAATTAGATAAACTATAACATGAATATTCAAAAAGCAATTGAGAACTAGATATATGGCACGAGAGAAATGTGGTTTGATTTTATTGACATATCTTTGAAGAGCAGGCCTTACAATGTATTTTGCCAAAACCAAATTCCCAAAGATCTTTCCCAAGGTCTTGGTTTCCTTCTTATATGGGTGAAGGAAGATAAAATATTTAGACCTTTCACATTCCAAAAAATGACTTTTCTTATGCCCACCCCTTAATATGACCTATTACAACATATACTTTTTTTACAAGTCTTAAAAATCTCACCAAATATATTTTGAATACATATTGGAAAGCATAAAAATAAGAAAAAGACAAAACAAGAGGACATCCAAGATTTTTTGGTGTCATGTTGATGCCATCTTGATGCTCATTGCTCCTCTACATACTTGGACTGATTATTCTTCAGTTGTCAAATAATGATTCTACCATTGGTATACTATGAAATCATTAGGCCACTTATATTATTGGATATAGAGATAGTTAACATGGTGATCTTTCCATATTTTGTCCAATATCACTTTGACATCAATGATGAAATTTTCATATCCAACATCAGAGCAATTACTCTATCTAAAATGACATTAAAACTAAGAATATTTATGCTTTATTATTTTTTCAAGAAATTAATGACTTGAGAAACTATTTGAACATATTCACTTTTCCATGCATCAAAACCTTTGATCTTTTTATCCTCTATCAAAATGAAAGGAATAAACTGGTGTTTGAAGGTATAAAAAGAATCAATCTTTGCCTGCATTTTCTATCTCTCACCATTCACATAATAAAACTCATCAAATATCATTTTCACTATCTTCTATGTTTGCTTGAGTGAGGCTAGAACACTTGGATCTCTTTGTATAACTTTGCACAAGGTCAGCAATGTATGGTGTGTAGGTTGTCATTTCTTATATATTGGATCTAAAATGGAAAGATTGACCTTCAACTGATCAATGGCTTGAGACAAGGAAGAATAACATTCATGCAAATCTCCCAACTTGTCAACAACCAATTTTACTCTGTATTCCAAAATATTCTCAAACACCTCAAGGATTTTCAATTTGGTCTCATCCTTTGTCTTCTTTTTAAATCTTCAATTTCTTTCTCCAACTTCAACTTTAATGCATTCAACTTATCAACTGGGACTATATTATCACTAGTTATTTATGGCATAGGGGATTGGTATGGCAAAATTTCTTGGATTTGATAATCAACAACTTTCAACTGTTGCTTTAGTTTGACATTTTACAAATATAGCCTATTCACTTCATCATTTATCTATTTTTGAGTTTTTTTGCAATCTTTTCTCCATTTTCTTGACAATAGCTTATGTGAACATTGCAGAGTGCACAATAAGGGTGGTAGCTTCAAGCACTAATGTATCCTAAAATGTTTTCACCATAATTTTCCCCCTCAACTTTGAGACTACATCAAGCAATCTTGGCTTGTTGGTGTTATTCTATGTGGCCCATATTTCTAGAGTCTCTATCTTTGCATTAAACCCACAACCACTGACACCATCCTCATAATCAAACTCAAAAACCATCATGGGGTCATCTTGATTTATCAATTGGTCTAACAAAAACATTTTATTGAATTTAAAGCTAGGGATGATCAACATATTAATCTTCAAAACCATTTGTTTATCCTCATCAGGGTTGACATTTATTTCATCAATTTTCAAATCTTTGAAAGTCTGTGTCACAATTTGATCATGTTAAGATTCATCAGCACCCATTTTATTTATTTACACATTTCCTTTAAATTATTTCATCTTCATTTTGAGCCAAAAATATTTGAATTATGGGGTATTGATGAAATCATCATCCTCAATGAACCTCATCGAATCCACAACCCTTTCATCTTCTTGTAGTTTAGGCTCACCTTGTGCATGTTCATCCATTCTTGATTTTTGATTTGTGTGCTTATATTAATTAACCAATAAGGGGTTGATAAACTTCCTCTTCCTCTCCCATATACCTCAAAATACTAGCCACCTCCTTAGAGTCACCAACTCCTTTAGTCATTTCATATGGAACAAGTGGAGAAACATCATCAGTATTTTGTATTTTGGTAGGTGGTGAATCAAGAATAGCTGGATCTTACACTAACATTACATCTAGACCAGGTTCTTGAATCACAACTCCTATTATATTTATGATAGGAAGGTTGGTAGCCTTTGTATGCTTCTTCTTAGACTTACCATATATTTTTTCAAAATTATCAATTATCAAATCTATTATTTTCAAAGGGTCCTTCTCTTCAACAAAAAACCTAAAAAATTAAGGTTTTGTTTTCTTTTATCATCCTCAGTCTTATTCAAAAATTTCATTTTATTTTCCTATTATATACCTCTTGAAAAGTGACACAATTTATGATCACATCCTCATCAAAATTGATTTGATGGGATATCGCCATCCTGGTAAGGATGACTTGTCTAAAAAAGTTCATGTGACCCTCGAGATCATAAAACCTTTCTACCCTTGATTTCAAAGAATATTTAGACTTAAAATAGACTTACAACTCCTCCAAGGTATATAAACTAATGTACCATTCACCAAACATAGTGGAATCTAGGAAAATGTGCCCTTCTTTTATTTTTTCATCACATATTTCTCCATCCAGAGCATCTACCACATGAATTCAAGAAAATCAAATCTATTTGGCATAAATTTTGGCAACACATGAGGTGGCTGAGGACACCCATATACTCTGATTATAGTATGGGCAAGTAAGAAATACCAATCAACAAAGTTATGTTTGTGACCCTATTCTAGCCTATGACCAAGAGGCCTCAACATTTATTTGACCTCTTTGGTCAATCTAGGAAAAAATCTACCAAGGAAATTCATTATTATGATTAAGAATTTATCATGGAACACAACATAGTAAGAGTTCTATCAATGAGAGCCCCATTTGTAACACCAACACTATGTAGGCAATCTTTATCTTTTTTGATCAATCATTCTTAAGTCTATCACGCTAGTCCAATTCCTTCTATTTTGATACAAAATTAAATGACACAACAAAGAATAATATTTAAAATCTATAGGTGTCTTGTTTTACCTTATTTTAAAAAATCCATCATGTAATTTATTCTCAATAAATGATGCACAATCATAATCAATATTACCCTCTAGGTTTTGTATTCTCATGGACATCATCATCATCATGACAATTGGAATTCTATCTTGGGCATCAATTCTTAGCACTTGACAAAAAGAAAAATATATCCTTTTTAAATACACAACAAAGTCATCAAATGGAAAAGGCTCAACTATAGTGGTTGGGATTGAAATCCTTCTATTCTTGGCCCCTTTCCTTATGTACATGGGAAACTCATCATTCCTATGTGTATTTATTAGATTGGTATATTATTTTTCACTCTTCTTCAAGTCAAATTTTGTGATGGATTTCTTGTTGAGCATGAAGTAATCAATGATTGCAATTTTTCCATAACCACTAATGGTGATCCATTTGACAACCTAACAGTTTTGGTGGCTGGATGATAGTGTTATGCCAATATCTTGATCAAATCCAAAGTAATGAATACATTTGGCACCAAAATCTTAGCTAAATTCAAATTCCATGAGTTTGTAACTGGTACCTATCCATCTCAATTTTCATAAAAATACCAAAAAAGGTCCCATCCTGAGATAGGGATTCTAGCATCCTGACACCCCTTTGATACATCTTTAAATAATTTCTTATACCCTTTGTCAACTAAATTTGGAAAAATGTCTGATAGTGACTATTAAAGGGACTGCTTCTTGGGAATAGGGGCTTCAGTGCTCTTATTTGAAGACTCAGATTTCTTAGGTGCCATAGTTTGATGCTTTTATGAACTAAGGTTTTGATAATCACTCTACCAAACTAGTTGAAAACAAAGCACAAACTAAATACCAACTATTATGAAGAGAGTGATGATGCCGACTTACCTATTTTGAAGATAGCCGAAGTGCACACATAGAGATTGAATTTTTTGTCTACAATCACCATTGAATTTGTTTGAATGATGAAATACAAATAAATTACTATTTTTTTTCTACTGTGGCATTGGTTATTTCACTATTACTTTGGTTCATGCCATGAAATTGACAAATCTTAGCATTCAAGTCTTTCAAACACATACCATTAATATGGTCCAATCCAATGGCTAGGTAGGCATTTTAATAACAAGCATAAATGATAACCATTATAGGGAACTGATATAGTCATTTTAGCATTTAATACTTTAACACATCATTGTAAGACCTATTTAGATCTATCATGGGACCACAAGAGGTTCTGTATGGTTATATTGCATCTTTCACCATTTAATGCCACCTCATAAGCCTTGATACACATCATCTTGGGATGGTAGGATACATGTTACCCCTTATATCTCATACTGCATTGTTGCCAATGTTTGATCTAACCATTATGGGACTACAGGATCTTTTGGCATCCCTATACTATTTACCATATCATCACAAGCATTTGATTTGACATGTTAAAAAATAATGAAAAACTATTAAATATGCTAATGAGTTGGTTTCACAATAACCATTTGATTGTTGTGATCAATCAAATAATAGGTGGATTGTCTAAATGAATACACAACAAAATACTATTCATCTACACAAAGAAAATAATCCAATGATTATAACAAAACACTCCAAATCAAACTTAACTCTATGAATGAATGTGAATGCTCACTCTAACACTTAGTTAAATGAGACTAATGTGGTAAGGCTACTTCTTTACCTTTAACATATTTTTTGTCTAATTTAAAAACATTTTTTTTATATTGGTTTGTTTTTCTTTGAGTGGCTTACACTTCAACTCTTTCTATGTTTGGGTTTTTTGGATGGTTATAACCATGTATTTCATCCATATGGTATCATTTTAGATACATATGATATTATCCAATTTCCTATTTTTAAATATGAAATTATGATTTTTTCCTAAGGAAAAAAAATATCATGTATCAACTAAAAAATCCAAAAAATATAATTGTATCAAATAAGGTAAATTTAATAATAGTAGGTGGTGGAGGAATCTTTAGGGATCACCAAGGTAAAACATGTCTTGTATGCTCATCGGATATTGGAAATGATGAAAATAATTAGGTGGACCCAACATGGCACTCTTAAATGGGATGTATTTAGTAGTATTTTCTCTTATCGTGTCACCAAAGGTCAAAATTTTCTTTGTCACGAGGTCACGGTGAAATATTATATGATATTCAAACTATTGCCACAATCCCACCAATTAATTTTAAGACCTCCATGGGGACATGGTAATTATTATGTATATACCAAAACACTGTAAGTAAAGTTCCTGCATGGTACGAGGAAGTGGTAACTATCTTTTCAATTTCTTTGGTTCCCGCACACCTACCAAAGCTATTTGAATGTACTGCGGGGCTATGGTAAGAGACAAAAAACACATTAATGATCAAAATACAAATTTATTTCACATGGAAATGATATGGGATGCTTATGAATGACTCATATAATAATTCTAAAAGGAATATGGACTCCTAGGTTGATTTTTATGAATTTTGAAAAAAATGCTTCAAAAAATTATTGTCTCATCGTGATGGAATGCCATAACGATTGCCATGACAAGTGAATTGTTATGGATTGTCATAGAATTCAATTACCATGAGACCACACTTATTTAAAGCATTTTTTAACTAATTCACTACCTTTTCTATGCTATTACTTATTATTATGCTTTGATAGATTTTTTCCAAGCATCCATAGCTTATTCAAAAGCACTTATTTTAGGCTTTTAGCCATAGCAACAAGGCAATGGAATATTTGATAAAATGATTTGGTAGAATTGTATGAAAAATATTGTAGCATAGACAAGGTAGTGAACTATTTGAAAAAATGCCTCAAAGAAATGTGGTCTCATAGAATGCCATGACAAGCAAATACAATTGGCAACTACTCCTAGTTATTAGCTATGCAATGTGAAGTAATTTCATAATTTCTTACGTTGAATTTGTGAAAATTATATTGTAATTTAAATTTTTTCATCTATCAGAATCTAGTTATTATTTATGTAATGTGAATTAATGATCTGAGTTTGAAAGTTGTACAATGCAATGTAATCAACAATTTGAATATAAACTACAAAAAACTATTTTTTATAATTCATTAGTTAAACTCTCTATATTATTTTCTCTCTATAAATATATTTATATGGAAATGCCTTTCAATTAAAAAAAATAGTTTTTGTCTTGTGGTCTACAATTTTTTATATATATTTTTTAAATATGATTTTTCTTGATATTTTCAAAAAATCTTGAACTTTTTGTTTGCCAAATTTTCCCCAATTTTTTTTGTTACGTGTAGAACATTACAAATGGATCGATGTCGAAGGTTGACTATAGATCAATACCATGCATTTGATGAGAAATTATCTGATGAGAGGGACATGGAAAAATATCCATGTCCATGTAATGACTGTCTTGGTGAAAAGGTGAGAAAAAGAAATTCGATTTATTGACATATGATAAGATATGGGCATAGTGGTATAAGCCCTTGGGATTATAATTATTATGAATATATGATATAATTACAGAGTGTGAGAGATGAAGAGGCAACAAACATAGATGAAGTGGCACCAAACATAGATGAAGAGGAAATAATGTTAGACAAAGGGTTTGAAGTTGATATAATGTTGAATGAGGGTCTAAATGATGACTGGGCCAAGTTGATGGAGGATGATTTAAAGCCTATGTATGATAATTTCAAGTTAAGTCATTTGAAAACAATCTTTCAGATTCTTAACTTGCAAGTGGTGTTTGGTTGGAAAAATGAGAGTGTAGATCAGTTATTGGCATTATTAAGTTCATAAATTACCACCTAACTCTGCATTTCTAAAAAAAATGAAGTCAATGTAAAAATCAAATCACTAAGCTAGGCTTAGGGTATGAAAAAATCCACACATGTGTGAATGGTTGTGTATTATTTTACAATAATATTACAAGTGAGAGTGAATGTATAAAAGGTCATGAAGTGAGGTATAGACAAGGGTTGAAATCATATGTGGTTCTTAAAAAATTTCTTCACCACTTTCTGATAATCCCATGATTAATTCAAATGTATAGGTGTAGAGACATTGCTAAACTTATGCAATAACATGCCCAAAATAAGAGCACTGATGGAAAACAATGACATGTACTTGATTTTAAGATGTGGATGGAATTTGATAATAGATGGCCTAATTTTTCTCAAGATCCTCATACTATAAGGTTGGGTTAGGCTCTAGGTGGGGTGAACCAATTCTTAGATCAAATTACTGAAAGGTCAACTTGGCCAATGTTTTTAATAAATTATAACTTGCCTCCATGTTTAGCAGCTAAACCATTTTTCTTAATGTTATCATTGACCATACCAAGAAAGAAAATTGTGACTTCAGAGACAATTGATGCTTATTTAGAGCTATTATATGATTATCTAATAGAACTATGGAAAGGAATTGAAGAAGTTCAATATTTAAGGGATGTTCATTCAATCAAATTCACTTTAAGAGCTTCCTTATTGTTTATGATTCATGATTTTCCTACATATGGTACATTATTTGGTCTCAATGTTCAGGGATACCATGGATGTCTTACTTGCAAATTTAAGGATTTTTTGAGACACTCATAAATTTGCGTAAGTGTATTTATTATGGACATCATGCTTCCTTAAAATGGATCATCCGTATCATCGACAAAAAATGCATTTCAATGGTCAAGAAGAGAATTGTGAAGCACCATCGCTAATAACGGGTGATTACATTATTGAGAATGGAGAAAAAAGAATTTCATTTATTGAAAATGATGGGATTTATAGTAGTAGATATGATCCATGTAATGAGATTAGTGTAAAATGGTTGTACATATTATATAAGTTGTCATACCTTAAGGATATATCCATTAGCCATACTATTGAATTTATGCATACTGAGAAAAATATAGCCTATGTTATTATAGAAAATCTTTTTGGTGATTTTGATACTATTTCATCACGTGAAAATTTTTGACAAATAAAGATTCATCAAAATATTTGGATTTAAAAATGTGATGATAAAAAATATAGAAAAGCTAGTGCTCCTTATGTCTGGACAAAGGAACAATGTGCACAATTTTAACAGTTGATGTCTCAAACTCACTTTCCCACTTGATATGTAAGTAGTAGTATTAGAATCCAAATTGGCATTAATGGCTTAATAGGCCTCAATACCCATGACTATCATGTTATAATCAAGAATATTTTAACTATTGTGGTAAATATATCAAGTTTGGAAAAGGGGCCAAGATTGGAAATTATAAGGTTGGGCCTAATATTAAAGAGAATGACTTTACATGTATTAAATCCTTTGAAATTTGATAGTTTGAGGGAGGAGGTTGTTGAAGTCCTTTGTCTATTAGAATGGGAATTTTCACCAATAATATTTAACAGTTCTATGCATCTTTTGATACATATAGAATATGAACTAGAGAATTATGGCCCAATAATAACAAGATGGATGTATCCTATACAATGATATATGAAGGTTTTGAAAAAAATTGTTCGTACTAGGGCAAAACTGAAAGGTAGCATGTCTAGGGGATATCCAATGTAAGAGGCCACGGGATTTAGTATAGAATATATGAAGGATTTTAAAAATGTCAATCAACATGTATGGGATGATGACAAAGATGAGAGAGTTGCAGGTGAATCATTAGAAGGTAATGGATGTAACTTCAAGCTATCACATCAAGAAAGAAGTGTGATACATGCATATATTCTTCAAAACACATGTTTGTTTGATAAGTGGCATAGGTAAAAAAATTTCCATAATAATTTATTTAATCAATTGCATTTACACGTTTATATTATTTTTCTTACTATTTGTACATTAATATTCTATGTAGAAAATATGAAGAAGAGAATCAAGCTTGGATGCAACATCGACCTCAAAAGTACAGATGTCATGATTTGATTTGAGGCGACTCCTTTCCAAAGTTTGAAGAATGGATTGCTAATGCAGTAAGTGATGCAAAAGAAGAAGGTCAAGATATAACAACAGAGGAAAGTGAGATTTCAAAATCTCCACATTTATTGGCTATGAGTTTTAGTGGAATGTGGGCCTATGGTAGTCATTTAAGAGTGGAAGAAAAAGAAAAATAGTGATTATGTTGTTAGTGCTAAATTTCTTAATGAAACCAAGAAGAAATTTTATGTTGGATTCGTCTAAGAAATTATTCAAGTGGATTTTGGTGAAAATAGTCCTATATTATTAAAATGTAAGTGGATATGACCATCTACAATAAATTTAATGAGTATGGATTTATACGCATAAATACATGACAATTTTTATCATAGATGGATGAGTTATATGTTTCCCCTATTCAAATGAACCAATCATTTCTAATTGATGATGTAAGAATCCTAGGATGGTCGTATGTATTCAAATAGAGTCTCATTCTAAAAAAAAACATGGAAGTTGTCGATATAATGCCTGATGGGCAATATGTTAATTTACAAGAAACATTCGAAGAAATGGATGAAGATGATGATGGAGTATTTGAAGAAGAGATTTTGATTACCAATGAAGATATTGGAAGAGGGAATGTATTAAATGTCAAAGATGAGGATGGGGAAGAAAATCAAGTAGATGCAGATGGGAGTGATCAAGATTCATAAGTGTCAATATCTAGTAGAAACAAGGGATAGTCATATTGATAGTCTAATACGTATAATTGTAAACATCTTATTTGTTTTTTACTACAAATTATTTTTAATCTATAAATTGAATTCTATTTTATGTTTCCATTTTAACTTATGAACTCAATAAAGTTTTACTAATTCAAGTCACTGATTTATACATTATTATTTATTTGGACTTCAAGAAATGAGGAAAAGAACTATAATGCACAAATTAGTCAATGATAGTGATCATAATGCTGAAATTTCATTGACAAATTATGAAGGCTTTCATAGAGAAAAATTTCCAAGAATAATGAATATTTATCGTGTCTTGGTTTGACAAATAGGCAAGTTATAGATCCACTAAGTAGTATATTATTTGTTTAATAGTGTTTAATGAAATTCTATAGGCAAGAGCTTTATGCATATAAGAAATAATATGATTTTTTTAATTTTATAGGAAAGAAAAAGAGTGAAAAAAGTGGAGAAAAAATAAAATGAAAGAAAATATATAGTTCCACCATCTCATAGAAGCCAACACATTTATGATTCAACAAATGTAGTTAGTGAAAATAATAGTTGTGATGATGTGTAGCCTGATATAACATATGGTGATGTGCAGTCTGATATAACACATAGTGATGTACAACATGATATAACACATAGTGATGTGCAATGTCATGATGATCTCTTAGCACAAAGTCTAAGAGAGATTATTGAAACTAATTAAAGAAAAGGAATAACAGGTCTATAGACAATTTATTCAACATTAAAGGATGTGTTTCAAGTGAAATATGTAGAGATCAACACTGATCTACCTAATCATGCCAAACCTAATGTGGCCAAGGAGAATGAAGTTTCAGTTAATGAAAGTCATGAAGAGAGATCTCTTGTATCTGTTGTGCCTTAGAGTGCACCTATTGCATCTAGAACTTTTGATGGAACTAGTGGATCAACCAAAAATACTGGTAGTGGTTTAATAGAAGATGTGTATGCTTTTGTCAAAAGACAAAGATTGAGTCAAGATTTGTATAGATATATAGAGAGGAATGTAAAAGAAAGAAAGTTATAAGGCAATAATCCATTCCTAGTTGAGGTATCGAGAGATGATGAGCCCATTGGGCCAAATGCTATAAAGTGGGCCTCCGAGTTGGGTGTAAGATGTAGGGCCAATTTGTATATTTTCAAATCAAGTTTTGCAGAGAAAGATCCATGAACTGTGGAAAATGTTATACAAAAAATGGAAAATGATTTTGAGACTATTGGTGGACAAATATATAGAAAATATTACAAGCAAAAGTTGAGAATTTTGATGAACAATTTTAGATACAATTATAAAAAAACAAACATGGAGGGAAAAGAGAGGTTAGACTCCACTCTATCTCCCAAAAAATGAGAGGAATTGAAAGAAAGTATGCATTCTATATAATATTTGGAAAAGAGTAATAGAGGCAAAAGAGCAATAGATAATGTGAGGGCTAGATATACATTTGGTTGAGGTGGGTTGTAGGCCAAAATGGATAAATTTATAATAAATGTACGGATTTTTGATTCAATTTACATTGTGTTATTTATTTTGATTTTTTATTGAACTAACTATATGTCGAAATTGACATTGTATTTTAGGTGGAAAATAGTAATAGAGAAGCAAGTGCAGAAGATATTGTCAATTATATGGCAACACTAGATCGACCTAGTAAATCTAAGAGTAGGATGAAGTGGAAAGCTAATTTGTTAATAGAGATTTCACAACCATATATTAAATTCTTAGTAGGAGCCTCTCTAGATCATGTAAACTCAAATTAATTATACCGATAGGTAATGAGTTACATATTCAGTCTCACTTAGCAAGTTTTGTAGTTGGTTGCCTCTATTAACCCTATAATTTTTGCATGAAATGAGTATAGATCCACAAATTCAGCTGAGGTAAGAGGGTCTATTGATCTCATTTATTCTTGTTTGGAAATTTTGTATATAAATGCCTCTTAATATGTAGATTATTTAAATTTGAGTGTAGGAGAATCCAACCTATTTTCTTTATTGTTAGAGTGATCCAAAAAATGTTCTTTTGGACAAATTTATAGCTTGCATTCTTTATTTGACTATTGAATGATTTGTATATATTTTTTAATTATGGTTAAACCACATGCATAGAAATGTTATCAAATAATTAGGAAAAAAAAACCCTTCATGATGTCAATAGAGATGCTGATATTGATAGTGATCATGATGAACTAGACAAGAATGTGTAGCATAATCATCATAGTTGTGCTGAATTAGTTCAAGTAATATAATAGTTGTTAGTTATCTATCCCAATGTTTTGTCATTCTTCATGATTAAAATGATATTTTAACTTAATAGAGTTTAATTTTCTGTTAACTATTTCCATAATAATTACTTCAATCTTGTTTTAGAGGGATTTGAGACTCATTTCCTTGTCTTGGGAAAATCTTCTATTATGTTCCTTCCAGATTTCCTAGATTAGAATTGTGGGACTTATCAACCATAAAAAATGATAAGTAGAATGTATTTTGATATTGGGCTAGTATTGAAACAAAGTCATTATATCATTGGGAAGGCACTCTTCCATTTTAGCTTCATGCATAACCACCTCTAGCATTCAAAAGATAATTGATAGCTAAAATATTCTCCCTTTGACTCGCTTCAACTCTACCATATCCTAAATTTCCATCAACACCTTGTGAATCCCCTTTCCTTGGGTTACCATTTTCTTCCTGAAGAACCTAGAATCGATTCAAATTTCATTTTCAACTCTATATGTGACCTTTACCCCACTCCATTTTTACATTATAATGTGTGTTTTATATCTCAATATAATGTGTATTTTTTTTGTTTTTGCAGACATTTATTGATAAACTCAAAGAAGGGGATAAATTATAGGTGTTGGATCCATTTGATGGTGTTTCTATGGGCATTGGGTAGATTCACTCAGTTTCTATTATACATGGAGTCAAATTGAAAGGAACATGAGATGCAAATGCCAATATTTTAAAGGCCACAAGTAACATACCCCTTGATTATAAAGACAAAATAGATGGATCTATCCATTTGAAAGAGAAATAAGTAATTTTCACATAGTGACCACTAAAATATTTTATCATATAGTTGATGTTTATCATATAGTAGCTATTAGACAGCTTGGCCCACTGCTTTATGTACTAGTTTGAATGTGTTGTTTAGGGATATTATTGGTGTTTTTTAATCTATTTTGGAGTTGTATAAGAAAAAAAAGGGATTTTAACTCAGTTTGTCAGTCACAACACTGAGAAACACACTTTGTATTAACACAATTTTCAAAGCAAAGACATATTTTTGTCTTGTATCTGTTGTAAGAACACCTTTTCTCAATAAAATATTAGTATTTTGCCTTCTTAATAGCTATTTAATTATGATTGATTATGTTTTTGTTTTATGTCATATGTTTTGAAGTCTCATCATTATGTCATATATTTGGTGGCACTTGTATCTAATACCCAAACATTTATTAATTCATCTCGAGTTTAAAATTAGAGTAAGCTATATTCCCTAATGTTGTAAATGTTGATTCATGAGAAATATTCATAAATTCATCATAGTCATGCTCCACATATTGAACAAAATACTATTTATGCATTTTATGTGGTCTGTGAAGAAAATTAAGGATCACTACCATACAACATGGGCCATTTCAAAGGCTAATGGCCACATGAATCCAGGACTATTATTAGTGTTATAATTGGAGGTGACATAATTAGTTTCTAGCATAATTGGAGATACTTTTCTTGTGCCTAATATTAAGGTACTCTTATTACTTAATTGGAGGTGACTTAAGCAATTTGCAACCTAATTAGAATTATCTTTTTTGTACTTAATATTATGACTTAAATTTTTTCATACTCTTGTTAGCTATAAATTAATGAAGAAGTTAGCAGAGTCTTAATCAATATGGTATGTAAAAAATATAAAATAGGAGTCTAAAATTTGACATCTATTCACATTTTTTAGATAGATATATTTAAAATATCTGTATTACTACTACTTATTTATCCAATAGAAACTAAAAAGATACCCCCATCTATAAAATTTAACAAGTAAAATATTGTAATGGCTGTTTGTAATCATCATTTATAATCCATATTAAAGATTTTATAAATTCTTCTTTCAATAAGTTATCATTTACAATTACATAAATTATATGTTTTTGATATTATAATACTACAAAAAGGGTGTAGAGCCCAAGTACAAAAATCCCAAGGGGCAGGAAAACAACCCAAAGGCCACTAACAACCAAACAATATCAAACAGATAAAAGTAAAACAAGAAACAACAAATAGTCTAGGGATTAACCATAACAAAAACACTAGTTTTAATTAATCAAATATTTTTAATCTTGTTTGATGAAATTGAGAAGGTCCTGCATGCTATAAATTTTTACTTCTATATATTCATCTTCTTTTGAGAGGTTTTATAGAATCAATAGAGAAGAAGATTCATGGTGGACAACTTTCAAGCAAATAGTGGTTAACACCTTCATTCTATTTTGAAGGGAGCACAAAACCTTCTTCAATTCCTCCAACTCCCTTTCAATCTAGCTTTCCTCTTCACTAGTATCCATGAAATCCCTCTGGTCAGAATCTTAAGTGGAGTCATTCAGCTCCTCAAAATAACTAGCTCCCTCCTTCTCCAATTATTGATTAAGATTGGGTTTATCTTTTCATTTACCTGCTTCCTCCCTCAGATGCAAGGTAGAGGGATCATCGATAATCTTTAACAATGAAAAATACCCCTACCAGTCTCCTAGCTCTCTTGATATTCATCTTTCTTTCTGTACATATCTAAAATTTAAAACTAGACCCTTCTTCCACAACCTCTTCACCTTGCACCCAAGCCTCCAAGTGCTCTTTGTCATTGGCCAAATTCTAAGGCTCCACCCACACCACTTTCTTGTTCTTACTCTTTCCCTAAGTAATCTTCTCACAATTGATCTTAATAATTGATTTCCTCTTTTTATTTATAGAAAAGGAAGGGTTATTTTTACCATGCTCAAAAATCACCTCAAAGATGTTTTTACTTTGGGACCTCAATATTTGACTTCCTAGGCCTCATAGATATTTTTCCTCTTTGTTTGTGACCAAGGAACTTCACCTACTCTTCAAAATAGCTGGAAAGGTGCAAAATAATAGTAAATCCCTATTTTTGATCACTAGTGGAAAATTATCTATGAGGCCTAGGAAGTCAAATATTGTCTCGTCATTCTAAAATTTATCTAGTGGTATATATGAGTCTTATTGGTACCAGTCAATCAATTAAGGATGATGAAGGAAAATAGGATAACAAGATGACACAAAAGTAATGGTATAGATGGTATTGTGGACAAATAAATTGGTATCATATAACTCATCATAGATGTTATAATAGGACTTTACATCACTATTGACATTGTCTGTGTTAAAAAATAAATTATAATCACTCTTAAGATCTAGAGGGTCACCCCCAAGTGGTTTGTATCCAATACCTTATGTTCCTTTGTTTTTTAATAACTAACATTGGATCACTAAAAATAGGAACTCAAGGTAAAATTATTGGATATTATAGTAGCCAATTTAGATGAAATGGAGGCAAGAGTACTTGGATCCACATAATTGGCCTCAAGTAATTGATCCACTATCTCCTTGATTTTTGGGAACATGCTCTCTATTGAAGTGACAATTGTAGCTTTCATACTCTATTGCCAAATTTTATGGCTATAGGTCACTAGGAATAGTAACCTCTAACCTAGAATGGGGAAACTTGATACACTAATGAAAAGTATAAGGTACAACATGTAATTCATGAATATATGGTCTCCTAAGGAAGAAGTCATATGATAGTTCTAAATCAGTAACATGCAATAGAGTATCATGGGTTAGAGGCCCAATGATAACATGTAAATAAATGGTATCCTAATATTATTATTGCTCATTATCATAGGTTTTGATAGTAATGGTGTCTAGTTAAATATCTTATGTTGTGTAGCCTAAGTGTTTAACTAGATTTAAAGTCACAATATTTATCCCTAAACCATTGTTTATGATAATTATTTTAACTTTATGTTAGGAAATGATTGATTTTATGTAAGGCAAGTTATTATGTAAAGGTCAAAGGTATGAAATATCTATTTAATCAAAGGTGAGTTATAGGCATGGATCCATATGACTCATAAGTGCTTAAAATTTATCAGGCACAATGTCACTTGGGATTTTAAATTGACTTAAAATCTTGTTCAATATGTTCTTATGGACACTTGACATATGTAGAAGATATAAAATAAATATTTTCATTAGTATATTTTGCAGTTATTCTAAAACATCCTAGGGTTTGAACTTAATAGGAATAATCAACTTGGTCTTTTGGGCTAGAGGATGTTGAATGGGATTTTTGGAGGAAGGCATAAGACCTTGAATGGTAACCTTAGAGTGTTGAGTTGTGACTATACAAATTTGAGTCACCAGAGGGTTACTATAATTAGAGGAAGGTGAATGAAGGCCTAAAATGGTAAATCTTGGTTTTTGATTAGAATTTGGAATATTATGAACCAAAAGAGGATTACTAGTAAATAGAGGTGGAAGTGATAGAATGGATGGCAAAGGTCATCAGCTATAATTGGAAATTGATTTATGATTGATCTTAATGGTGGAAATATGTCCATAAATGATGCGACCTATAACATTGTAGTCATAAGGGATATTTTTATAGTTTAATTGATTATAATAGATATATTGACCTTGATTATAGTTATGTTATTGGTTTTGTCTCTAATGTTGATTGTGAGGAGGTCTATTTTGATTCTAATTGTTATTGGTAGTATGCTATATAAAATGGTTTTGATAGATACCCAAATCTTTATTGGATGTTGTTTCCACATTATCCATTACTATTTCACCCCTTTCAACCAAATCTTGAATACGATGGAAAAGTTGTAAACATCTATGAATGGAATGGACTTTAACCTAACGGTAATAAAAAAAGTCATTCTCATTATACCAATTAGGTTTAGGTTGGTTTTATGAAAGTGGTTTTGGCATTGGATAGATGATCATATTAGCGGTAAATATTTTTAATAAAAACATCTAAATAGGGTCACTGAGGTTATTAAAAATCCTGTTGTGATAATGACCTTTTCTTGGAGGTGGTATTTGAAAAGTGAGAGTTTTAGTAGGTGGGTTCACTTGAACTGGTAGTGGTTGCACTATTTTCACATGTCAAGATTTAATGACCTCATCTCCTATAACATTCATGTTCCTATTGAAATATTTAGGCTTATCTAATGTAATTTCTTAGACTTGTGTAGGAACTTATGTTTGACCCTTTTTTCTGAGATTAAAGCTTGATTATCCCTTTGTCAATGAGGGATTCTTCAATCTATATTCCATTAGTAATAACTTATTCAAATTTATTGGCACAAATAAGATTGAGTTTATGAGTGACATAAAATAATAGATTTTTAGTGAACATTACGGCAATTGTTTGTCAAGGAGATTATATGGAATTCAGTTAACTAAGGGGTGCCACCATTGTAAAGAATTAACAAAGCTTTCTTCTCCTCATTATTTAGTTTGACATAGATCAAACATAGTCATCTCGTGTTTGACATTCAAATAGAAGTGTTGCATGAATCTCTTGGACAAGTTATCAAAGTTATCAAAATAATTATTAGGTAGGCCAAAGAACCATTCTAAAGCATGTCTTACAAAATTTTATGGAAAAAAATGAAGTAGGTATGTATAGATATACACAACTTATTGACATGTAATAAATAATTCTTTCAGATTCTCCTTGGGATCACTTTTCCATTTGTATTTTTCAAATTTAGGTATCTCAAAATAATGTGTAAAAGGTATTTGAAGATAGTTCATATCAAAAGGATAGGAGCATATGTCATCCATTTTAAACTTATTGCGATAATTTCCTATCTAAATAGTTGAAACTGCATCTTTGACCTATTGTAAATCTTGGAAGGTAGGACCAGAATGAGAGGAAGTGATAATAATTATTTTGGTAATCAAAGGTATAGAAACTTTAAATGGATAAAGAAATAGTAAAAAATATTAGGGAATCTAAACATGATTATTCCTACCAGGAATATTTAATCTTTGAATGGAGTTATATTATTGGTAGGGGATTTATTACTGGTAAGGCACTTGTTGAGTACAACATTGATTTGGAGGGAACGTAGGCCTTAATGGAGGAATACTGTATTGGGAATTAAAAGATATTTATTGGGATTGGAGGGGATGTGTTTTTGATTCCTAGGAATATGTTGCATAGAGTGAACATGTTGTTGACTCAAAGAGGCCCCTTATCAAATAGAGGCAAAACATGGTTAACTAATAGAAATGTGTTATTTATTAGATAATGTTGGTTGGGGATTAATAAAAACTTATTTCAATGGAAAATGGTCACCACCTATTGAGGTGGGCAATTATTTCCCACTTTTTGAAGTGGGGTACTTACAAATTGATGTTATGGTTTAGGTGGGTTTGCAAATTTTTGGTGCAAGGTAATTAAAATGTTGGAAGGAGGAAGCAGTGAAGAAAATGGAATAATGTTTTATTTCATTTCAAATGTTAACCAATGTGGGTTAAAATATGTTATTTGAGAGATACCCACCACATGCTAGGTAAAATATAATATAATATATGAATTAAGATTAGTTACTAGGTTGGTTTCAACTATGGGTATACTAAACATATCCATAACTAATTTTTTGTTGGCAAATAGATTTAAATTATATATGGGATAACTAAACAAATCTAGTGGTTGTTTTGTTGGAGGATTTCACTCCAATAATGTGGGATTTTAAACTTTCAATGTGGTTAAAGAGTTAGCTAAATTAGTTACAGCCAAATTAGCATGATGTATTTATGAAGTAATAAGTTGTCTTTGTGTGGGAGGGTCAAATAGTTTACCCTTTATTTTTCTGACATGAATAGGGATTGATTGAAAGTTTGATCTTGGATACAAGCATCTTGGTTATATAATAATATATAAGAGGTGTTTCTTTGGGATTTCTAACCAAATAGCACAAATCCTCTAGGGGAAAATGGGGGAAACTTTGCACCCATATCAAAAAATATAACAAGATATTCATCTTTATTGTTAAAAAGTAATTAATTAAATTTATCTTTTCAATATTCATCACTTAGTAGTACATTGACAAAGTACATCAGATTAGGTATGTGCTCAATATCAAAGGGTATGTGTGAAAGTAATGATTTGTATTAGTCTTATTAAATGTTAAGTGATATAGTTGGAAGGTAGGGGTTATGTTATTTGATTTAAATATTAAAGGGCACATTTCTAGTAAGGTATTGTTGGTCTTGTTCATCGTCTACATAGTGATCATGCCCATAGGGATTCTAGACTTACTCATCATCAAATGTGAGGTTGTAAATGGCCTCCCTATGCATGTACTTATGCATATCTAAGTTTATAATATTCATCTTTAAAATATATTTGATGCCTAAAAATATATCTTGACTTGGTACATGACTTAACTTGGAATATCACTTAGACATTGGTTTGAGGTAAGATGTTTGGCTTATGTTAAAGTAAATTTGGAATACACCAATCAAAGGCATATCAACATAATTTTTTTAAACATATTTTCTCAAAGGGTATGTCCACAAGTTTTGGGAACTATAGTTTCAAGTATAAATGTTTAATGTTTTGGACTTAGGAAATGTTTTACACTTGGTCTTGTCTTGAAAGGTTTTGGTCTTGAAAACTTGCCTTTTTGAAAAAATAAAGGATACTTAATTTGTTTAAGGTAGTTTAGAAACTTTGGAATGTATAAGGGTTGGAACAATAAATATATTTGGTTGAAAATTGAATATCAATATCTAAACTAAGATTTAGACTCTTGAATTCTAAAATGAATTGGTTTTGGCACAATTTGACTATAAATTGAACTTGGTCTTTGGAAGTTGGAATTAGACTTGGTTTGACCTTGAAAATAAGGTTGATTAAAATTGACACTTTAATTTAAACTTAGGTTTGGAATCAAATGAACAACATAAAAACACAACATGGACAAGAATTTGGCACTTTCATCTTTAACTTGGTTTGAAATTACAACTTGGATTAAGACAAGAAATTTGGTTCAAATTAGGTAGCCTAATGACATGGTTTAGACAAGTAAAATAGGTAGTGGGACCTAGTTTTAACAAGTTGCCTTTGTTTGACCTAGAATTTTGGTAGATTAATGCCTCATTATGCATGTATAAAAATAATTTGGACTTGGACTTGGTTTGTTTGATTTGGTCTCAAGTATGAACAAGGTTTCAACACAATAATCAAGAAACAACACAAAAGCATTACAAGGCAATTTAATAATTGATACGAGTTTTCATCACATCCATTACACCTTTAAAACACTTTCCTTGAGAGAGGATTATAAAATTTAAATGTTCATTAAAAAAATTATTACAATTATCAGTCGTATTTTAACCCCACCCATCTCTCTCAATGTTTGTATGATTAAGGCAATCTTTGGAGGTAGTTACCTTTACATACCTACACCAATGAATGATCTAAGGAAAAATAAGTAATTTATAAGTAAAAAATATTGAGGTGCTATATAATTCAGATTCAGTATCTATACTCTACCACCTACATCAACTCCATCACCAATAGTTGAATATTGACTCAAGCATTTATAGCTAACATTTTACACATAAAGAGTTTATGAGAATAATCATGGACCTCTATTTATCATATTGATATATGTAGGAGAATATATATCACCTCCATTAGTGGCTATAATTTGATGATTACTAGAAAATTAATTATTATATCATAAAATTAATACAATGATATATCATTTTAGAATGTTACCATAGTGTAAATCAATTAAATTTAGATATTTGGTTTGGACATAAACTAAACAATGCCATTTTGAAATTTAAAATAATATCAATTAGATTCCTAGGGAAAGTTGTCTCTATCTGTAAATGTACTCATTCCCAAAAAAAATTAAAAAATGAAATTTTATCAGTTGAATCTGAAATAGAAATTAATGGGTATGATGTAGCCTCATAAAATAAATAAAAATAACTCCTTTGTGATTATCATATGATGATTAATAAAGAAGAGAGTCTATGGAAACAAAAATATAAAAATATTTGGCTCAAGGAGGGGGACATAAATTCACATTTTATCCATATGTATACCTTGAAGCATATAGCTCACAATTCAATTAGGGAAATTAAGGATAGAGAAGTGCAAATTATCTCTAATAATGACCTAATTAGTTAGGTTAGTGTGATTGTTTTCACCAAAGGAATATCTAATATGATCAATAATTTTTGCATGTCATTCCAGAGTTGGTCTCTGAAAGATAATCTCTCTCTTGTTGTTGCCACTTCTAATGAAGATCTTAAAGTTGTTATTTCTAAAATGAACCCTGACAAAGCTTTGGGTTTTGATGGATTTCCAATAGCCTTCTATCAAAAAATTTAGGATATTATTGGAGATGATGTGGTAAATGAATTTATAAAATCTTCTTAGATGTTAAAATAATTTAATCACACCTTTCTAATATTATTTCCTAATAAGGGGGTGTTAATTTTTTTGATTTTTGCCCTATTAGTCTTTGTAACTCCATCTACAAGATCATCACTAAGGTTTTATCTTTAAGATTACAACCTATTATGGAATCTATTATTATTTTTCACTAAAGTGGTTTTGTTCCTAGAAAATAAATTCAATACAAGATTATTGCAGTTCATTAATCCGTTCATTCTATGGATAAAAGTGAAAGGGATAGAATGGTAATAAAATTAGACATCATTAAAGCCTATGAAAAATTAGACTAGAATTTGTTAGATAGAATCATGAGATATCTTGGTTTGCAAGACAAGTTCATAAAAATCATAAGATCTTGCATATATACTTACATGTTTTCCATATTAGTGAATGGAGTTGCATCAGGCTTCTTCAAAAGTGGTAAATGAGTCAGACAAGGGGATCCCCTCTCTCCTTTCCTTTTCATCATTATACCTGAATCATTAAGTAAATTTATTTCAAATATGGTGAGAATTGAGAGTTAAAATGTTTTAATCTGACTAGGTATGTGCATCTAGTTTCTCACTAGGATATGATACCATTATTTTAGGAAAGGCATCTATTAGGGAAGATAAAATTTTAAATCAAACTCTACTCATGTATTAACTAGCTCTAACCAAAATGTTAATTTTGAAAAAAGTTTTGTTTTCTTCTTAAACATGCCATTGGGAAGGAAAGTTTGAATAACTAAGATTTTGGGCTACCAAATTAAAAAAAAAACTTCCTCTTATTGGGGCATGCCTCTTTTTAGCAGTAATCTTCCTCTTACAATTTGGAATCCACTTGTGGAAAGATTTCAAAGGAAGTTGGTTGGTTGGAAAGGGAATATTCTCTCTGAAGCGAATAAATTCTTACTTGTTAAAAGTGTTTTTCAAAGCCTTCTAGTTTATCTTTTATTGCTTTTTAATTTGCCTAAAATTATTGAAGTGAAACTTGAAAAAATTCAAAGAATATTTTTATGGATAGGAGCTAAAGATAAAAATAGAATTCATTTGGTGGCTTGGGAAAAGGTTTGCATGGCTAAAAACAAAGAAAGTTTGGACATGCAAAGACTAAATTATATGAATAAAGATCTTATCTCTAAATTTGTTTGGAGATTTCTCAAGAATAAAAATATTTGGGCCAAGATTTTAAGATTCAAATATCTAAATGGAAAAGATACCATTCGTCTTATGGAAGATAAACATTTTGTTTGTGGATCTCATTTCTAGAATTTTCTAATTGTAAACAAAGATATAATATCTATTGGTTATAAATGGCTATGGGGAAATGAGATTCATGCCAAATTCTGGGAGGATTCATGAATTCTAGATTAGCCTCTAAATAGTTTAGAACCATGGCATCATATTGGTTATCACATCCAAAGGAAATATGGGATTCAGGTTCAAGACTATTGATAGATTATTGAAGGAATAAGAAGTTGGAAAAATCTAAGTATTGACAATTTAGACCAAGAAAAAACTAGGACACTTTCTAATCTAAAAACATTGTTGAGAATGCACCATTTACTGAACACTATAAATCAGGATCAATTGATATGGAAAGAGTCTATTGATGGACATTACCAAGTCAAATCTGGTTACAACTTGGTGGAAAATCTTCCAAAGAAATGAAGTGAATTGAGATAGACTATGGGTTAAATTCCTCTTACCCAAAGTGATTTATTTCCTTTAGGTTCTAGTGTAAAATAAAGTTTTTACTATGGATAATTTTAGGAAAAGAGGTTTCACCTTGATAAATAGGTATCCTTTATGTGAAAAAGATAATGAATTAGTTTCCTAATTGCTGATTCATTATCCTTTCTCTTTTAAGGTTTGGAGCTTTTTATTGGACAAATTTCACGTTTTTTGGGTTTTATCTAGTTTTCTTTTAGAGGTATGGCAAGCTTGGGAGTACCCTTTTCATAATGATATTTTGAAGAAAATCTAGAATCTCACTCTTATTCATGTGCTTTGGGGAATCTGAGGTAAAATAAATTCTAGAATTTTAGAAATAACAGGTGTTCAAGTGTGTTATTAGATAATAATATTTCACTTCACATTCTAGAAAATTTTAAAGTGATGCCTTTAGGAAAAGACAAAATTATCAAATGAATGAAAAACAAGAGTCATTGAATTGGAAAATAGATTCACGATGTGTGTTGGCCCCAAAATTTTGGCTAAGTGTTGTCCAGTTTTAGCATGGAACTGGTATGGAATTGAAGGACCATGACATGGAAGGACCATGGCACATAGTTGATAGGTGAAAAAACATTGTGGCATGGAATATATAGGGTGTAAGAAGATAATGACATGGAGGAACTAGTGCGAGAGGACCTAGTCAGAGGGGAATGAGTCATGAGGAATCCAAGGACATAGGACTCATAACAAAAGTGGAAGACTAGGGGAACACATGGGAAGTGAGAGTAGTTAAAAGAATGGTTCATATGGGTCATCTTGACCCTATTAATAGGAAGTTTCACACTAGCCCTTAAGTCAAGGAACACATGGAAATAAATAGATATCATAGAGTAAGGATATAGGGGGCATAAAGGCTTGAGTCTTTAGGAACAACTAATTGTTGGGCACCATGAATCTCAGTCTATTGAGAGTTCATTGGCCAATTATTCATGCTATTAATGATTGTAAACACTTGGCCAGGGGAAAAAAATATAAATACCCTTGTTGTAAAGTAATACAAAGATGGATTTTGGGATGAATTTGTGACAAAATTTTATCTTTTTGATGATTAAGATAATTATATGAGATAGCAAGTTTTATCAACTTCTTGTGTTTTATGATGAACGATGATGTGTGAGTTAAGTGTTTGGACATAAATATGAGTTCTAACCTATCCTTATTTTATTTTCTAAGTAACTCATGCTAATATAATAAGTCAAGATTATCCATAGTGATATTAATTAAACCTAAAAATCAAACGATCAAGGTAGACTATCTTTACATTTATATAATCCCTATTTAATTTGCATAAATAAAAGGATAGGAATAATTTATTAACACTATGAAAGAAAACCCATAGGAACCAGTCTTTCACTGTGTGCTTTAGGTGAGCACGAAAGACCTAAAATTTTGTGAGAAAGGGCTAGCACACTAGCTCATTGGGTTAGACTTTAGCATCAAAGCTAGAATTAATAAAGAAACCCCAACATTTTGTTTTCATTATCAGAACCCAAATCACTTGAAACAAATTCATGGAAAATGTTTGAGCATATTACTCTTGAGAATATAAAAGAATGGATTAACAGTGTTGAAGATAACTTTGTAGTTACCTACCTTGAGCTAGGAATCTCTGCATGGTAGTAGGTAGATCAAAACCTTTATATTGTATTATACGAAACCTTCTTTTCAGAGATCTCATATTATTTACATACTTGGTTGTCAACATATTTTCAAGGAAAATCAAGGAATCTTGGAAGGAGATAGTCTTGGATGCTATAATGGCAAAGAGATTTAAATAAGCTTAGAGTTCCATGGACATGAGCAGTCAAATCTTGGTGGAAAGGAGTTCTGAATAGCTACATTTTGGAGTACACTATAACTACCTATTCATGTCTTGAATAATCCAAGTTCCAATTCATTTGAGAACTTCATGGTCATTATTTTAAGATTTTTATTTTGAAATCAAGAAGTTATTTGTTGATTTTGGACATGAAACTATACCAATGGAGAGCTAAATCTTCTTTTGCAGGAGCTGCACATTAGTAAGGGGAGAATAGTAGTTTGTATAATATTGTGGGATTAGAATGATAGTAAACCACCATGCATTATGGAAACAAGAGTATGATGAAGCTTAGAAAATGATTATAGGAGTTAGCGGCACATGAAGATACTGGGAGAACTCAAAGAGTGTTGTTAGGAGTCACAGGTAAGTGAAAAAACATGAGGACCCCATCAATTTCAAGCTGTGTTCTATGACACTTCTATCTTATGAAGGAGAAATAAGATGGATGGTAAGAATTGAGGAACTAAGTCTAAACTAATTAGGCTCCTCCACCATAGTACATGCTCAAGTTTTTGAGTCAGATGAAGTACACATACATAATTAGGATACAAATAGTTCAGAATCAGAGATTGAACTGGTAAGGCATACTGAATTTGATCCTCTTGATGCTTATTTAGACTTAAAACACATTTTCCCCCTCTTTAAGGGAATTCCATGGCATAACTTGGAATGTCTGGTGGACTAGGCCTATAAGGATAGAATATAGGCCCTAATTTGAGTAATCAAATAGCTACTATGCCTCATATCACAAGAATTATTATTGGAAGTGCTAGAGGTGGTACAAGAGGTATTTATAGACACCTAAATCTAGGCACCAATAACCTCTAATCAGGGTTTTGGCCAATTTCCACCCAAAATGCACAATTTGGCCTAAAAATACTAAAACACATTAAAATGATGTGAAATTGACATATTCAAGTGATGATTTTGGCTAGGGTATCCATAAATTAGGCAATGTAATTTATGGGATAGCTAACTTTGATCAGATCATTTTGAGTCAAAATGCCAATTTTACACCTGGGTGTTTTGGATTACTCTTTCATATTAAATCTCTTGCACAAGACATGTGCCTTTGTTATTATCTATTGGTAATATCCTAAATGGGATAATGATTGCAATGAATCTAACATTGCCTTCCAATTCCAATCTAGTCAAATTTTGGACCAATAATGAGGCATTCTGACCAATCTAAGTAATTTGTGCACAAAGTGCTTAAACATGCTTAAGAACTAATTAACCCAAATAAAGGCCTAATAAAAAATTCCATGTAAACTTGTTGAAAAATTATATTTGAAAATTAATATTGAATATCTACATCATCAAGTGACCTGATTTCTTGGGAAGAAAACCCTAGGGCATAAATGCCACAAATATCAGGATTCATGCCCTCCATGCCTCATCAATACCTTCCATGCCTCTTAATTTCCCCCTCTTCCAATGTCATGATGAGGATAATTATAAAATTAATTATAAAATTTTAATTAATCCTCAACCACACATCTTAATCTTAGGATGGATGGTTTAGGTTGATTCTGGACATTTGAAAAAATCTATAAATAGGAGGCCTTACCACATCATTTCTAAGTCTTGATTATGAAAAGTTATAATGCACAAATGGTTCCAAAAGATTCAATAAATTAGTGTTACCATGAAAAATTTATTCCAAGCCAAGCCAAGCCACAAGCCATAGGTGCCAACGAGAGATGGAGGTAGCCAAACGTCCATTGCCAAGGACTTCATGAGCACAAGCCGAGCAAGCCACTACAACAAGCATTTTGGAGAATCCAAGGAAGGTAAAAGAGGTTTATTTTAAATTTTAGTTGTGTGTTTTATTCAAGTTTGTTAACTAAGCTCTCCCGAGTGTCAAGGCCTAGAGATTTATGCTAGTTAGTGTGTTTCTTTCATTTTGTTTTCATTTTGAAACTAACTCTATACTAACCATCCTCTCTTGAGTCAAATTCCTAGATCACATATGGCATGCTCAGTGGGACTAGATGCATCCCACACATGAAGAAGATCATTTTTTAGCTTTAAAATATTCATTTGGATCTTTAAAACTCTTGTAAATTGTTTTTTAACTTTATTTTGCCATTTTTGTTTTCCATGGTTTTACATAGTAATTGATGTCAGCTAGTAAGACTGACATTGGTTGGATAGCTTAACCAACATCAGTTATCAAAACCAACATCAATTGTATACCTATCATCAGTCACATTAGTATAACTAATGTCAGTTAGATAATTGAAATTGATTAGAAAATGTAACCGTCATCGGTTATATAAACCAATGTCGGTTACTATGTTTTTCTTAAAACACAAACCTGAGAGCTCTTTTCCTAAAGTCTATTGTTTTAAACTAAAAAGGTATTCAAGGATAAAGGACATGCTAACATTTTTATTATATGACCAAGCTTTAAATGTGATAAAAACATGTTAATATCACCTTTTCCAAGCTTAAAAATTAATTAGGAACTTTGTTTTGGTGTTTAATAAAAAAATTTAGGTGCTTAAATGAATGTTTTCAAATTTAACAATCTTAAGGCCAAGGGGTCAAATGAAAACCACCAAATCTTTCATTTGGGCTTAAAATTAAACACAATTGTCAATTATTGTTTGCAATAGTTGTTTAATCAAATTTTGTTTGGAAAAAAAAAGGAATGTTGCATGTATTCTCTTCCATTTCTCCCCTTTAGGGAACCCTTGGAATCAAAAGCACCATTCATATTTCAAGTAGCCTAGTCCAAGGCTTAGAAAGAAAGTTTTCTAAAACACTCCCCAAAAACTCGTCAAAGTTTGGGTGATCTTGAATATGACACTCAAATCTTTCTACTTTCATGCTTTCTTTATTTTTATGCAAACTTGGCTTATGAGGAGGATTGCATCACCTCCCATGATTTCTTTAGGGAAGCTTTGACCTAGGGTTTCACCTCTCAACATTGATTTCATTTGGATCCTAATTGGATTTGCACATGGGACATAATGGTACTTTAGACATCACACTACACTAAGTAAACAACAAGATGTATTGGTTGCAAAAAGGACTAGACCTTTTTGCGACAAGCCAAGTGATACAAACCCAAAATCCATGTTTTTATTTTGCATTATTTGGCATGAAATTAATTGTGCAATTGATTCTCTTAGATGATTCAAAAAAATGTTAGATCTTAGATAAATCTCCACTTTCTATGAAAGTATTGTTGGTGTAAGGTGAACCTCAAGGTCCATGTCACAATACTATAATTTGAGAGAAGATGGGGGGGGTGTAAAAAACCTAAAATATAATGCACATTTACTTTTGGCTGAACACTTAAAATCCTCTCAAATGACGTATATTGTCAGATTCCAATAATACCAAGCAACCTTGTCAGTTTAGGATCTAAGAGTGATTAATTAATTGGTTTTTTTGTAGATTAATGTCTTGTTTGAAGTCAAATATGGGTGTAAATAAACAATCCAAACTAAATACATAGTCCTAATTTTCCTTTGAACAAAGAGGCATTATGTTGCCTATGTGAGATCATCAATTTTCCTTTTTCAAAGTTTATCAAAAGCTTGAGAGTCATATCATCCACTTTGGTGGAGTTATGCTACCCAATTGAGTCTAGACATTTATCAAAGTTGTTTTAAGTTCTTCACTTATAATCTAAATTTGGAATTGTATCTTTAAAAGTTCATAGGATTGATGTGTTAAGTGGATTCACCATTCGCACTAAACTTAATGGAAATTAGGTTTAATTTCTAATTTAGGTTGAAGGTGTTTAAGACTCATAATCATTTTCATCACTTGAAATACTTAATCCATTTTGTGCTAAACACTTGCAATTTGAGTCTATGCACCACAACATTTTGAGTCAAGAAAAGTAGTGTTATGTAGTCAAAATTGTGGGAAAATGTCTTTATCTTAGAGAGTTTTTGAAAAAAAAAAATTTGTCACACCTTTTGGGTAGTATAGTGTCATTAATCTACCCAAAACATTTAAAATATTGTTTCATAGAACTTATTTCATACATTTCAATTTGTTCCTACATTTTTAGACCAATCCAAGTGTACTTTTGCGATATTTTGTCTAAAATAGTTATACTGTTCACTTTTGTCTAGCTTATTTGTCAAAGAAAGCAAATTTTATACCATTATTTATGAGAAAATAAACTATATCTAAAGTGGCTTTTGTTTCATACCTTATACCTAGTTGATCAAGTTCATGTCCAAGAATCAAATGCCTAGTATTTGTTAGAAGTGTTTCAAATCTATTAGATTAAAACTTTCATCTATTTTAAAAGTCTAGCTTTTGACACCGTTTGGATAAGAGTCCTAGTGCATGCCTTGTTTGAGCCTAGATTTTGATGTTGAGTTTGGCCAAAATACCTAGCAACTTTTAAAATTCCTAAATTAGACTAATTTGAAACACTTTAATCTTAGAGTTTAGCATTTCAATTTTTGGTCCATTTACTTGTTTATCTTTGTGTGAATAGTGAAACATTAGATAATTCACGCTAGTTTGTTTCCTCACAAATATTTTCATAAACCTTTTGATCCTTTTGATGAATCTAGACCAAATTAGAACATCATCTATTTTAGACATTGTCCTTTTTAGAGTTTGTATAACTCTTTGACATTTTATCACAAAAGATTGACTATGGATCCCAACATGCATTCCTAAACTCATAGTGAACTCATGTACAATCTAGGGATTAGTAATGTAGTTGTGTAGGAAGAATGGTGAAAGATCCCTATGCAAATAATATTTATTATGAGATGGATTCTTATCCCTCTTGTAATAATAAATTAGGGGCACAAAGACAAGATCAATTGGCTAACTATTTGGTTAACACACCACCTTATTCAAAACAAGACCAAGAACAAACCATATAATACCTAGCCACAATACCCATAGTGGATGAGCCAGTTATTCAATAGTCATATTCTACTAATACGAACTCCACGTATGATCCATTTTTTTGAGTGATATTTGTTAGAGAACAAAGACAAGATTTTGGTTAAAGCTATAGAGGTAGGGGCCAAGTTTCTAGCAGAATTTCCCCATGAAAATTTACCAAGCTTGGTAAGAGTGACCCACAATATCATTTACGATCAACATGCTTCTTCTATCAATCCTACGGCTCTAGTCCAAACAATGTATCAAGACCCTAATATATCTAATTAAGGAAAAAACATCATGGAAGATCACTTTAACCAAATGCAGATAATCCAATGAACATGGTGAGTAATCCTCTTATTGACCTATTTCCTTCAACAAAACTATTGATAGAGTTAACTAGACAAGAGAATCTGAGTTTCAACCCATTCCTACAAATCACTTCAATAGATAACTTGATGCACATGCCCATTATTAAATAAGTGTCTTTAGCCTCTACACATAATAGTGAGCCAAATATAATAGACAATGTGCAAAGAACATCCAATCCTGATCAAAGTGGTACTAATACACAAACAACTAGCCAACAATAGGTGCTTGCAGTCAATCCCATGGGTAGATCATCATACTAGGGAGTAGGAGTTTCTACACCCCAACCTCAATTGGCTACTTGCTCAAGTGTACAATCTATAGGATTAGGTAATCAAATAATGGCTAATGTCACACCTCAATGATAGGATATGATGAACCCTACTCCTCCTCAACAAGTAACGAGTAGTATTCCATAACAATAGACACAACCTAGTGTATCAATGTAATAGAAGACAAATACATTTCCACCTCAATTAAGGGCGACTAATGTTCCATTTCTCTAGGTAATGACAAACATACCTCTTTAGTCGTAGACTAATATGCTAATTCAAAACCAAACAATGACTAGTCAATAATGTGCAAATATTGGTCAGTAATAGATGCTAAATTTGCAATCTATTTTTACTTCCCCATAGGGATTCATGAAACAAAGAGGTTCCCATGTTTCTCAGGTACCTACTAGACCACTGTTGGTTAAAAATGTGCCATAAATTTAGAGATAAGGTCTTAGACCACAAGTTTTCACTCAATAATAAGGTTTTATTAAGTTAGAAGCATGTATCTTTTCAACCATAATAGGAATAGTATAGTTATATCCCTCCATCCCAACCACAAAATGCTCTTATTCAAACCTTTATTTCAAACCTAAACTAGAATATTGCACAACTAAATGTGTAATTTCAAGTACATCCTAATATATGTATGTGTATTCTTGTCCCATTACCTAACCAAGCCAATATACCCCAACATGTATCTCTATCATACCTTGGTTAAAGTGTCCCACTTGTGACCTCCAAACCATTTACCCAAATCAATATTATCCCTCAAACTAGTGTTCCTTTTAGTTTCCTATTCCAAGAATTGCAATAGATGAAGGATGCAATTTTTTCCATTCAAGAGGGTAAATAGAATAAAAAGTTCAAATTGGATGACATGTTTTCCTATTTATTCAACATGGAGTATTTGAAGATACCATTTCCTCCAAGATACGGACCACCAAAATTTGACAAATACAAAGGGGAAGGTTATCCTAAGGCTCATTTGACCAAACTCTTTGTCGCATGTCAACTAGTGGCATATAGAGACATAAATTTTGTTATTGTTCCTAAGGACCTTGGCTAGATAAGCCTTGGAGTGGTTTTAAAAGTTTATCAAAAATTTAGTAACAGATTTTGATGATCTTTCAAATAAGTTTGTGCAGCACATTTCCTATAATCTCGAGCATGAGATTTCATTAGTGGACTTAACACAAGCAAAGAAAAAATATGGTGAGAGTTTTCCATGTTATTTACAATGATGGAGAGCCCTTGCAATCTATTTCACCCATAGTTTACTAGATAAACAATTAGCCACTGTGTTTACCAAAAATTTACATAGTGAGATAACATATCATCTGGACCTACAATGTGCACATACTTTCAAAGAGATCATTGATCAAGGCTTGTTGATTGAGAGAGTGTTCATCAATAAAGGAGTTATCAAGCTTAATTCAACTAATCAAAATCAAGGTACCAATTAAGGAAATGACCAACATCTCATTTAAGGGCTAGCATCACAACCAACACATGCCAATAACTAAGAAAGACCAAAGCAATTCAACTGTAATAGGGATGTTGTGGGAAGTGGAGTAATTGAATCCTATCATGTTCAAATGGTGAAAACATCATCTGTATCACCTTTTCAGCTTACTCTTACCCAATAACCTCTCTAACCAATACTACAAGCACAAAAACCAAGACTTACACAACAAATACAATAGCTTTTACCATTGTAAACCCCTCTTCCTAGGAGAACCATGCCTGCATGACGTGTCTTTAGTGACCTAGGAGAACCTATTGAATCTATATTTCACAAGATTACTTCCACTAATTTGATTAGTTGGCCTATACTAAAGCATTATCTGCAAGGCATTCTTTATCCTGATTGGTATCATGAAACTAAATTCTGTGACTATCATTGGGTCAACAAGCATAATCTATGAAGATGTGTCTAAATCAAGCATCTAATTGAGAATATGTTAGAGAATGGGTAGATAAAATTAGATAATGGTGATTACACTTCTAATAAAACTCTTGGGATTTATCAAAACCCCTTTCCCTGACATAAAAATTAGTAACAACAAAATAATCAACAACAACAATAATAATAACAAATAGTGTAGCAACAAAATCAATAGTATCAAAATCAAAGGCCGAACTAGAAAAATTAATAAAATTAGTAGTAAAACACATAATTATAGAATAATAGATAAAACCAAAGTTATAATGGTAACAACTAAACCTACCATGTAGTTGTACATGACTATAATAGGGTTGTCTGTCATATTGTAGGGGGTAGCGTTAATACCATCTCCATTAATCCTAGACCAAGTACTAATCAACCTAGACCATTGCTAAAAAATAACATTCAGCCAAATTACATGGATATTACTTCTTTGAATTGAGAATGCATATAGACAAACTAATAAACTAGGACTTCCCCTTTTGAACCTTATATCTATAACTTGTCCTTGCCACATGATCACATGTGAGTGCACCAGCAACTAAGACTTGTCATGTCTAGTCCCACACTATTCCCAACATTGATTAGAAGTAATGGTCTAGTATTTAATCTTGATTGTGAAATCAAAACATAGAGGTCAAATATAACTATCCCAAGCCCACAACCATTTACCACTTTGCCTGTAATCCAACCAACCATTCAGCCTCAAAATAAACTGTTCACTATTGACCAAGACAAGAAGTTTGATATTATGGAATAATTATAGAAGACACTAGCACAAATTTCTATTTTAGATTTGATGTGAATGTCAATAATCCAAAAGAACATCTTGAATGAGTTTTTGACCTAATCCACTATTGCTAGTGACTTATCCCATGATAAATTTCAAGCTTTGGTTGGACACTAGTTCCAGCCCAACAAGTCACATTCAACCAACATAAAATGTCTTCTCTTGGCCTGCTCCATAATAATCCATTATACACAAAATTTTATATAAGATGACATAAATTGAAACATGTCCTTATAGATAATGGATCCATCCTCACCATAGTGTCTCTAAAGCTCATCAAGCTTCTTGGGTACATAATGGTAGATCTCCAGCTAGAAACAATAACCATCAAAGCCTATGATAATAAAGAAAGAGAATCACAAGGCACCATTAGTTTGTTATTTATCATTGGGCCTTTGACCTATGATACACTTTTCCATGTGATGGATCTTGAGTTATCATACAATATGCTTCTAGGTAGGCCTTGGTTGCATGAGATTCATGCAGTTCCATCAATGCTGCACCAATGTATCAAGTTTTCCCACTTAGGGATGGAAGTGAATATTTCAGGAGATTTAAACCCATATTAACACTACAAGCATCTTGAGGCTAAATTTCAAAGCTAAAATTATCAGTACAACATGAATCCAAGTTCCAAGCAGGATAAATGAAAGGCTATACTCATTGATCCTTCACTAGATAAAGATTCTAATACCTTGGATTCTTTTTCCCACATGGCAGCTCCTAAAGCTTCCAATCATTTCACTAGTTTAGATAATGGAACAAGAGAGTATGTGACCCATGATACATTTCATATTGCCAATCTTCCTCAAAATACAAAAACCTTTGGGTGACCTAAAGTCACCCCACATATGCATTGGAAATAAAAGAAGAAATATAAGGGACCTATCACATTTATACCAACATATAGCCTAAAACTTGACCTTCTTGAAGGGGACAAATCATGGTTATATAATGATAACCAAGATGATTGTTATAAAAGTGCAAAGTATCCTATTCCCAATGGGATCGTGGAGTATCATAATTATGAAGGAAGAGGCCTCAAACAAAATAAAAAAGGACCCATCAAGCCATTTTTCATGACTAAGTATGAAAGACCTTATAGATTTGGATTTAAACCACCTAGGGGTGACCCCACATATCTTATTTAAACTCCATCACTAGTGATTAGTGATGATGATGTTGATAGTGAAGTAGAGTCTAATCATAGCCTCACCTTTGATGACCTAGTTAAAACCAACCTGTTTGATAACAATTCCATTTATACCCTTACCCTGACCATTCATCATAACCCATTTCCATTATATTATCCCCAACTGATAGATTGGGACCAAAAAGAATCTAGTCTGTTGATTGATGAGTGTTTTAGAATGATGAGGATATCTATGAATTTTTAGGCCTTAGAGACAATGTTCCATTGGGATATCACAAATTAGGATTCTCAATCACATTGGATTATATAGCCTATTTTGGAGAGCAAGTGAACACCCTTAGCCAAAAATAAATAAGTAAAACATTGAGGTCTCAAAGTGAAAACCTCTTTGAGGCACTTTTTGACCAGGGAAAAAGTAAAGATAAAGGCCAGTCTAGTGGTGAAAACCTATTTTAGGAATCATTATATGGGGTATTCATTTGTCTTTGAATTTAGACTAAGATACCACCAATGATGAACTTGCCTATGGATCTGAGTTAAACTTTGATCAATAATAAGTATTTGATCAAATTCTGTAAGAATTTTCAAATATTTTTGTCACATGGCTAGATCTCACATTAGGGGACTTAGATTCATCATGCCTAAGAGAAGTTGAAGAGCAAGTCCTAACAGAGGACCCTAACATAATCCAATAGTTCAAGTCATTGCCTACTATCCTAAAAGATGGTTTGACCCTTCTAGTTGAAGATATAATAGAGGTAAATATCAGGACTCCTTCAGACCTAAAATGGATAAAATTAGGCATGTACCTCACTAAGGAGGAACATGATGTCTTTACAACTCTATTAAGAGAATTTGTAGATATCTTTGAATGGGTCTATTCTGACATGATAGGTTTAGACCCCACCTTGGTTTTGCACCACCTTGTGGTTAATCCTAACACCAAAATGGTAAAACAAAAGTTATGTAAGATGCATCCTCACAATGCTATATTGGTATAGGAATATTTGGAAAAACTCTTAGAATCAGGATATATCCGATCCATTGACTACTCAGAATTGATCTCTAATGTGGTATCTATTAGTAAAAATCCTGAAGGGATTAAAATTTGTACTAATTTTCAAGACATCAACAAAGTTTATCTTAAAAATGATTTTCCCTTTTCTAATATCGACATGATCATTGACTTCACTACAGGTTATGAAATGATTTCACTCATGGATAGATTTTTAGGATACAACCAAATCATAATAACACTAGAAGACCAACATAAAACAACATTCACCACTCCATGGGGAACATTTTGTTATCAAATAATGCCATTTGGCCTTAAGAATGTTGGATCTACATGTCAAAGAGCCATGACTATCATATTTCATGATATGATGCATGCTATTGTTGAAGACTATATCAATGACATATTAGGAAAATCCAAAAGCAGGGACGACCATCCAACGGTGCTACATAAAAGATTTAAAAGACTACGGGAGTACAAAGTTACACTCAATCCAAATAAATGTGTGTTTGGTGTAACTTCAACAAAATTACTTGGATTTATCGTGTCTTGTAGAGGTATTAAAGTTGATCCAACTAAATTCCATGCTATAACTGAGATGCCACCACCAACCAATTTAAATCAACTCCATAGTTTACAGGGTAAGATCTAGTCAATCTGGTACTTCATCTCTTAGTTAGTAGACAAGTGCCATCCATTTACGCACATTTTGAAGAAAAGAGTTCAATTTCACTAGGATGATAACTACCAAATATATTTTCAATATCTCAAAGACTATCTTGTTAATATACCTATTTTATTACCTCTTATGTCAGGAAAGCCATTCTTGTTATACCTATCAGCTATCGACCATGCTCTAGGGGCACTCTTGGCTCAACATGATGACAATAAAAAAGAGAATGTTTTATACTACCTAAGTTGTACCTTGGTTATGTATAAACATAACTATGCACTTATTGAAAAATCTTATTTGTCCATGCTCTTCGTAGCTCAAAAAATGCACCATTATATGTTGAATAATAAGATCATGGTCATTTCAAAGTAAATCCACTCAAGTATCTACTATCTAAAATAACATTGCAAGGTAGAATGGTTAAATGGATCATGCTTCTCATTGAGTTTGACATAGAGTATTTCAATAAGAAAGCAATCAAGGGATAATTTCTTATAGATCAACTTGTGGAAGCACCTCTCATAGACACACACCCACTCATGTTTTAATTTCTTGATGAATCCATAATGACCATCATTGACACAACCCTTGAGGAGAAGCCCTAGAAATTGTATTTTGATGGTTCATTTATTGCATATAGATCAGGGGAAAGCTTATTGTTTATTACACCATAGGGGGATCTAATCCCTAAATCATTCAGAATCAACTTTCCTTGTACAAATAGCATGGTTGAGTATGAAGCACTTTTTATAGGACTTCAATAGGTAGTGCATTGGAACATATATAATCTCCAAGTTTATGGTGATTCTTAATTAATCATCAATTAGGTCACATATCATTTTTAGACAAAAGATGACAAGATAGTTCCATATAAAGCCATGGTTGACACTCTTAAGAAAAAAATTACCAACATTTAGTTTGATCACATACTAAGGGCTAGTAATAGAACTACAGATGCCATGGCTACTATTGGATCTTTGATTCGATAAACAAATAAAGCTAGAGAGTATCAGTTCCTCATTGAGAATTTTTTAGCACCAGCTCATGAACCTTCAAACATTACAATGATTTGTAATATTATTGGTCCTAATTCTATCTAGTACTTAGACCTTTAAAACTACCTTCATGACCAAGTTCTACCACCTAACCTATATCAGAAACAAACCAAATCCTTCATTCATCATTCCACTCGTTATACTCCACTTTGATCTACCCTTTACCATCGTAGTTTTTATGGAACTCTATTTCATTTTTTAACTTCGATAGAGTCTACACTAGTGTTAAGAGAAGTTCATGAAGGAGTATGTGACACTCATTCTAGTAGGGAAGTCCTATCTAAAATCTCTTACGTACTGGTTATTATTGGCCCAAAATAGATGTAGATGCCATTGTATATGTAAAAAAGTGTGATAAATGTCAATGACATGCTAATATGATTCATGCCCCAAAAAAAATCTAAAACCAATGTTGACACTATGGACATTTTATACATGGGGACTTGACCTCATTGGGAAGATCAACCCCACTTCATCTAATGACCATAAACATATCCTTATTGCCAATGAGTATTTCACTAAGTGGGATGAAGCTATACCCCTGACTTACATGATTGGAAAGCAAATTTCCAAATTCATCTTTAACCATCTCATTTGCTGCTATAGTATCCCCTCTGACATCATAGTTGATAATGGAGGATCATTCAAAAACAACGATGTAGACTAGCTATGTATTGAATATAACATCACACAACATTTTTATACAACATATTACCCTCAAGATAATGGCCAAGCTAACGCATCCAAAAGTACCATTAGCAATACTCTAAAAAAGATTGTCAATGATGCCAGTCATGATCAACACTTGCAAATATTACCTACCCTTTGGGCATACTATACCAATCATCATACTCCCACATGAGCCACTCCATACTCACTTGTTTATGGTACTGAAGCCATCCTTCCCATTAAGGTTGAATTGCCTTCACTTTGCATCTCTTTCAATCATATCCTAGATGATCATGACTATCAAGTAGCTCACTTGCAAGAGCTAGACATACTTGATGAGAAATGCATGACTACACTCAATAATCTTCAAACATATCAGAACCGAATCAAAGGCCACTATAATCGGTGTGTTAAGTATAGAAAATTTGAACTTGGTGATCTTGTTCTTAAAAAAAACAAAAAAAATACCACGACTGAGAAGAAGCATAAAGGGAAATTCAAACCAAATTGGATAAGGCCTTTCATCATTACTACAGATAATGGATTAGGAGCATATAGGCTTGCCACACCAGATGGAGATGAACTTCTAGAGCTGATGACTATTATTCATCTTAAGTGGTATTATGCTTGAGTACTAAGGTGTATTTTCTATAAGGACCATTTCAGTTATGCCTTTTTATCACTATTATTCTTTGTACAAATACCATCCTTATCTATTCTCTTTGACATATCCACTTTTTGCTTCTAACCTATCAACCCAGCGTGTTCTAAATCCTAGCCCATTTAACCTTAGTTTTTACCATTCATTACATAGTTTCAGCATAGAGGTATATAATCAATTTCATCAGTTGGTTCAAGTAATTCAAACAGAGATTGTATTTTGGGAAAGTGTGACAAAAGTTTTGGTAGTTGCATCCTTCCTTTGTTATTCCTTTCTTACCATCGGTCTTGCTACTAATTATAACCACCTTTTGGTAAAGTAGTACCATTGATCTATGCTATTATGTCATGGTTACAAACACCTATGGGAAAAATAGGGGCAACATTAAGCTTTGATGTACCAATTTGGCACTTCTTATGTTGTACTATGCCTTTTTACCAACTGTGCATGTTTTATTTGAATGGACTGCTACACTAGTCAACTTTTTCTACTATATGGCAGAACCACAATGACTTGAGGTCCTACTCTAGGACTATGTAGGTAGTGTTTGATACCTTTTGAGGTCAAATGGATCACCCTAATCCACACTCTCATCATTTTTTGAGTAACCTAAGCCATGCTCTCACTCTTTTGTGAGTAAATTAAGGTTGAACGCTCTCACCATTTTATGAGCAACCTAAGTTTGAATGCTCTCACTATTTTGCAAACAATCTTCATTTAAACACACTCACCATTTTATGATCTTAAACCATTTAGTGTCTCATCATTCTTGATTGAGTTGAGATACTCCAAAATAATTCCAAAAACATTTGAAAAATAGTTAGAAAAGAACAAAAACGTTGAACGCTTCTTTGCCTTAAGGATTTTGGGAACCATTACTAAGTTACGAGAAAATCACTTGTCACTTAGTTTTCCCATCCTTTTGGTCTTTTCTCTCACGTACTTAAAATTTTTCAAGACCATTCCTATTCTTCTATCACATCCATTATGTTTGTTTTCATCAGTTATCATTTTCTTCCCATTCCTTGGGAGAACTACATTTGGCCTGAAGTTTTTTATTGGATATTACATCCATGGAACTATGTAGGCATCTTCCACTTGCCTAGTGAATATGGAGACAACTCGAACACCCCTTCCTTTTATTATATTCCCCCATTTTTTCATTTATTCAGTTGTCATCTATTTTTTAGGGGTAATGTTCGTATGGTTTTTATTACGTTGTTTATTTTTACTTATTTTCTTTGTTTGTTTTCTTTTAGCACTATTGCCTTGATTTTGTTTGTGTGTGTTCATTGGGTGATTCCTTGCCCACACTTATACTCTAATCCATCCATATTCATATGTTTACATTATCATCATGGTTTCTATCATTTATGCATTATTTTATATTGAGTATTGGATTACATGAGTCAGTCCTCATGCATATTTTGGCCAAGTCCTCATGATTTTATACCATGATGCCTATTGAAAAGTGATATAATAAACCTCAAATTCATGAAGTCTATTCAACAATGGTGGCATCTCTTCAAAATGTCCCATCCTAATTCAATCCCAATCATATCCCAAATAGAGTAATTAACCATGAAAGAATTTTAACCTTTATTAGTTTGGATGAGCATCTCACTACTAGTAGGTTGTTCCAATTCATCATTACCCTCTATGTTAATTTATCATTATCCATGACCAAGTTTATCATGTATGTCATAATCAGGGTCCAATGATTATAACTGCCTATGGGAAAATCATTGCCCACTATCCAACCTACATTTCTTAATTATTATAACCACCTTTGAGAAAGTCATTGTGTTGTCATCATTTTAATTTTTCTACCCATACCAAGGTGCATTTTTATCTTGTTTTTCTATCCTAACTGGGGTAGCTCCATCTTCTTAATGATTATATCATGTTGACACTATCAGGGTATAATGCTTATAACACTACCTTTGGGCAAACCATTTTACACCATCCCAATTACATTATCAGTGATTTTGACTACTTTTTCAATATCATTGTGTTTTCACCCCATCATCTTTCCTTTCTTTGGTCCTCTCATTTTGCTTCTTTTTGAGGGACCATTTGCCAACCTGCTTGTGCCAACCATTCCCTCGAGGGGGAATCATACAGTTAGTTTATCATCATTAGTTATAGGCATACAAGACCTTTTCATTCTTTGAGAAGATGTTACTGTACTTCTAGCTTGTAATGCCTTACCAAATAGGGGTAAAATGAAGACACTTAAATTTGGCCACAGATAACCTCTAATAAGGGTTTTGGCTAATTTTCGCCCAAAATGCATAATTTGGCCTAAAAACACTGAAATATGCAAAATGATGTGAAATTGAAATATTTAAGTGCCGATTTTGGCTAAGGTATCCCTAAATGGGGTAATGTAATTTATGGGCTAGCTAACTTTGATTAGATCATTTCAAGTCAAAATGTTAATTTTACACCTGGGGGCTCTAGATTACTCTTTCCTATTAAATTTATTGCATGAGACATGTGCCTTTATTTTTTTGGTAATATCTTAAATTGGATAATGATTACAATGCATTTGAAATTGCTTTCCAATTCTAATCCAGTCAAAATTTGGATCAATAATAAGGCATTCTAATCATTCTGAGTAATTTGTGCATAAAGTGTTTAAACATGCTTAAGAGATAATTAACCCAAATCAAGGCCTAATCAATAATTCTATGGAAAATTATTGAAAATTTATTTTTGTAAATGAATATTAAATATTTTCATCATTAGGTGACCTCATTTCTTGGGAAGACATCCCTAGGCCATAAATGCCACAAATATCAGGATTCATACCCTCTATGCCTCATCAATGCCTTCTATGATGCCATCCATGCCTCTTAATTTAACCTTCTTCTAATTTCATGATGAGGATAATTATAAACTTAATTCCAAAAATTGAATTAATCCTCAACGGCACATCTCAATCTCAGGATGGATGGTTTAGGTTGATTCTAGACATTTGTAAAAATCTATAAATAAGAGGCCTTACCACATCATTTCTAAGTCTTGATTATGAAAAGTTATAATGCACAAATTGTTAAAAAAGCTTCAATAAATTATTTTTACCATGCCAAATTGATTCTAAGCCAAGCCAAGCCACAAGCCAAAGGTGCCAAGGAGAGATGGAGGTAGACAAGCTTTCATTGCCAAGGACTTCATGAGCACAAGCTGAGCAAGCCACTACAAAAAGCATTTTGGAGCATCCAAGGAAGGTAAAAGAGGTTTATTTTACATTTTAGTTATGTGTTTTATTCATTTTTGTTAATAATTTAGTGTGCTTCTTTCATTTTGTTTTCATTTTGGAACTAACACTATACTAACCATCCTCTCTTGAGTCAAACTCCTAGATCATAGTATCAGACTTCCTCCTCAAGGGACTAGGGTTAGAGGTTCCCAACAACCACCCATTCAAGTACCTCAACTAACTATGGTATATTATGAAATGACATTGAACTTACTAGAATATTGAGGTATGGAGAATGCAGTTGAGCATGTTCAAAAATATGAATTGATTTGGAGGGCATGAGGCATTACCTCCTCTAAGCATATGTCCATATAATTTGCAGCTATGATTTTAGAACACACACATAAGTGTTATCTAAATTTTAAACCTCAATAGGTAGTGTTTTACTATGATAAACTTAAGATAGCCTTCTTTTAAGAATTTGACACTCATAAATTTGGCAACAAAGCATAACAACACTAAAGAACATCAAGCAAGGACTTAAAGAGAGTGTGCATAAGTATGATACAAGGTTTAAGACCCTATTTTATAAATTATCATTTGAGATTAACATTTCTCAACATTCACAATGGTTTTTAGGAGAATTATTACTACCCTTCCATCAAACCTTATCACAATAGACCTTCACTATTCTATGCAAGGCTTTAAAAGCTGCTCTCCATGATGAGGTATTTGGAAACATTGATACTAGGATCATTCCCATTATAGATGCCCAAATACCCTTAATGGCATATAAACTTGAGAATTTGATAGCCAATAATGCACATGAAACACGTAATGGTGTTTGGTGCATAGATAGGGAATATGAAGGGCGTACATAGAGTAATTATACACGCAAGAACATATGCATGATACTTAAATAGACATGTGAAATATATCATAAAAACATGATGTATGATCTTGTCCTATTATTTATTAAGATATTCACACTAATGTGTCTTACTATTTCAAGATATGTGATGCATATACTTATGACACTAATGACTGATGTTTGATTAGTGACATCCATGAAGCTCGAGTACATGACATGCACCAAACCTCAGTAGTAAATAATCAAGACAATAGTGGCTACCATGGATGAGGAAGAGGGATAGGATGAGGAGGTGGTTATTTCCCACTTAGGACCTCTTACAAATGTGGATCTATAGACCACTATCAAAGGGATTGCCTAGACTACCTAATGAGTTCTTTCTGTAAAAAGGACTATTGACTGGAAGAGTGTCCTAAATTATACATGGATATCAGTAAGGAGTGAAATTAAAAAGGTATCAATATGATTAAAATTGATAATTCAAATTAGTGTGCATGCCCAACCATACTTATTATTCAATAGGTAAACATTAACACTCAGAGTGGGGGACAAACCTAGTTCACATCTTATCCCATCGAGAAAGTGCAATGGGAAGAACTAAGAGAAAGAAAGTATCATAATGTTCAAAAACATAAGGATTGTATTCCAAGATACGATGGAAATAGTATGAGAAATTTAGGGAGAGATTCAGTTCTTAAAAGATAAAGACATAATGCAACTTGCTACTATGCAAAGGGAAGTTGAACCTTAACATGTGGTGCGGGATGACTTTCAGGAGCTATGTAAGTGCATGCTAGATGAGGACATTATTCCACAGCTAAGAATTTAGATTAAGAATAAATCCTAAGTATTAAATGAGGTTCACCCTCAAGTCCTAAGCAAAGATAATATCATCATTTAAATCATGCTCAGTGATAGGACACTCATATTTCATTTGCTCCCCTAAAAGATAAATATTAGTTAATGCTGCCATAGATGGATGGGTAATCTTGGACATACTAGTACAAAATAGTGTATAAGTAAATGTCTTCACTAGGGATGCTTAGCCCAAGATGGCTATTCCAACACTACAACCTTCACCTCATGTCTTATTTATGGTAAATAAGACTCATGTATTACCTATTGAGGTCCTCAATAATGCAATGTTGACATACTTGTTGTACCATTCAAAATGGATTTTGAGGTTATAGAGCTATTTGAAGATGATTATTACCTAAATTTATTGGGAAGACCTTGGTGTTATGAGAATAATGTAGACTTGAGATTCAAGAAGTTCTACATTAGTTTTGAAAACACTGATCAACATGTTCTAATACCACTAGATCAAGCATAAGATCCCCCTTACATAGAGCATGCCAATGTTGATGAAGATATAAACCATATCTATAATGTGACTAAAATAAATTATGAGAAAAGACATCCCACTCTAGATGGTGTTCTTTGATGGTCATATACTTAGTCCCTTTCTAGCACTACAAGTAATGCATGTAATTATTGGGCTTATGGTGATTATGACCTCACTAGTAGAATATGCAGTACCATCAATAACTAGGAGAATGTGTCATGCTAATTTAATAAAAAACACAAGTTCATTTTCATTATCACTATCTAAGTCATGATGGGACTTATCATAGAGACACCACTTGAAAAGCTCGATGAGGATCCAAGGCTCCATAGGTAGATGGAAGTTTGAGACTTCATTCGTCACCTTGAAGAGTTTTACAACATTGATGAAGATCAAATTTGATCTTTTATTCATCTCTTTGATGGCATATTTGCATGATGGTGGTAAACCCATTATGAATGACTCCTCTAGTGGGATCAAGTATGCTTAGCTTTACACCACTGGTTCCATCATGATAACAAAGTAAAGGGAGAAGTCAATTATAGTAGAGTATAAGCACCTGAGCCCCACATCAAATCTTGTGAAATAATGTGGTAGGATGATGAGTACTACTTACCAAGATATTTATGGGTGAATTCATTCTATGGAACTTTATACACTCGGGCATAATCATGGTACGTTCATGAAGAGTGACACATGGGTACGATGTTTTGGCATCTACTGAAGGAGAACATAAAATTAACACTATCTTATTCTTTACCAAGGATGGATTTACGCCTCCCCCTCTAAGCCATATGTGAAACGGTATTAGGTGACCTATGTCCTATGGAAGAATGCTTGAGGATTATCCATTAAGACCCGAAGGAGCCCCTACACCTATTTTATGAACCATTGACATACCTAATTATTAAACCTGCACCAGTCCTCAATCAGAATGGACATGAAGAAATTAATCTGGGGAAACAAAATCTTGTGTTACAAGTGGAAGAAGGTGAAGGATCCACTCCACTCAACCCACTATCAAACTATTTAGATGTTCTTATAGATGATGGCACAAGAAATGTTTAGGACATAGGTGTCAATATGGAAAACCCCTACCATGGGCCTATTCAAATTGTTTAGTGCAACATCAACTCAGAATAAGAATCAAAGATAGTTATAGTAGGAAACTATTAGGTTAACACAAATATTTCAATTTTTTTGAATTACTAAAATAATATTAGGATGTCTTCCAAAGAAACTATAGTGAAATTAAGGGAGTCCACCCATCTTTTGGGAAGATGCATATCAAGGTAGTTGATGGTGATCGACCAATTATAAAATTCCCATATAGGATTAATCCTAAACTCTAGGCATGATTCAAAGAAGAAATTGCTGGTATGATGCACACTAAAGTAATCAACCCCATTAATGAATTTGAGTGGGTTAGTCCTATGGTGATTAGTATTAATAAGGATGGATGCATCTATATCTATGTGGACTATCAAGTGGTTAATGCATTCTATCTAACTAATCCCTTTCTAACACCATTCATAAAGGATATCCTTAAAGGTGTTATTGGATGTGAGGTATATACCTTCATAGATAGCTTCTCAGGGTACCATCAGGTCTAAATAGGTGAATAAGACCAATCCAAGATAACATTTATCATCTAATGGGGATCATTTACATACACTATTATGCCCTTCAGGTTCATAAATGCCCCAACATTGTTTCCATGAATAGTAGTTGAAGCCTTTAAGGAATTCATCCACAAATTCCTTTAAGTTTGTTTAGATGATTAAATAGTATATAGTTTGGTCAAGGACCATTGTTTTAACCTTATACTTATGTTTGAGCACTATCGATCTTACAAATATCATTAAAATTATAGAAGTGCCTATTTGCATACCTTTTGGCATGCTCCTAGGACATATTATTTATAAGGAAAGACTTTTGGTAGACCTGACAAAGGTATCTATTATTATTCACCTCCCAACACCCAAGAATCAGCATGAGGTCCATGATTTTTGATGCCATACTGGTTATTATATAAATTTCATCCACGGATATGCACAAATTTCCATGCCCTTGGAGGAAATTTTAAAGCAGAATGAGCATTTCATATAGACTTGATCTTGTAAAGAGGCATTTGAAACATTAAATAAAAAGCTATTCACTAATTATATCCTTTAGTTCCCCAATTGCACAAAACCATTTCATGTCCAGGTTGATGCATTTGGCATGGCCATTGGTGAAATCCTTACTTAATCAAGTGAAGGTCACCTAGATCACCCAATATATTTTGCTAGTAAGAAGCTGAAATCAACCAAAAGAAACTATACCACTATGGAACATGAAGCATTATCGATGGTCTAAACTTTGTATAAGTTTAGATAGTACCTATTATCCACTCCTTTTATTTTCTAAATAGATCATGAGGCTTTGAAGTACCTTGTTAATAAACCTATACTACATGGATGCATATGTCATTAGATTATGTATTTCTAAGAGTGTTTTAATTTTTAGTTATGGGGAAACCTAGGAAGGCTAATTATGGACCTAACCACCTATCATAGATTGATAATAGAGAACCAACATGCGCCATAGAAGATGATCTTCTTGATGTACAACTATTCCACATTACACGAGTACCTAAAGAGATAGAAGATATTACATCATTCTTTACCACTAGCTCTGTACTTGATGGTCTCACCTCATAGGCCAAAAATCAAATCATAAATTATACTACACCCTTTCAGCTTATAGTATGTGATCTTTAAAAAATGGGACATGATGAAGTTCTTTGATATTTTATAATGCAACATGAGCAACTCAAATTACTCTATGAAGTTTATGAGGGTATTATAGGTGGACACTATGCTGGAGAGGATAGCACATGAAATGTTTTACTAGCTGGATTATTTCTAAGTTACTAAAGCATATGTTAGGTAATGTGACATATGTCAATGCATAGACAAATCTAATTGAAGAGATGCTATGCCTCTACGACCCATTACTTCTAAGAACCCTTTGAAAAGTAAGCTATTGATTTTGTTGGCCCCATCACTCTAGTAGGATGATGAACATGTTTTTGATACATCATTGTAGCAAGTGAATACCTTATATGCTGGGCTAAAGCTACATTGATAAAGGATTATATTGATGCTACTATTACATAGTTCATTTGGGAAAATATCATAACTCAGTTTGGATGTCCCTTGATTTTAATAGTGATTCTATAACCCAATTTTTGAATGAAATGATTGATATCTTGTTGGTTTAGTTCATGATGACACAACATAAAATAAAACCATATCATCTGCAAGCCAATCGAACTATTGAGGCTTTCAACAAGATCATAGGTACTATAATGAAAAAAAATTGTAACATTGGTTGAAATGATTGGGATGATATGGTGTCTACAATACTATGGAATTATTGAACAACATACAAATGCCTAAACAAAATCATGCCATTCAACTTGGTGTATGGTAAGGAGGCAGTCCTATTAGTAGACATCTTGGTACCATCTCTATGTATCATGTGAGTATGATAATTGGATGAAGAGTCACCCTTGAAAGAATGCCTATACATTTTATTGCAACTGGACAAATCTTTTTTTCTTGCTCATTGGAGCTAGGATGTAGAAAAAAACAAGAAAAAGGCATGGCATGATCACCATATAAAGAACAAAACATTTTCTCTAGGAATGAAAGTCTTTCTATATGATTTTAAGTTTGTGTGCTACCTTGGAAATATTTACATATACTAGGATGGAGCTTTTATAATTCATAGCATTATACTTATTAGAGCATGTTAGTTATAAAGGATGGATGGCCAATTCCTTCCTAGATACTATAATAGAAGCCAAATATGGCTGTATTTTAGTTCAAAATATATGAAGTATTGCAATCAATAAGGCTTATGCCATTAGTTTAGGATTTATTGCTTTCAATAAAAGTGTTTCCTTTATTGCGCAGTTTTTTTTCTTTTTGTAATTTTATTTTAAAATTTATTTTTCTCTTCGTGGAGGACCATGACTCATTTTAGTGTGGATTAAGAAGTCATGATTAGTAATAAAAACATGAAAAACACACAATTTACTTAGGCACGTGAGTTACATGGGTGCACGAGATATTAAGGGCATACAAGGTACTAAAGGCATGTGAGTTATTTAAGGCACAAAGGGGTGAGGTTCCCACCATAAGTTAGAAATTCAAAATAGACAACTGTTTCCCACCTCATAAAATGTATGGGACATATCTATCATCCACTTCGAAGAAAGGTGCAAGATGGGACTTGCCATCACTATGAAAATAATAGTTATAGAAAGAAACATGCCAATGGCATGATGGAATAATACCATTAAAAGCATTAATTGTAAAAATTAAGGATTTGAATGTAAAGGCCGTTAAGGATCTACATTAATGACATGAAGTGATGGGTGATGGGAAAGCATTAATGATGGTAAACCCCTCTTGGAGCCTATAAATAGGCAAGTTAAAATAATTTTACATTTTACCTTGAGATTAAAAAATCCAAAAGTAAAGTGAATTCCAAATATGAGTTGATCAAACCCAGAGCAAAGCAAAGTGAATTCATATCCACAACAACCTACATAGGGCACTACCAAGTTAAGAAGAGATATTATGAATCCATTTATTTAGAGAAACATTAGCACCAAAATGTTTAGGTTATAGGTCTACCATTGAAGGGTGCTTAAGCTCAAAAATACAAATCAATCATCTTCAACCATGTATTTTTTTAGAAATGTTGGATGATTACATGTTAATATTTGAGCTCCTTGAAGGGTGATATAGCCTAAGAAAAATGCCAAAATAACTGAACCCTTCATCGATATTACCAAAAGAAGAGGAGGTGAGTGGAGGAGACTAGGTTAAAATTAGGGAAGAGACACCAGAAGAACAAGTTCAGTGGGTAGAAGAAGAATATGAAAGTATGGTGCGTAAAGTGAAGTAGGCTCATTCATCCTCAGTGCAAAAAGCTCAAGCATCCCCACCTCCATCGCTACTGATTAAAGAAATGCAACATCCAAAATCAATGTTGTCAATGGAGGACTAGGTCTCCAAGGTTTCCAATTGTACCATATTTGAATATAATCATCACCAACCTAGGAATGAGGTTGAGCTCCAAAGTGACTATAAGGTTGAGACCAAGAACACCAAGAACCAATTGGTGTGTGATCTAATGATATTCAACTATCTAGACACTACAGGATTGCTTTATCTCTTTAATCTACCATACTTTAGTAAAACCATGGATGTAATTTGATTCAATCCTTCATGCATCTATGAGGACTATATTTACTTCACCAAGCATAACATGAAGATCATGCCTGAGAGGATCAGTAAGGTCACGGGACTATCGTGCTCAGGGTTGAGCATAATTGATGACTTGGTAAACATTGAGGAGGTTTAATAGACCACCATGACACTCATGTATCAAAATCAAGGCCATCCCATGCATAACTAAAACCTTTAGGATCCTTCCCTTCAAGTTGCAATATGGATCATCATGACCAAGATCAAAAGGACTGATCATTGGTAAGAGGTTGACATGGTGCACCTATATATTGCCCATCAGGTCACATAGGGGATGAAGTACAATTGGGTTATGTACTTCATCCAAAAGGTTATTTAAGATGTGAAGATGACCTATCGAATGCGTAAGTATAGGTTTCCATGGGGAGTAATCCTCCTCTTATTAGTTTTTGACAAAATCGGTGTGGCAAATTATAGATAGGGAGTGTTGAAGTGGGTATACCCTCCCACACACAAGTCCCCCATTGAATTCTACAAGGCATTCACATGCCCTGGTCACATCAACCCCTCATACAAGATCAATATGAGGTATTGGTTCAATATAATGAACACAACGTTCAGGGATGAGTGGTGCATCCACAAGGAATTTCCCCCTTTAGCTATAGAGTAAGCACAATTCGGTATGAATCAACACTTCTCCCTCATGCATATCTAAATGAACCCATATAGAGAGATATCTGGATAGATCAAGTCACCATACACCTTCTTGGAATGGTACTTAATAGACTCTATGAATCAGATTTATGACATGTAGCCTATCATCCTATAGGCTGAGAGAATAGACTCAGAGATTCACTCTCTTCATAAAATGTTTGTCTATCTCAGAAAAAGTCTTATATTGAGAAGAGGGAGACAAACCTGAACAACATCAAGGTCAAGAAAATGATGGTGGGGGAATAAATTCATAACTTATTTTACATGTTGCTCCCTTGAAAAGATACACAAAGTGAAGACCCCAAGAAGAAAATTTGATCAATGTTACCACTGAATAATAAAAAGTGATCGAATGTTGGTGACAACACAAGTGGGTATTCGGTACCAAAAAAATGGAAGAAGATTGTAGAATCACCATGACCTAACCCTATACCATATAGACCCATGCCATCCCATCCATCTGCACCACCTCCACCTCACCCTTTACCTTTTCCACCTCATCCATCTCCATCCCCTCCCCACACTACTCCATCTCCTCTATGCTCTTTTCCATTGGGCCCTTCATCTCCCTAGCCTACTCCTCTTTCTCCTCCACCTTATCCACCTCAACCTTATTCCCTAAAGTAACTCCACCACCATCTCCCTTAAGTTCTTCTACTTCAATATTTTCCCAACAAGAACCCCTAAGATAAGTGCCCTAGTAGGAAATTCCTGAGGTACAGGTTCATAGCTCAGGTTTTGTTTCTCAAAAAATTACCTCCCTAGTGTGGGAGGAGAAAGTTGCCTTTGATGATTCATTGATTGATGCTAAACCACTATATGGTGAGGAGGGAGATGGTGTAGGAGAACTAAGTGAGATGACTGCTGGTAGTCATGAGGACATTGAACTTGAGCATGACTCTAGTAAAGGGAAGGGACTAGTCAAGACCATAGAAGAGAATGACAATGATGCCACTGGAAATATGTATGAGTGATACTAGTTCAACATCCAAGACAAGATTCTCTATCTTTAGATGTGCTTCATTCCTAATGAGGTAACCTCATAAATAAATAAATAAGTGTCCTTTCTATTAGATATGTACAATGAGGAGGGTGAGTTCAAACTCCCCCAAGGAAGCTTTTCCTTAGGTCCAAATGCTCCAACATTATGAAAACCATTATGGGTATATCCACAAAAGATCTGCACTCTTCTATAAAGTACCTCCTTTTTGAAGTTAGGTATGGAGATCATGCATCAAAATATTTTATTAGATTATGATGCATGCACTATTAAGAGGAAACATGCCAAGATTATGGGCATGTATAATAAAGAAGTTGTAGAGAAATAAGTTCTCATCAAGGAAGTGGCCACATTATAGCAGATCTAAGAGGCCACAAAGGCAAAACTAAGGATCTTGAACCTCTACAAAAAAATAAATAAAGAACCAATGCTAACAAATGATGTACCTCTTGACGGGGATGCCATATAGAAACTAGAGACCTTGGTAGAACTTCTTCTCAAGCAATGTGAGTAACCCAAACTAAAAGATGAGGGATTGGAGTTAGATGAATAGTTTACCACAGTCGTCAAAATATATAAGCGCATTATAGATAGGATTAGGGAGGTTATCCCCATTTTAGATGGAATTTTTGTGTGGATAATGCACCTAAATAAAGTCTTAGAGGCTCGAATCCAAGATGAATAATCCTAGAGGCAGCAACTGGCTAATGTTGCACTCTTAATAAAAGAACACTTCAAACATGCCAAAGCATTCAGGGATGTAGATATGATGGAGGATGCAATCAATAAACATCATCGACAACTGAATGTAAATTTTACAAGCCTCCAAGGATAGGTTGATAAGGAGGTCTCCACACTTCAAGACATCCTTAAGAATGCCATCACGTCCTTGGATGAACTAGTCAAAAAGGCTAATGTGATCTCCATCAAACCTAAGGAGATAAAAGAAATCAAAGGGGGCCATAGAAGAAATAACTACAAAATTTCTTGAGGTATTATCACATTGGGATAATCTGAAGAAGGAGATCAAGCAGTTGAGGCCCAAATTTTTGATGGAGGACATTAGCATGACTTAGTCTAGGATAGACTAAGAGCATAGTGTTGGGTGATAAGTGTTGTCCAATTTTGGCACAAAACTAGCATGGTGCTAAAGGACCATGGTGTAGAAGGACCATGACACATAACTAATAGGCATGAAAATGCCATGACATGGAACCAATAGGGTGCAAGAGGATAATGACATGGAGGAACCAACATTAGAGGACCCAGTCAGAGGGGAATGAGTCACAAGGAACTCGAAGACATAGGACTCATAACAAAAGTGGAAGACTAGGGGAACGCATGAGGAGTGGGAGTAGTTAAAAAAAAGGTTCATACGAGTCACCCTGACCCTATTAATAGGAAGTTTTACACTAAATCGAAAGGAAAGGAACACATGACAGCAAAGATATAACATAAATCAAAGATATAGGGGGAATAGAGGCCCAGGTATTTAGGAACAACTAATTGTTGAGCACCATGACTCTCAGTGTATTGAGAGTTCATTGACCAATTATTCATGCCATTAATTATTGTTAACACTTGGTCAGGGAAAAATAAGTATGAATACCCCTATTGTAAAGTACTACAGAGATAGATTTTGGGATGAATTTGTGACAAACTTTTACGTTTCTAATGATTAAGTGTAAAATATGAGATAGCAGGTGTTATCAACTTCTTATGTTTTATGATGAACGATGGTGTTTGAGTTAAGTGATTGGACTTGAATATGAGTTCTTCCACTTTATTTTCTTTTTTAAGTAACTAATGCTAATCTAAGATGATAATATTCTTCGTAATGATATTAATTAAACCTAAAACTCAAAGGATCAAGGTAGTCTATCTTTGCATTTATATAATCCCTATTTAATTTGCATAAAGAGAAGGATATGAATAAGCTATAAACACTAGGCAAAAAAACCTATGGGAATCAATATTTCATTGCATACTTAAGGTGAGTGCATAAGACCTAAATTATGTGTGAAAAGGCTAATGTGCTAGCTCATTGCACTAGATTTCAGCAACAAAGCTCTAATTAACAAATAAACCCCAATAGCGTGTTAGAAATACTGATCGTAAATATGAAATAAGAAATATGACTAAATGGAAAGTACCTCTTGCTAGGCAGATAAAATTGAATTTTGATGGGGCCTCTAAGGGAAACCTAGAGCCTTCAGGAGGAAGAGGGATTCTAAGAGATTATAAAGGATATTTTGTTGCTTTTTTTGCTGAAGATATAGGGGTAAAGTCTAACCACTGGGTAGAAGCACATGTTACCCTATGGGGGTTAAGATTGACCAAGAAATTGGGTTATCAACATCTTATTATTGAGGGAGACTCATTAAATATAATAAATTATTTATCCAAGTAAAATGTAGTAATCGAGAGCATCAAACAGGTTGTGGATGAATCTATATCCATTATAGAGTCTTGGTAGGAGGTGTTTATTCAACATTTTTATCATGAAGGAACAATGTATCTGATTGGTTTGCCAATAAGGGAGTGATTTCTATAGGTTTTAATATCTAGATTGTGAGAGAGGAGTTTCCTGAGGATATCTATCAAAATATAGATAAGGAATCTCACAATCATCTTTTATAAGTGACAATATTCTGTGTCTTAAGTGTGGGGTCTTATCCACTAACAAGGGTAATGTTATTTAGAACACCATGATTATGTTTTTAGTATTTATAAACCTTTTGAATCATTATAGTTTTAAGTCTTAACTCATTTTGAATGACTCTATAGAGAAGCTTCTCGAATATCTAGGGAGGAGACAATGGAGTCTAAAGTCTTTTCAAGACTTAAAGAATGATAATAATGATTTTGAATTGAATAGCATGAGGAATTTAAGTGGAAAAATCATTTCCTATTTTGGAATTTCCAAAAACCCTTGTTTCACTTTAAATATCTAGAGCAAATTTTACCATCTTTTCATGGGGCTTATAAATAGAACTGAACCCAAGATGCTCAGTGAAGTGAAAAATAATGAGGAGGTATGGCATATTTTATAAATTGGTGAAATGGCTAATTTCATGTAGAGAATAGAGGGCCATGACAAGTATGTTTTGACTCTATTTACAAATTCATGGGATAATAGAATGTTAAATATCAATGGGGTGTTGATCAACATTACTGAAGACTTGATTGCTCATGTCAGTGGGATGGAAATGGATGTGAGCAAACTGTACAAGATTGGTATAGATTACAAAAAAGAGAAAAGTAGTGTCCTACTGAAGGGATAAATACTAGAGGTGTTTCATAATGGGTTTGATATAGATTCTTTGTCGAGACCTTATGGAGATGTGGCCTTCCATATCATGCAATATATTATGTTGGAGGGAACGTACAATGTTGTGTAGTGGTCTCTATTTATTTTTCTTAATTATTTTGAACATGTTATTCCTTTGAGTTTGACTTTTCACATCCTTATTTCTTTGGGAACTTCAATTGAGAAGATTAAAAAGGGTAAATATATTATTTCTAGACATGAAGGTATCATTTATATTATTTACAAGTATTTTAAAGGAATGAATAGGATTTCCACTGAATTACCCAAACCCTATAAAGGTAAAGATGATTTAAGGAAAGTGCAAAAGGTTTGGATCAAATATTCAGGTAGCAATCTTCCTCCTAAAGATAAAGATAAAAAAAGTAGCAGGAACATTCCCAAAACTCAAGGGGTTAGTATAAATAATCGACTAAGAAGTGATGTGAAGATTTCTTTAGGCACCGAGTAGAAGGAGACCACCATAGATAAAGCTATTTCTTTGACTGGACATCTTATTCCATTAGATGATGCTTCAAGAGATAGGGCCCAGGGGGGCAGCTAATATTTAGAATGCGATAGAAAGGGAGAAAAGTAAGGTCTTAATTGATAAGGCTAATAAGGGTAAAATAAAATCAGTAGATATACCTAAGGAGGGGATGGAAGACCTAAGAATCCAATCATATAACCCAAATAAGAATTTCAATGTTGTGGTTGACTCTTTAAAGGGTAAACAAAAAAATGGTTAAATTTGAAGAGTCAAATTTGTAAAATCAATTAAGAGATGGTTCATGAGGGAGTTTTTTAGCTCAAAGGGTAAGTTAAAACTCTTCAACAAGACAATGAATGACCGAGTCAGAAAGATATGGATAAAGATTTTAGTACTCAAATTCAAAGACTCAAGGATAGGGTTGGGGCTTTGGAATGTGAGAATGACACGTTAAATAACAATATTATCTACTTAGTCAATTGTAGTAAAGCAGATATGCATGAAGGCATTCATAATTTGGATAAATTAAGGTCTCATATGGAAAGTTTAATTGATTTGAAAAACACTTCTAAGGGCAAGCATTTCCAATGTAGTAAATGTTCTTAAAACATATACAAGGAAAAGATGACTTTTTAGATAAATTCAAACCTGAAATGTATGAAAAGTTGCTAGGAAGATGTGGAAGGGAGTTTGGAAAGTTAGTGTGTTTGCAATTCTTTTTTAGATTTATTAAGAATAATAAAAGCTAATTCTTGAAGAAGACTATTCTTCTAGATGAAAGGTTATGACCAAATTTTTTTGAAAAAGTCATGAATCCATGTCCAAATTATATAAACCTTTTAACAAAACTAAAACAAATGTCTAAAGGTCTTTGTGTCCACAAAATAAACATTTGGGATGAGTAACCCCTAAATAAAAAACATGATAGTAAAGAGAAGCCTTTGATACAATGAGCAACATGAAAAATGTGAGAGCTTAAATTCAAGAATAGCATTCATACCATTTGGAAACATCTACTCAATGTTTATATAATAAAATGAAGGGACAAACCAGCATTAATCATGTCAATGACTGGCAAAAGAGGTGACAACCATCAGATCCATTATTAAGAGTATAATGTTAAAAGGAAGTTTCAACATACCACTTCTAGGATTTCTGCCACTATCTAACAATGTTAATGGTTATTTTATAAAGTATCTCTGTAGGGACAGCTCTAATAATCACCTGAAAGGACTCTTATCATTGTCATTTAATCGAAACTTGGTCTTAACTTCTGGACGAGAAAGCCATGTTTGAGTCCGTTTACATTTAATTACAATGTTTACGGATAGATGTGATACAAATTTAGCTTAGATTCATTTGTTATCGATTTAAAATTTTCATGGCACGATGACATTTTGAATCAAATTAGGGCCAAGTTTTCCTTTGCATGTAGAATTTAATTCTATTATTCATTGTACTCAAGATAGTAAAGATTTCCACAGTATGTTATCAAACACAAATGCCACCTGTTCTATGATAGTTTAAGAAAACAGTATCCTCTTTTTCAATGATTTCCATTAAAGTTCAAAGATTTCCACAGACACAGCTCCAACGAAACCTTCATGTAACCAAGCTTCATCGTAACGTTAACTACAAGTAAGAGATCCGGCCTCAAATAAAAAAACCAAACTAATTACCTAAAACAAAAAGAGAGCACACCATTCATCCTTGGAGCTTAAGAAGAAAATCAGGACCTTCTCTTGCCATTGCTATCTTAAAAACTTCAACGTACTGCTTCTGCATATCAACGATCCCACTCTGCTTAACGCCATGTCCTGTGATGGTCAAGTTTGATGCGCTTGTCATCATGCTAACGTAAGAATCTCTCAATCTCCTTACCAGAGCTTTGCTGAACCGAAAACTTAAACCCAAATTAAGTTTGGATGCAAATTTCCTTTTACGAGTTAATTTGTTATCCTTCACTGTCTCTAAAGTCGTTTCAACTTGTTTAATTTTCTGTAATATTTCCCAGATCCAACCCTGATTTTCAACTTGCTGTGCATAACGAAGCCTGAGAATCTCCTACCCATCATATAAAACCAAACCGGCGAACACACTTATGGATTTCTATTACGAGACGATAGAGCATTACCGAATTTATTCTGTCGGCCAAGGCTTCTTCTGTACAACATAGCCAAAATTCACGAAAAAGATTATGTATTTCGTACACGAAACCTGGCAAATGTTGACTCGTACTGCAAGGAAATTCCAGTTTATAATTTAGAGTTATGCTTATGCTTATCCCTATGTAATAAAGTTGACTTTCTATATTGGGAGATTTTTTAATCAAATATCTGATATGTTATCTATAAATATTTTACAATTTAACTTAAGAAAAATTAAATATTATTTTTCCTTTCACAATTAAAAAAAATCAATATTAAATTTTGTTACAAAATGTTTTCATAAATGCTATGGACTTGAACAATTGGACTTTCTAATCACCGTTTGAAAATTAAAAAATCTCAAATATAAAGAAATATATGGAATGGATATCAAAGGAATTTGGGAATGTTGCTCTCAATAGTTTTTGACGACTTGTAGGTGATAGTTTAGGGCATTTAATTAGAAAAATGATTTGACTAGGTAATGCGTTTTTAATAAAAATGAGATATCAGTTTGTCAATATCAAATTAAAAGAAAATGTTATTGTTGGACATGACTACTCTAAGAAAGGTTCATGTGTATGAAGATTGTATTCGTTTTATGAATGTCATCAAAAAGAGTAAAAAAAGAAAAAAATAGATTAAGAATATTTTTAATAGATTATAAATTATTGAAATAAAATATTTAAATAAAAATAATTTAAATGAAATATTATATATATGAAATATGCAAATATAATGTAAAATTAATATTTTTAATTTAGTAGATATAAATGAAATAAAAATTATAAATAAATTAAAGATAAATTAATATCAAATAAAATATATAATAATTATATACAGAGAACAATTTTACAGTGTCTTTAAAAATACAATCTATAAAATAAGTTATGAGACTAAAAGCATAAAAATCAAAATTATAATATATTTTATATGTTGCTATTGATGCTTAAAAATGGGTTTTTATTTTTATTAATCATTTAATTGCATAATTTTAGAGAAGTAGTCTAAATAGCTATTATTTACATGTTTTCTGGGTTGTCACATCTATCTCTCTTCTTATCACCTTTTAGGCTCTCCTCTACCTCTATTCAAGATTATGGGCACATAGGCACATTATTTGAATATTGATTAAAGTTTTTAGATCTGTTTAGAGTCTCTATGACACCACACTCCTAGGCTCGTATTTTGAGTCCTTCCAAATTAAAGTGCATTCACTTTTTATGTCCTTTATTTTTTTACCTTCTAATCATTAGATATTAGTTTGTATTTCAGTAAGGTTCTATGTTGAATTCAATATATCTATAAATATACCAAAATTGTAAATCATCAAACACTAAAATTTCATGCAACATCTAGACACCACACAAAAAATCATATAGAAATTACTTAAAATATTGAGAGAGTATTGTTAACAACTCATAAATATTCTAGATAAATCAAATGATAATTACTAAAGCATCTTTCTTTTTCTCAAACTAATATTTTTTATAGAATATTTTTGGCTTGTGACCTTGATTATTGTATATTATTATAATTATTTAAAAATTAATATATTTTATTATTTTAAGTATATTTTTAAAATTAATTTAATAATAAGATGACATTTAGAAACCTAAATAATTTTAAATATAAATTTCAAATAATTATTTTTTACTTAATTTTTTTTTTATATATTATTTTTAATCTAAAACAAGCAAAACAAAATTTAATTTACATATTATTGGTGTCACTTATATATTATTTCCAATCTAAAACCAACAGAATAAAATTTAGTTTATATATTATTAATGTTATAATATAAATATTGAAATGAAGAAATATAATATATCCCACACAACATATACACAATTCTAAAATCAATTTCAGATATGTATCTTAAAATCAATTTCAAATATGTTTGTTAACTACTTGAATTAAACAATTGTTGTGTACTTGTCTACATCCCCTACAATGCATCTTACACGAGTTGCTCCCACTTTCATATTTTATTATAACATGTTACAATAAAAACTTTAAAAACAAATTAATAAATATACATAAAGTTAAGAAATAGACACGGTGAATTAGTATAAAGGTAAATCTTATAGATTTTATATAGCTTTAGCATAATATTTTTTTTTCCTATAAATTTTTTATACATTATTTATAACTTAAAATAAATAAAACATAATTTAATATTACAATATAAAAATTGAAATGGAGGAATATAATATATTCCATATAACACATATATAATCATAAAAATAATTTTAGATATATTTATTAACTATTTGAAACAACCAATTGATTTGTACTTGTCTACATCCCCACAATGCTTCTTACAAGACTTGCTCCCCTTTCATATTTTTATTATAACATGTTACAATGAAAACTTGAAAATAAATTAATAAATAAAGGTAAGAAATAAGCATGAAGGATTAGTATAAGGGTAAATATTATGGATTTTACATAAATTCAACATAAAATATTATGTGTTGATTCACAAGTATTTATCAAAACTTATAATTAATATTAATTATGTTGAAAATATCATACAAAATTTTAAAATTTAATATTAAAAATGTACGATATAAATATTTTATATTATAATAAAGAATATATATACATATATGTAGATTGAGACTTGTAAAATAAGACATGAAATTATAACTTGAAAAAAAGAAAGTAAATTAAGTAGAAAAAAGTAAGGGATTTATTATAAAAAATAATAGAATTAAAAAATAACTAAACTCAAACTTAGAAAAGATAAATAAAAGAGATTTTATCCCTTTTATTTTAAGATATTAATCTATTTAGTCAATACGATTTAATCTATTTATGTAAACATCATCCAGACATGAAGAATATAAATGTACACAAAAATGTGGATATATACTCAAATTATAAGGATGAGATGAATACTACATCTATTAATTCATCAAATATATATAATATGTATATGTATGTATGTGTATATGTATATGTATATGTATATGTATATATGTGTATGTGTATGTGTATGTATATATATGTATATGTATATATATATATATATATATATATATATATATATATATGTATGTATGTATGTATGTATGTATGTATGTATGTATGTATGTATGTATGTATGTATGTATGTATGTATGTATGTATGTATGTATGTATGCATGCATATGCATATGCATATGCATATGCATAGACATAATTTTGAAAAAAAGAAATATCAAATACAACCAAACATACAAATATAGTAGCGAAGAACAAGGGAGTTTCCCAACTAGAAAAAATGAGAATTATCACCAATGAAATATGTAGTGAACCAGCTCATACCTAACATATTTTTTTTTAGTGAAATTGCAACACAGATGATCTCGAGTGAGGGAAATCACACTACACTCATAAAATATATTTGTGGCCACCCTCAACATTAATATATAAAAATACCACCAAACTAGATTTGTAACATCATTCTAGGCCAATTCTTAAGTTGGAGACAATATAAATTAATGAAAGCAATAAAATATAATATTTTATCTATTGTATTTATATCTATTAACTTTAAAATTGAATTTTTTAGTTTTTTATAAAATTAACTTCATATTTATAATGATAGATTCAAAACCATAAAAAATATTTTAATTTGTGGAGGTTAAAATGTTTTCATACAAATTGAAAATCACATACTTATTTTTAATTTGTATTTATTTTTAAAAGGAACCCAAATATATATTCTAAATATATATTTTTTCTAAACTATATATATATTTTAAAGCCATATAACACAAAATAGCTCTTTTATAAGAATTGGTGTATCAAAAATACTTCTTAACCCTTGTTTAGTAGTCAATAGTATTACCAAATAAATTGGATGCTATTCTTAATCCAAATTTATCAACATGCACAAAAAATATTAAATATTTTTCTCTAAAAAGAAATATAAGATGAAAAGATAAGGATTCATATTTATCTTCCCAAATAAGATGCCAATTTTATCATCCTTTGGGACTGTATCTTCTTCCACTCTCTTAGAAAGTAACTACCCAAAAGTGAAACATGAAAACTTAGGCTGGTAAAGATTCCATGAATCCTTCCAATCTCTATCAACCAAGCTTATTTCACTTCTTTATGTTTTGGTCTTCCTTTTGGTTATTCCTCTTAGCCACTTTGTTGCGATATACATTATTCTAGGATAGGGTAAAAATCTCCATGAAAATATGCTTAAACAACATCCTTCTTGTTATTCATAATTCATCCATAAAGTGAATAAAACATGTTTCATAATCTAAACGGTGTTATAACAAGTCAGCATCTATACAAATTTAACATATCTTGTGTCTTTCAATTCAAAAATATAACAAACATAGATTGGAAACATACACTTCCATTTACAAACTTTCCCATATATACCAACTAAAAGTTTGCATTAAAACAAATACAACATATATTGAATGAAACATATTCAATGAAAGCTAACGAATGTCAAAACATAAATCCATCATAACTAACAATATTCTTGTAGATTTTAACTCATTATTCACACACTTCTCACCTATTACCACTGACCTAATGTCATCCATCTTCTTCTCCTTTCATGGAATAACCTTTGGGCTCATGAATATGCTACAAGATGCCCAAAAACATTTTATAACAATGTGTATCATACCAAATGCATTTTTTGAAAACATGTTGCAACATTATTCCACATACATATAATAATTCAAAATTATAATATAAAATTATTGAAACTATTTAAGGTTATCATGTGCATATGAAAAATATAATACAAATCTTATAGTATTTCTAATTTATGAAAAATAGTCTATACCTCCATGCTATAATCATGTGAGTTATTAAATGCATGATAAAAAATGTCTGAAATATCCAAATAATTTATCCATGGAACTATTAATAAATGCTTATCATTTCTCACTTTAAATGGTGATGAGGAATCCTATATGGGTTAATCCCTCTCGATGATTTCCATATTTGGTATCTCTTCACCTAGATGTAAATAATTTTTTTTTATTTTTACAACTAACCTTATAAAGATTGATATCTTATCATATTTACCTCCTTTAAATGGTGATGGGTACTCTTTAAGGGTCTACTATATCTTCATGGATTCTTCCTAAAATAGGCATGCTTCTTCTTTTTTAACATATTTTTATTTTAAGTGCTTGAAAACTTCACTTTTACTTGTGGATGCCTCTTCCTTTATCAAATGATCTTTAAATTTTTTGGGGTGAATTGGTGGATGAAGATCCAAAAAAATTCCATGGAAATTCCCATTCATGTTGTAATGAGTGCAATTATTCCTTCCCATTATCTTGGTCAAAATGCCTTTCCTTCCATTCTCCACATTATTATTTGGAGAATGGTCCTTACAACTTGTATCCTTCCTTTTAAAGGACATATGCTTATTATGGAAGGATTTTATCTTATACCACATGGCCACACAATGCTTATTTATTTTCAAAAAAAAAAAAAAAAAACCATGGATATGTATACCAATAATTTTGTGGTACATGGACACTCTTATTACATTTGAAGCAAATAATGGAATATTTGTTCTTTCCATACCTTTCTGGGCTGCCATTTTTGAAATAGGATGAAGTGGTAATGTTTTAACTCATTCTTTGGGATGTTTAACTATCTTAAAATATGATTTTCATTGACTCACATGGTCATAGAGTGAAAATGTGTTATTTAATTTTTCATGTTGTTGTCGTCCTCTTCTTGGAGATGCTTGTTTATCTCTTTAAGGTGGCAAAATGTTGCATTAATTTTTATGAGAGATATTCCCCTTATTTTTAGAATCAAACTCCTACTTAGATTTGAAAAAAAATAATTTTTTCCATTAGCTTTCATAGTTTTTTGGTTAGAGCTATCGACTTGGTCTCCTTGCCTTTGGAATCTTTCCTTGCTTTAACTATTTTGGATTGTTCTTCAACTCATTTTTTACCACTAAAATATCCAAAGATTGAGTATCCAAGCCTTTCTTAAAATTTATTGATTATTCATTCCTTCTATATTAATTCAAAGGACCTTTATATCATAACCCATCTTGGTTAAAATGATACAAAAATGTTAGCTTATGTAAATGCTCACAATTTCACCAATTCCAAATACTTAACAACATTTTCTCAAATTTCCATAATTTACATTAAAATTTGGATTTTTAATTAATATAATAATAATAATAATAATAATAATAATAATAATAATAATAATAATAATAATAATAATAATAATAATAATAATAATAATAATAATAATAAACAAGTAATTGGAAAATAAAGATAAAAAAACTACAAGTTGATAACAGAGTTCATCCATATGGGTGGCATCTCTAGGCCTACTTCAAATTATAAACTGATCCATTAAAAATTAGCACAATGTACACTTGTCTTCTCTTTACATCAGTAAATAGTCTTCAATATGCAATAAATCTCTATCCTATCTCTAGGAAGTCTCTGCAATCAGTTTCCTTGATTTAAATTACTCTTTCCTACAATAAAAGGGCTTATACTTTCTTGTTTTCTCCTTACAAAGGGCTAAAATTAACATTTTAAATAAAATATTCCTCTTTTTCAATTGTTTTAAAAGTCTTTGGTGTATTGGCCAAAGCATTATATTTTTATAAAAAAGGTTGGGGTTCAAATCCCCTTTCCTATGCCTTCTTTTAGGCTTACTTAGCCAAAAAATAAAGGATAAATAGCAAGCCTTGCCTTATTTTTACCTAAGTTAGTCATAATCTAATGGCTAGATCTTAAGAAAGTGTTATGGGAGGTGCTTGGGTCAAATCTAAACTCCTACACCTTCATTTTTGTCTCCCCTTTGGCATATTTTTAGAAATTTAATCCCAAATTGATAGGATAAAAAGAAAATATGTTGTATAAATAAAGGAATATTTTCCTTAAGACATGGTAAAAAGGCCATTACTTTATCCCACATCCATTAAGAATGGGATCAAATTGTTTTTTAGAGAGCAAAGCATTCAGTTTGGTGACTTGGAGGCTTCAGAGGATGCCACATGATTTTTGGGTGACTTGGAGGCTTTGGATGATGCAAAATTGGGAAGTAGGGTCCCACATTGATTAATATACAAATTCACCACCATTGTGTTATGAAGAAAGTCGATGCGATCCCGCTACATAAAAAAACTGGACCCCACTAGTTGAAGGCCTCTAACATTTAAATGGAGCGATCCTCACATTTAGAAGGAATGTTTTCAAAGACCAAAGACCACAACCAAACCTATTTAAATTCTCCTCCTGACATGTTTCACCATATGATTAGTCCACATGTTTAGTTATTATTGGACCACTTGTCCAATTCTATACAACATGATTACCTCAACACTATATCACGTCCACATTTTTTTACCTATATGTCTTCATCTTTATCAGGTGATAACTTTTTCATACAGTGTCAACATGACTCCATTAAAATTGTGTTGGAAATATCTTGATGAGTTATTCGATGTGTAAATAGTTTTGGTATAATTTGGGAATATATGATTAGATAGGTTGTGGGTATCTTACTAGACCACTCCTCCTCACTAAGAAGATTTTAGTCCACCAAAAGTATAGTTTTTTTCTAAAAATAAGTGAGGCTACAAGTCTCTTACTTTCCCAATTTCGATCCATCATGATTTTATTGGATGCATTCTTTTCAAACCTACATGAAGGTACTCCATGTCACCCCTTTGTGAAGTCCTCACCCTTATATCAATATTAACATATTCTTGTAACTCATCAAGATATTTAGGAGAAAATTCATCAATAGAATGAACTTGAACTCTCTCACCTTGATTTATGATCATATGAGGCTCATATAGTTTCATGTTTTGAATATTAACCACAAAATACATCTAAATGTATGGAGGTAACTCAAACTAAAAAGGCATTATTACCAATATTTTAAAAAATCTTAAATGAACCATACCTAATTGGTTTGAGGTTTTTACCTTCACGTTTGATGCATTTTGTGCTAACATGTATCCAAAATAGATCACCAAATTGGATGTAATGATCAACTCGATGCTTGTCATACCTAGCCTTATATTCGGATTGACTCTTTTCCAATTAATATTAGGAATATTTATGAACTAATTGGATCTTTTGAATGAAACTATAAATTATTTGTATACATCTTTATGTCCATTTTCCACTAATTCTTGTTCAAAAGTGAAGTCTAAGGGAGACTTAGGAAAATAACCAAAACAAGTCTCAAAAGGAGACTTCTATGTAGAAGAATGTATGGCATAATTTTAAACATGTTGCACATAACAAACATGTTCATCCTAAATATTTGGATGTTTACTATAATACCCTCAGAGTAAATAAATTACTATTTTGTTGACCACTTCTATTTGACCATCAAGTTGTGGATGAAAGGCAATGTTCTTCTTGATTCTTGTGTTTATCAAGTCCAACAAAGCTAACCAAAAGTTACAATTAAATTAAGATCATAATAAAATATAATAGATGTGAGCATACCAAAATCAATGCAAACATTATTTACGAACAAGTGTGTAGTCTCCTCACTTTTTATCTACTTTTTACAGGACACTAATATACACAATTTGTTGAATCTATCTATAACAACATACAAATAGTCGTGATTCTTTCTTGTCATAGGCAACCCTCCTACAAAGTCCATAAACACACTCTCCTAAGGATAATTAAGTATGGAAAATGGTGTATACAATCCAAACTTCATGTTACTAGGCTTTCTAGTGGAACAAATAATGCACCCTTTTACATAATTAGATAAATTTTCTTACATCTAAGGCCAATATGAATATTTTTGTAATTGTGTAACTATTTTCCAAATGCCAAAATGACCAAAATCAAGATAAATATGTGATTCCTTGATGACATGGACTCTTTCATCTTGTGGAATGCATAATTTACTAAGGTGATATAATAACACATCATGTATGTGACAGTCTAATTCTTCTACTTGATTACCATGAGTTAGATCTTCATAGAAACCCTTAAAATATTTTTTTAGCATATTATGATTTATAAATTTCACCAATAAAATAACTATGATGAAAAAGAATAGATGCAATAATAATGGGTCATGAGAGCATATCATCAACCTTGTTTTATCTACCTTGTTTATACCACATGCATTGGGAATGGAATCAAATTATTTTTTAAAAGAGAAAAACATTTAGTTTGGTGACTTGGAGTCTTTGGAAGATGCAAAATTGGGAATTTTGGTCCCACATTGGTTACTATACAAATTCACTACCATTGTGTTATGAAGAAAGTCAATGGGATCCCCCTCCTTACAAAAAATGGACCCCACTAGTTGAAGGCCTCCAACCAATAAATAGAGCAGGCCCCACACTATATGGGATGTTGTCAAAGACCAAATACCACAACCAAATCTATTAAGGCCATTAATTTATCCTGCATGCATTAGGAATGGGATCAAATTATTTTTTAAAGATCAAATCGTTTGGTTTGGTGACTTAGAGGCTTTGGAGGATGACACATGATTGTTGGGTGACTTGGAGGCTTTGGAGGATGAAACATTGGAAATTTCTGTCCCACATTGGCTAATTTACAAATTTACCACCATTATGTTGTGAAGAAAATCAATGGGCTCCCCCTCCTTACAAAAGTTGGACCCCACTAGTTGAAGACCTCTAACTGGTAAATAGAGCAGTCCCCATACTAAAAGGGACATTGTCAAAGACTACAGACCATAACTAAACCTATTTACATTCTCCCCTATCATGTGTCGCCATATGATTAATCCACATGTTAATCTATTATTAGACCGCTTGTTCAATTCTATATAACATGATGACCTCACCACTATATCATGTCCATATTTTTTTACCTATTTGTCTTCATCCTTAGTAGGTGATAATTTTTTCATAGTGTCAAAATGACTCCATTCAAATTATGTTGGAAAGATCTCGATGAGTTATTCTATGTGTAGATAGTTTTGGTATAATTTGGGACCATATGATTGGATAGGTTGTGGGTATATTTCTCGACCAATATTCTCCACTAAGAAGATTTTAGACCACAAAAATTATTATTTTATTCTAAAAATAAGTGAGGGTACAAGTATTTCACTTTCACAATTTTAATCCATCATGATTTACTTAGATTCATTCCATTCAGACCCACATGATGGTACTCCACATCACCCCTTTACAAATTCCTCACGTTCATATCAAGAGTAACATATTCTTCCAACTCATCAATATTTTTAAGAGAAAATTCATCAATAGAATGGACTTGAACACTCTCACCTTGATCCATGATCATAGGAGGCTCATATAGTTTCAGGTTTTGAACATTAATCATAAAATACATCTTAATGTATAGAGGTAACTTAAATCAAAATGAAATTATTAGCATTATTTTACAACATTTTAAATGGACTATACCTAATTGGTTTGATGTTTTTAACTTCACCTTTTGATACATTATGTGCTAATATGTATCCAAAATAGATCACCAAATCAAAAAGTGATGATCAAATCATTCTTGTCATGCCTAGACTTATATTTGAATTGGATATTTTCCAATTAATCTTAGACATCTTGATGAACTGATTACATCTTCATCAACAGAATGAACTTGAACACTCTCACCTTGATCTATGATCATAGGAGGCTCATATAATTTCATGTTTTGAATATTAACCACAAAACACATCTAAATGTATGGAGGTAACTCAAACCATAAAGGCATTATTACCAATATTTTACAAAATCTTAAAAGGACCATACCTGATTGGTTTAAGGTTTTTAACTTCACCTCTGATGAATTTTGTGCTAATATGTATCCAAAATAGATCACCAAATCAAAAGTGATGATCAAATCGATGCCTGTCACGCCTAGACTTATATTTAGATTGAATCTTTTCCAATTTCTATTAGACATCTTGATGAACTGATTGGATCTTCTGAATGAACCTATAAATGTTTTGTCTAGATATTTATATCTATCTACCATTGATTATTGTTCAAAAGAGAAGTCCAAGGGAGACTTAGGCAAATAACCAAAACAAGTCTCAAACTAAGATTTCTATGTATGAGAATGTACAACATAATTTTAAGCATGTTGTACATATAAAATGTGTTCATCCCAAATCTTGGAATGTTTATTGTAATACCCTTAGAGTAAATAAACCACTATTTTGCTGACCACTTTTATTTGACCATTGAGTTATGGATGAAAGGCAATGTTTTTCTTGATTCTTGTGTCTATCTATTGGCAAACTTTGATAATATTACATTGTTAAGTGAAAATTTTGGGAGATTTAGTTAGTTTGATGGTTTTCTATACAATGCTGGTTAGTTCTTAAATGAGCATAGCATAGGTTACATTGGCTAGTTATATATGTTGTGAAGCAACTAGCTTAACTAAGGAGATAAAGATTATTTGTTAGTATAATGTGCAAGTTATTCAACTAAATAATTACCTCCTGAACATTGTATATATTCACCACTTCTATGTCAATAAGATCAATTAAAGCATTTCACTCATTTATTCCTTCATTAGTATCAAAACATCACCAGTCTTGATATGTGATGAAAAAGTAAATTTTTTGTAGGGGCGAGCATTATTCTTCATCGCCCCATCTAATGAGAAGAAGAATAATGTTAGAAGTTCTTAGTATAGATAGTCATAGCATAGATTAGGGTAATCTGCATAATTTTTATTTATGTTAGTTTGATATGAATCTTTGGAGATTGATTATCTTACAATGGAGATCTTATCTCATTTGCTAAAGCACTTGAATCTTGTACATCCTATTTTGTATTTGATCCAACTTATTGTATTGCACTCTCCAAAGAATTGTATTTGCATCAATTTACTATTACAAGCATATATCAGCCAAAGTATTCATGTGCAGACCCATCTAGATCTAATTGAATGTACCCACATGGTTAAGTTGTAGATATATCTCCTTCTTTGGCTCGATGATTAATTGACTTTGTCTACAGATTTGGCTTGATTAGAATCTCCAATATTTATCAAGCTGTGTTCAATATATTATGCTAGGCTAATGCCTCGATCATATTATTGATTAATAGTAGATCATCATAGGGGTCAATCCTACTATTTATTATGATGCATTTCTATCCATACACCACTACCACCTAGCTAGGAATGCCATAGTGTATAGTTCTTTGATGTATTATAGGTGGAGGACCATGTGTGATGATGATGATGTGTCAATTTTCATAATAAGGAATATGTGGACCACTGTTCCATCTTTCCCTATGTGGATTCCACCACCATTACCATCTTTGATGGAATGTTAAATGTTTGCATAAAGTTCACATGTTTATTAAAGGTGGTTGGTATTTAGAGATCTTTTCTAATTTTTAGTATTTTAGTTTTGTAATGAGTCATTTTTATGATACATGACAAATAAAATTTGTGTGATCAAATTTAAATTCTTTTTTTGTCAATATTTGTAAATGTCCTTTTTTAATGTTAAAATTGTCAAAATCAAAGTTAATTGTTTGTACAAGGATGCACTATCACTTATACTCGACATCCTATGTCAAATGTTGTCAAATAACAAATGGATCCGAACTGTGGTGGGATTTCTCCTCATGCAACTGAGCTTCAAATATACATCGGTTGAGTGAAGCAACTTCATTTATTGGAGGCTGAAGGATACACAGAGGCTGGAGGACATTTGACATCCTCTCATTAGACACCTATGATGGGGTTGCATCATTGCTATGATGACAAATTTTGGTGTGTTTATTTTATGTTTTACAATATATTTTTCAATAAAGTACTGAGAATTATTTTTCTGTTTGGTACCTCCTAAAAAATAATGTTATGGGGAGCAAAATCACTAAAGTAACGCTTGGCTTTTGGAAAATGGTTTTTGATAATATGAGAAACCACTTAAATGTAGTAGAAACCTCCTACAACCCTCCAGGTTCATGGTAAGTAGAGAGAAGTGTTCCTGACACTTCTAGGTTTTTGGTAATCCTACAAGGAAAAACCAAGGTGACACTAAGACCTTGAATCCATAAAGATGGTAGCCACCTTAGAAAGTGAGCAGGCTACATGGAGAGTGTAAATCTTTTTACAGTGTTTGTAATAAAGGGGGAACCACTGTTAGGAAATATGATGTTTCTAGAAACAATGTAATAAAGGGGGGAATGTTGGCAAATTTTGATAATATTACATTGTTAAGTTAAACTGTTAGGAGATTTAGTTAGTTTGGTAGTTTGTTATACAGCACCAGTTAGTGCTTAAATGAGCATAAATTAGGTTAAATTTGCTAGTTATATATGTTGTTAAGCAACTAGATTAACTAAGGAGACAATGGTTATTCATTAGTATAATGTGTAGGTTATTCAACCAAATAACTACCTCCTAAACATTGTATATATTCACCACTTTCATTTCAATAATATCAATTACAACATTATACTCATTTATTCCTTCACTATCAAGTCCAAGAAAGCTGACCAAAAGTTCCCAGTGAATCAAGAATCTTGATCAGATACAATAAATGTGAGCAAAACAAAATGAAAACAAAAATTATTGAAGAACAAGTGTGTAGTCTCCTCACTTCTTATCTAGTTTTTATAAGACACTAATATACACATTTTGTTGAATCTATCCACAACTACATACAAATAGTCATGATTCTTTCTTGTCATAGGCATGCCTCCTACAAAGTCCATAGAAACACACTCCTAAAGATGATTAGGTATGAGAAGTGGTGTATAAAATCCAAACTTCCTGTTACTAGGCTTGCTAGTGGCACAAATAATGTACCCTTTTACACACTTAGATACATTTTCATACATCTAAGGACAATGATAATTTTTTTGTAATTATGTAACTATTTTCCAAATGCCAAAATGACCAAAAACAAGAGAAGTATGTGTTTCCCTAGTTGCATGTACTCTTTCATATTGTGGAATGCATAATTTATCAAGGTGATATAATAACACATCATTTATGTGATAGTGTAATTCTTCTACTTGATTACCAGAGTTATATCTTTATAGAAATCCTTAAAATAATTTTTCCTATTGTATTATGCTTTATAAGTCTCATGAATCAAATAACTATGATTCAAAATAATAAATGCAATAATAGTGGGTCTTGAGAGCATATCATCAACCTTGTTTTATGTACATTTTTTATACATAATCATGAGATGAAATTGATGAAAAAATAATCCAATGAAAATGCCTTGACTTTTTTAGTTCTGACTATGACTAGATGTATTTCAAATGATGGTGATCCATGTGGATTATTGTCTCTTTTCCCATTATATAATGCTTAATTTTTTTCACACTTTGAACCAAATCATACAACTCTTTATCATAATTTGGATAGTTGTTCACTTCACTTGTGAATGTTTCTAAATGGTAAGAAACATGTTTTCATTTTTTCATTAGAATGCCTCCCATGGCATAATCACTTGCATTATTTTCAATCTCAAATGATTGATATAAATATGGAAGAGTTAAGACTAGGTATGTGCTTATGTTTTCTTTCAATGTGTCAAAGGATGTTTGGTGCTTGCCCCACTGAAAGACTTATTTAGTACCCATCAAAGCATGCAAAGAAGATGCAATCAATGAAACATTAATAATAAACTTTCTCCAATATTGTACTTACCCTAGGAAGTTTTTAACTTATGTAACATTATAAGACTTAGGCCATTTCATAAAGTCTTCAACTTTAAAGGAGTCAATTTTTAGTTTACCTTCCCTACTACATAGCCTAAATAAACTCAAGATGCTTTAATAGATCCACATTTAGACATATTTAAGTATAATTTCTCCTTTTGAAAAGTATCTAAGACTTTCCTAAAGTTTTTAACATGATCTTCCCAATGTTTACTAATGATAAAAATATCATCAAATTAGACTATAACAAAATCATCTATGAATGACATAGATACATTATTCATAACTTGGATGAAGGTGGCAAGAGAATTTCAAATTCTAAAGGGCATAACCATCCATTAAGAAAGGCTTGCCTAGTTTTGTAACGCCTAAAAGTTATTCTAG